>JANAVB010025198.1:11139255-11441755 GCA_029216955.1 Iris pallida
TTCTACTTGCACAACATCTCATAAAATTTGGAAAGTTCTTGAAGCTACTTAGAGTGCAGGTATGAAAGCAAAGCTAGCAACTCCAGAGAGAAGGATAGCCTTCATAATGATACAAATGTACATGACGAAATTGGGATTTAAGGTACAGCATAATCCCTTATACGAGGAAGAGTTGTATGTGACAATTACAAGAAGATAGACCACATCCAAGAAGATTGTACTATACAAGAAAGGAGAGTCACTAGAACAATCAAATGAAGAAGATCATCGGGCATATGGTGTGAAAGCGAAGCAAGAGAGTCTGAAGAAGAAGAAGAAGAAGAAGAAGAAGAAGAAAAACCTCATCAAGCTGCAAATTTATGCACAATGGCATTATCTAACGAGGTACAAAATAATTCTTTTTCTGAAGAGTGAATTTTCTTATGATAATTTATCTGATGCTTTCAGTGATCTGTTAGAAGAACACAAGAAAGTATATATAAATATAAGCAAGCTAGAAAGGATATTCTATCCTATAAGCGTGAGATTAAAAAGCTTACTTGCTTATTGAATGATGCTAGAGATACTTCTACTTCTGATAATTCATTGAGATATCCACACTTGAGTTTAGATTTCATGAGGCGCTTGAATGCATTGAGAAAAGCACTCAAGAAAATGCTAAACTTAAGGAGGAATTAGAATCAGAAAAGAAGAAGTATTATTGCTTCATGTAGAATTGATGCTCTCTCTGCTAAGTATGATGAGATCTGTGCTAACTCTAAAAAATTAGAGATTAGATGGGAAAGCAGGTAGTACAACCTACGACTCAGTCTAACACAAGACACTTAGCACATCACAAAGTCACACACGACAGATCATATAGAAAGGAAGCAAGCAAAGCTAAAGCTTCACACAACCATGCTTTCTCTTACATGTATCCACGCATCATATCACACTACTGCACATTCTCATACTACTACACATAGTACTAATGTTAATTCTTTCTGTCATTATTGTGGTATGAATGGACATGTTTCTAATCATTGTCAAATTAGAAAACTTGTTGATATGAACTTATGCAAATGGGTTCCCAAAGCTAACAAATGTATCCAAGTATTGGATACCAAAGTCTTCACCTAATATTACAGTGAAGCTTCTCATATCAAATAGAACCATGGAACATGTTGGTGATTGCAAAGCTACAAATGTCATCTTCCATGCAATTGCACCAACAGAAGTGTGGTCACTAGAACCACTTCGGTAACATGCTTTCTAAAAGTTTTTAATATTTAGCATGTTCTTTTTGATGTCTTGCTACTAGCTCTCATATATCTTTTAAATTGTTTATTGTTTGATTCAATGTCAGACATAATCCTAGCTTGACTAGCTGTTTAGCTCAAATGTTTAGTTCACACTATATGTTTATTTTCTAGTAGTGTGACACATTTGTTTATGTATGCTATTTACTCTTAATCTTTATCCTTGAAGCATGCATACCACTCTAGTCTATGGAGCTTTTGTTTTTGGTTTATGCTTTTGACTCTTCATCTTTAATATTTTTAATGGTCACCGATTGTCTTTAACATGTCATATTTACTTGATCAGTATTTTGTGAGTATGTATGTTTAGCACAAGTCTCTTATTTTCTTGAAAAGTATATACATATACTTTTATGTTAACCTTGTGCTTGTAATATATTCACTATTGATTCTCAATTTTATTGTGATTAACTTCTTATGAATCAATTACATCTTTTTCTGACAAAGCATATTTATGCATTTTTTTGATCTTGTGATATTTTTGTTTATGCTTGTTAATGATACATGAATAATTCATTTTCATTTATATATTGTCATGTTTCTTATACTGTATAAATATCTTTATGGGGATATATGAGTTAAGTTTAAGTTCTATTATATTATTTTGAAAAGTAGTTTCAAACTTGTGCTTATCTCATACATCAGCTATTGATTACTTTGGACAAATTCATGTAATTATCTTTATTAGCTTCTTCCTCAAAGCCTCTTTTAATGATGTATGTTTTTCTTGGCTTTTTGGTTGACATTTTGGGTACGTGATATTTTTAAATTCTTGATCTTGATAAACCATTATTTGGGTATTTACTTCTTTTATATTTAAGGATTCTGGATCTCGACAATGTATGATACTGCATATATTTCTTTGAATCTAAGTTCTTAAGAGTAGAGATCATTTTGGAACAAGCCGAAAGGGTCCTTCTGTCATACAGGTGTAAATAGCTGAAGCGACACGGTGCACTAGTCTTCGGACTACCGCTAGCTGGGAACCGACCCCTACAGCTAAACCGAAGTGATCAATACTTTATAGACTTAAGATTTATTAAGGTCTAAATGCAACTATCGTCTAGTTCTGGATCTAAGGTACTGAACCCAGTCCCCTAGGTTCTAGAATACATCAGCGTATCTAGGTCTTACATTTTGATTTACAAATATTTTATTTTTATTGTTACCCAATGATTTGTAGCACATATGGATAAATGTAATTCATACATCTTATACCGTATGCTACATTGTTCTACGATTTTTTAAAATCCATAGAATATAATTTATTTCATATTGCACTAATTCTTTTTAAATCCTCGGTTATTAAAGAAGAGATTTATTTTGGGTACAAGCCTACAAAAGGTCTGTCTGTCACCACGACTACGGTCGAAGCGAAGCGGTACTAAGTGTTCCCCGGTGAACCTCCGTTAGCTGGGACAGTACCTCTACAGCTAACCCAAGATTGATCAACGCTTTTTAAACTAAAGATTTATTGAGATCTAGTTGCAATTATTATCTGATGGATTTTGAATTTTAGATTTGATGGATAATATTCTCTCTTTATATTTTCACAAAAGGTAGCATATGTTGATCTATCTTGTCGATTGTGAGATACTATAGCATAGATCAATTTATGTCATCTTTTGACTTATACGATTATTATCATGCTAATTTGAAATATCTTTTGATTGTTTTATTTTTAAATGTTCATTTAATGGATATTTCCTCTTTTGTCTAAAGATGATTGTTTTTCGTATTCGTGACTACTCATTGAATATTGTGGTATTGTGATTTCATCTTTAGCTGTGTAATATTCATAATATTAAATTTTTGAGCTTTATATTATATCTTCTTATTTAAGTTACTTACTGTCTATAACAGTAACTCTTTGTATGGGAGAAGTCATGCTTATTGAATCTCTCTCTCAAAGCGTTTCTTTTCTTTAAACCTTACGGTTGTCAGGTGGACACCGTGCTAAGGATTTAAAAGGGAAGAAATGAACTTTGATAAGAAGACCTAATTAATTTTCTACTTCTGAAAATATGTCTCGAATTTTATTTTAAAATTTTGTCAATATTATTATTTTTGGATATAGCCATGTAAAGGGGGAGTAGTTAATTGTTTCAAGTCAATTAGCCCCTTGACATGCCATATTTCTAAAACACTTTTCTTTGACATTTATCAGGTTACGTTTATTTGTTCAAATGAATTTATTTATGATTTATGGATTCTTTTATTAAATTGTTTCCGTGATTCGAATCGCCAGCTTTCAGTCTATGGACTAAATGGACGCATTCGAACATTTATTAAGACAATTTTTCATAATAAATTCCACATTTTTGAAAAACCTTTTTGATTTCTTTTTGATTTATTGAATTGTCCGGAACTCAAATGTTATTATTAAAGACAACTTTCAAAAATCTTTTACTTACATGAAATGATTTGTGTTATTTGTTTTATTGAAGACATATTTTTTTCTTCATCTTTAAGCATTTATTCATTGGATATTTCTTTTATTTGCCTAAAGATGATGTTTGTTTTGAGTTTGGAATTTTATATGCATTTGATCAAAGGAAAGAAAAGATATATATCTTGGATATCCCTTAGATCTTGATGATTTATTTATCTATTTTATGCATATAAATTATTTTTGAACTATATACGCATATTTTAAGGGGGAGCAAAATTAATTGTTTCAATTATTTTATGCCCTTAATATGTAGTATACCTAGTTCATCATGGACATATATTCTTTTACTTAAAATATCTTGCTGAGTTATTCATGATATTTGATTTGTATTGTTTTATGAGAGAATATATGATTAATATTATTTTTAAATTCTCTCATTTGAGTTTCTAAAAGTTATCCTGCCAAATTTAATTTAATTTATTGATAATACTGATTTGGCATTTCTTATTGAGATTTTATCTCAAAGTTCATGATTATCTATATTTAGACTGATCATACTCGGGGGAGCATTCAAGTCGACTGGATTTCTCCTTCTCAAGTATTTTGTCTTCATTACCTTCATGTATATCTGATGGATATATTTTATGCTAAGGTAATTGAATTCAAATGCATGAACTTTGGTATAGATTTTGCATAGATTCTAGTATACGTATTTTGATTTCTTTTCGATGATTATACTCTTTATGGAATTGATTCACTAATTTGTATGGGCAAATTATGAATCATATTTTTTGTGTGATCATTGTAGAAAGTCTCATTGTATTTTTTTTCTATATACTAGATCTGTGAATTTCTATTCCTCAAGATTTATTTATGACCAATGATTGATTCCTACTACATTGATATTTTTTTGGTCTATTTCAAAACACAATATGATGAATAATATTTATTTTTGATGTTTTGTTGGTAAACTATTTATTGATTATTTTTTTTAACCAGCTATACTGTGTTGACAAGTTTTTATTCATTAGTTATGCATTTTATGTATATTTTTTTTAACTTGTCGTTACACTATTCTCCTAATCCTTCCTCATGATTATTTTTGCTTTCCTCCATTACTTATGCTTGAGTTTATTTTAGCTCTAATTACGGGGAGCTTCTTTTGATCATGTCAAAGGGAGAGAAATAAGTTTATGTGGGGAGAAATAAGTTTAAGTCTGCATACAATCTTTTAGTATTATGTGTTTATTAGTGATACATGCATCTATTGTAATATATTAAACTTAAAGGATTTGCCATAATCAAAAAGGGGGAGATTGTTAGCCCAATGATTATATCATGTTTTGAATATGGCTAATCAATTAAGTTTAACATAATGACATCACTAATATTCATGTAATCACTATCTTGTTGCTACTTAAACTTAGCATTGTCCTAATATTAGCATTGTCCTAAATGTTCTATATCATATTGCTATGCTTGTATCATATTGGTTTCGTTTGTCTAACATGTATTTGTAGACATACTGTCAGCATGATCAAGCTTTGTCAAACCAGGACATATGCAATAGAGAATTATTGATGGGCCAAAGACGGCGTTATACAAGAAGATTTCTCTGAACCGCCTAACGACCTATCCGGGGCCTCGCATCGGGGGTTCCGCTGCCCGGTCAGCGGACAGGGGTCGAGGGGACAGCACCCCCCGTCAGGGGTTCGGGGGCAAAGCCCCCGAAAGGTATTCAGATTTCCAGATCTGTTTATCTTTGGACGACCGCCGTCAAGTGAAAAAGGCGTCTTCAAGTCTGCTTAAATATTTGAAGAAAGGCGTCATCAAAGGGCTCTTAGTTTTCCTATTTCATCAATGTAATTTTACATATTTATTGAGTCTAGGAATACGATGTACACTGTATCGTACTGGCAAATAGGCTACCCAAGAAATTTTCAAAATACCCTTTCATTTTGAAAACAAGCCCACTTACATAAGCCCAAACTACTTCCTAACTGCCTGACTTTTCAAAAAGCCCAAAACTAATTTGCAAAAACCCTGACAGAACTCCAACAGAACTCCAGGAGAATTCGGCCAGAGTTCGGCCCGAATTCGGCCAGAGTTCGGCCCGAATTCGTCCAGAGTTCGGCCAGAGTTCGGTTAGTGAACGTTGCTTTTTGAACTTGGTCTTCCTGCAGTTACGGATCCCAACGAGATTTTCTCATAGAGTTCTGCCCGAATTCTGCCCGAATTCTGTCAGAATTCTGCCTTTGGAAAAACTATAAATAGAGAAGGATTTCGATCATTTCAACTCACTCATTCACTTTCATATCTCTTCTCTATAAGCCTACTACTTCTTCCAAAGTATTCTGAGCTATTCATTTTCAAATCCCAAGCCAGTTACAATCCTCTAGTCGATTTGCCAGTGCGGTACGGTCTAAAGTTTCAGAGTGGTTGTAATCGGAGGCTTGATTGAAGTTACACACTTCACAATTGAAGTTGGACGAGTACTTCGGATCAAAGCTCGCGTTGTAGAAGTTGCAAGATCTTCGGATGAAAACTTGTGGTGATTTTCCATAGTGGATTCAACTGGAAGCTAGAGTTCTTCCGACTGGACTAGTCCTCAACAGAGGGAAACCAGTATACATCCTTGTGTTTGCGTTTGCTCTCTACTCTGTACTTTTCATTTACATATCTGTGATATATTATCTGTGATCTTGTTACTAACATTTTTAAATAGTTAATTTCCGCTGCCTACTCTATTCACCCCCCTCTAGAGTATTGCGCTTTACAACTCGCTCCTACAATCGGTCCTACAATACCGACGCAGTGTGACATCGTAAACGTCGGTAATTTTCTCGGGACATATCGACGTATAGCGACATCATAAACGTCACTATTTTATCGACGAAACGACGATAAATATCGATATTACCGACGTATCTTTGCATCGGTAAACGTCGGTGCTGGCGACGATCAGCGACGTCTTTCCAAACAGCAACTAAGGTTTTCACGACAAGAGGGAGACATCGCTAAATACGTTGTTAAACTGGTTTAGCGACATCTTTAGGCATTTTAGCGACGTCTTCAGGCGTCGCTAAAATGACTTATTCTGGTAGTGAGTTGCCTTGCACTAGTATACAGTAATAGGGGAAGGTCAGTAGGAGATTGGCAGCAGTATGAGTTGCAGGGCAGTGTCCATGCCCCTGTTGTAGGTGGTTAGGCCCCTTACAATGTAGTACCTTGGCACTGCATGCAGGAGACACTGCCCAGGTGCAGTGATTAAGTGACGGTGTGTGTGTGTTAGACAGTAAAGGATGGTGTCAGTGTAAGGACTTAGCATGTAGGTAAGAGGGTTACATATGCCTAAGTATAAGGGATAGATATTGCATATATAATGGTGATTAGCTAACATAGGTGATTACCTATAGTAAAAAGGAAATTGCCTAGTGTAACTAAATACCTAGGAATATGTAGTGGTAATATAGGTATTGTCTATAGATGGGTAATATGCGTTAAGGTAATTGATATAGGTAATGGTTTAAGGAAGAGATATGTAATTGGGGTATACCTATACAATATGGGTAGCAATGCATAGATATGATTATATTGGTATAGCTAATGCCAAGGCCCAATAGGTAAATGACTTAATGTAAGGTATAACCTAGTATTGGCCTGGGTAGGCTAGATTACCTTGGTATGGTAAGGTAATAACTTAGGAACCTAGGTTTGACCTAGTTTGACCATAGTTGACTAGTTTGACCCAAAAGGTCATCCTTCAAGTCAGATTGACCTAGTTGACTTTTAAGACCTAGGCTTGACCTAGGAATCATGTTTCATAACTAATATCCATGTTTGACACACTAATACATTAACATGTATACCTCATATATAGGTTCTTGTGACTCTACTTTGGACCTTAATTCATATTTACTGTTCAGGACAACAGGCGAGTACATTCTCTAGTAGTTTTTATTATTTGATATTTTCTATGATGTATGTTTATATTAGTGCTCTATTTGATTCTGACAAGATGGATACACGGATTGGTATTTTATGGAATCATTGTCTTGCGATACATGGTTTCATGCCTATTAACTTTTACTGGACAAATGAAATATTGGACTAATGTATCTATCCTGGACTATTGAGATTTGTGTCGGACCTGGATCCATGTGTACTGGTCGGGCAAAAATATATTTAGGAGACGTGTGAACATATATTTTCTATCCCACGGTCTTACTGTAATAGCAGCCACACATGGTGTATGTGTGTGTGTGGTTTGCTGGATATTACCTCCTAGCCGTCACATGTCAACTTGACATTTCAAAATATTGGTTTAGACACATCTTTCCTGGATTATTCTATACTTACTAGTTGTATACATTGCATTGCATGTTTTCTTCTTTATTACATATCTGTATGTCCTTACTCTTTTACATGTTCACCCCATTATACATATTGTTTCTTATCTACCTATTTCTCTATTTTGTACATTATCCTTTATAAAACTGCTCATCAAATATCATATTATTATTTACTTATCAAATTAGTTGGAACTTTTATTGGATTGTACTTCACTCCATCGTGACTGGATATATTTTCGGATGGCTTAGAGGACTGTTATCCTATCTACTATGAGCAAGGGGTATGCGAGGGTTTCATCCAGGAGCCTCAGGAGGAACCTGGCCAGTAGTTGGTGCCCTAGTAGTGGTTTAGAGTTAATATTTTCATATTGTATTAGATTGTTCTGAGTGAGGAATTTAGTTTTTATTATTGTTTCAGGATGTGTATTTGTTCGACACAGACTTTAATTGTATTGTGGCTATGTTGTTTTCAGTTTTCATCTTCATTATTTTCTATCTAGATCGTGCTTTTATTTTCTTTAGATTATGTGATTGAGTTGTGTTATGATTCCATATTATCCTCCGTGTGGAGATGACAGGTTATGATTCATATCTGTGTTCTATAGTGTAGTTGACCTATACAGCATTCTACCACCGATACTGCGGCGTAGGCTGGACGTATCCATGACTCATGCCCAATTTTTGGGTTTTGGTCATGACACCCTGCTCCAATGCTGACAGTCGGGCATCCATGGAAGATATCACTCTTCGGTTGCTATGCACCACATCCGCGCTCATATTCTGGAGCTCCACAATGCTACGTTCGAGCGCATTAAAATATAAAGTGAGCAACGGATCGTCTCTCTTTCATCGGGCAGCTCTGACCTCCGCTGTATCATCTCACGTAACTCAGTGACCTGATCCACGATCTTTTGGACTCGTACCGATGCCTGTAAATCCTGTAATGAGGAATACACACTGATAGAGGGAGCCCTGAATGACTCTGTCGCCAAAAAGGCGTTGTAGGATCTAGTACCATAGTACGTGCGCCGCTGAAGACCACTAACGGTGGTGATCCGGAGCTCGTCTAGCAACGGAGTAGCGGGCACACTAGTAGTCGCTCCCTCTGCAGGCGCACTAGCAGCAGCTCCCTTGTAGGTGCCCTAGCAGTCGCCTGATCACGTAGCCTAACGTAGTCCGCCTAGAAAAATTTATGCTAATGTCTAAGGTATTTATTACTAACTATGTAGATATCTACTGCATGTCTATAAAATATTAAGGGATTTGTTTATTATTAACATTTTAATTCAGAATTGTACTTAAATTAACATAAGAAAGTAGAGCGTACACATGTCTTGCTGGCCTTCTTGTCAATGAACTCCACCATCCTTTTATAGGTGACCAGGAAGAAGGTTGCTATGTTGGGGTCCTCTCCCTTCTGCATCCATTAAAATACAATTTTTATTATTAAATATAAATATTTTATCCAACTGTATAGAAATTAATATATATATTTAAAACGATACGTACGAAATGTTCTGTCATGGAAATTGACCCACCTCACCACTTACTAGCCTTTGATCGTGCCACCTTTGCCTTATCCGACCAATCCTTGTACTTGGGATTATCGAATCTTGCCTTCATCTCAGTCCATTGCGTAGGCATGATCCAACCATGGATCGACTTTCCTGCACGATCATGAAGCTTATCGTTGATCGCATTGCGGATCAGCTTTCCGACGACAGAAGGAAACTGCTGCTCGATCTTCGTAGCCCGGTGTGGTGGATAGAAGTAGGTTTGCTGCAACAAATAAAACATAGACTTAAAAAATTATTGATATTAAAAACATATATAATTTTATACCTTGAAGTGGCAAACCAAGAAGCCTTTCTTTCGATAGGAGCTGAGGAGTAGTTAAGCCAGGGCCCACCATAGTTCTGCCTCAAAAACATTCCCAGTGATCTCTGTACGGACGAGGGCTTATATCTACACAGAAATAATTAATTCATGAATATATAGATGTAATAGTATCAAAAATAAATACTAATTAACTTACTTTGTAGGCCCATCCGTCCAAATCTCCACCCGCATGTCTTCCAAAGGTTCTTCTTAACCTAATCTGAAATTGGAAGGGAAATGAAAGGAAATAAAGGAATTTACCTAGGTTTATTGAAAATGGAGGAGGAAGAGGAGAAGAAGAGGTACTGGTGGTGGCGGTGGTGGCCGACGCGGGCGCGGGTGGCCACGGTCGGCGGGCAGCGGGTGGCCGGCGACGGACTCGACAGCGGCAGCAGCACAGCAGCGGCAGCGCAGTAGCAGCAGAACGCAGTAGCAGTAGCGGCAGCAGCTAGATAGAGAGTGTTGGGTGTGTGTGTGTGGGTGGTGTATGAATAAGTAAGGGGTTAATATAGAAGAAAGAGATAATAATTAAGGAGAGGGGTGAGGTGGCATTCTCTACTTCAAGCTTTGGACACATGGCATGACAAATAAAGGAATTATTAGCAAAAGGGTTTATTCAACCAGCGCTTCGCCATGGGGTACACCAATATTGTTTGTAAAGTAGAAGGATGGTACCTTACGATTAGTAATTGATTACAGGGCTTGAATGAGGTTACCATCAAGAATAAGTATCCCTTACCTAGAATTGATCAATTATTTGATCAGTTAGGAGAGGCAATGGTATTCTCAAAAATCGATTTAAGGTCCGGATATCTTCAAGTAAAAGTAAAGAAGGAAAATATTCCAAAGCATGCATTTAGGACTCGATATGGGCATTATGAATTCTTAGTTATGCCATTCGGGTTGACAAATGCACCCGCCATATTTATGGACCTAATGAATCGAGTATTTTATCAATATCTAAATAAATTTGTAATTGTATTCATCGATGATATCCTCATATAGTCAAAGAGTATAGAAGAACATGAGCAACACTTGAGGATAGTACTACAAATTTTGCGGAAGGAACAATTATATGCCAAACTTAGCAAATATGAATTTTGGCTGGACCAGATACCTTTTCTAGGGCATATTATTAGAGAAGGCATTTCGGTAGATCCGAAGAAGGTGGAGGCAGTCAAGTCTTGGCCAACGCCTAAATCTGTAGAAGAAATCAAAAGCTTTCTAGGACTGGCTGGATATTACCGAAGATTTGTAGAAAATTTTTCAAGAATTGTAGAACCTTTAACCCGTCTTACCCGGAATGAAGAAAAATTTAATTAGATAAAAGATTGTCAAACAGCCTTCGATGAATTGAAAGAAAGATTAATTACAGCCCCTGTACTTGCTTTACCCTCAGGTTTCGGTGGATATGAGATATATAGTATGCATCAGGTAAGGGCCTGGGATGTGTATTGATGCAGCATGGAAGAGTCATAGCCTATGCTTCCCGACAGTTAAAGCCACATGAAAAATTATCCAACTCATGATCTCGAACTTGCAGCTGTGGTATTCACGCTCAAGTTATGGAGGCGTTATTTGTACGGAGAAAGAATAAAATATATATGGACCACAAAAGTTTAAAATATGTTTTCACCAAAAAGATCAATATGAGACAAAGAAGGTGGCTGGAACTACTAAAAGACTTCGATATGGAGCTGGAATATCACACAGGCAATGCTAATAAGGTGGCTGATGCTCTAAGTAGGAGACCCGAAGACTTCTTTATGAATACACCTAAAGAGATTCTGAAGGATTTAAGAAAAATGGGAATTGAAGTGATATGACTGACAGCCGAAGGAGTTTGGAAAAACTTACAAGTGCAATCCTCCTTAATAGATAGAATAAAGGAAGCTCAAAAGGAGACTCAAAACTTTAAAAAATTTGGAGGCAGGCGGAAGAAGGACTTCAACCAGGAATAAGAAAACATTCAGATGGATCATTGAGATTTGGAATCGATTGTGCGTGCCAGTGGAGATTTAAGAACAGAGGTTATGTCAGAAGCTCATAATTCACAATATTCTGTTCACCCGGGCAGCACTAAGATGTATAAAGATTTGAAACAATCCGTTTGGTGGAATGGAATAAAAAGAGAAATTGCTTGGTTTGTGTCCAAATGCCTCGTCTGCCAACAAGTAAAAGCAGAACACCAGAGAACAGCAGGACTTCTTCAACCTTTGTCCATACCAGAATGGAAATGAGAGCACCTCACAATATATTTTCTGACTGGGCTTCCTAAGACCCAAATGGGGTAACAATGCTATATGGGTCATTGTTGATAGACTTACTAAGTCCGCTCGATTCTATCCTTTCGAGTTTGACAACTAACAGAGACACTAGCAGAAATATATGAAACAAATTGTCAGTCAACATGGAGTACCAGTAAGTATAATATCAGATAGAGATACCAGGTTTACTTCATATTTTTGGAAGAGTTTGCAGAAAATCTCATACCCGATTGAAGTTCTGCTCCTCCTACCATCCTCAAACAGATGGTCAGTCCGAAAGGACGATCCAAACCTTGAAAGACATGCTGAGGGCATATGCATTAGATTTTGGAGGATCATGGGATGACCATGTACATTTTGTAGAATTTTCTTATAATAATAGTTATCATGATAGTATCAAAATGGCACCTTTTGAAGCCTTGTACGGAAGAAAGTGTAGATCCCCAATATGTTGGATGGGTGTAGGAGAAGGAAAACTACTAGGTCCAGAACTAGTAACACAGACAGTAGACAAGGTCAAAGCAAGAAGTCACCTGCAAGCCGCTCAAGATAGACAAAGGATGTGGGCTGACAAACATCGAAGAATGTTGGAGTTCCAACCCGATGATCATATATTCTTAAAAATCTCACCAACAAAAGGAACAATCAGATTTGGGACTCGAGGAAAATTGAGTTCGAGATATATTGGGCCATTTGATGTGCTAGAAAGAATTGGGAGAGTATCCTATAAACTAGCTCTTCCACCAGCCCTTGAAGGAGTACATGACGTATTCCATGTGTCTCAGCTCCGAAAATATATCGGATCCAAGTCATATATTAAATCATTCAGAGATTACTGTCGGTCCAACCTGCGGATAGAACAGAAACCTGTTGGATTTTGGATAGAAGAGACAAGATTCTTCGAAATCGGGTCATTCCATTAGTCCGAGGCGTGGAGTAAGGACTCTCCTGGAGATTCAACTTGGGAAAAAGAAGAAGATATGCGGAGGCAATATCCGTATCTATTTCCTGAGCCAGGTCAGTAATTGTATTGTTATATTAGTTATTTTAAAATTCCGAGTATGAAAGTTTTCCTAAGGAGAGTAGATGCTCTATATTTTATTATTATTTATTTTTATCAATAATAATTAATGAAAATGTAATAATTAATTTTATTAAAATTTACATATGGACCCCTAGATAATTTTGCAACTTACAAAAATTAACATTTACCTACTCATTTGTAGGTGTCACCATATGAGAGTGAGATGGCATGGTAATGACATGTGTCATGCCATGTGTCCAAAGCTTAAAGTAGAGAATGCCACCTCACACCCCTCTCCTTAATTAATCATCTCCTTCTTCTATATTAACCCCTTTCTTATTCACACACCACCCCCCCACACACACCACCCACACTCTCTATTGCTGCTACGCTACTGCTACTGTGTTCTGTTGCTACTGCACACTACCGCTGCTCTGCTGCTGCGCCACTTCCGAGTCCGCCGCCGGCCACCCGCTGCCACCGACCGCCGGCCACCCGCGCCCGTGCCGGCCACCACCGCCACCTCCAGCACCTCTTTTTCTCCTTTCCTCCTCTATTTTTAATAAACCTAGGTAAATTCCCTTATTTCCTTTCCTTTCCCTTCCAATTTCAGATTTGGTTGAAGAAATTTGGGTTTATATATATGTGTGAATGCATGTACATTTAACACAAATCCTTAATTGGGTATTATTTATGTAACGCCCCAGTCCCAAAAATACTTAGGACTAGGTACGTATCCATGAGCTGCATACACACGAATTATACTCCAAAATATAGAAACTCGTATGTATACATAAGCTGTAAAATGCAGTAAACCAAGAGTAATCTAATCTCATCTACAAATGAAGAATAAAAGATATCATATAATCAACTACAATAAGTCTTTGTACAATACGTTGGGCGGAGACAACGTCCACTACCAACTATCTCAAGTAAAAGGTACACGAAGGAATAGATGAAATAACAAGACTAGCCAAGTGCAATCATCTTCGAAAGGATGGAGAAGATCATGGCCTCGACTAGAACACCTGTAATATCACAGAAGCACACACACCTGGAGAGATAACCAGGACCTCAGAGGGAGTAACAAGATACATGAAGAAATGCCATATGAATGAATATAAATGCACCATAAAATAAAGATAAAGTAAAAGTGTCCAAACCATAACACGACTCAATATCCCATCATCGAAACAGTAGGCTACCCCTACAACCAAACAAGGAGAAGGGGTAACTTACTATTCCGTGATGTGACATTTTTCCATGCCATGATTGGAACATAAAATTTGCTAAGGTCTCCTAACCTTTCTAGTAGGCAATTTAGAAGACATATCGATGTATGGGAAGGTGAAGGCTGACTCCCCCAACCAGGTAACAACTCACAACACGCACACGTCAATACCAATACTATCAGCCGACATAACTCGAGGCTAGCGGCCCACGTGACCCATCAGTCCACATAGCTCGAGGCTAGTGACCCTCGCGACTCGACTACCGTAGTACGCACTTACTACAGCTTTTTGATTTAGGGTAGCCCATACATTTAACTGTCTTCTCTCTCCCAAGGACACTAACAAAAGGTCGTTCGCTAAGACTAGGTCCATATGCATACAAAAAGACAAGAAGGAAAAATAACTGAAGCAAAATAAAATAACTAAAAATAGCAAGTAATGGATCCAACTGAAAACAGATAATAAATATACAGTAGATAATTAAATAAAGATGCATCTAATTATAAACAGTAAATAGGGCAAGGTATCTTGCCTGCGGGTGGTGCGAGAAGCAGCAAAATCCAACCAGAATCGTCAACACGAAAGTCAAAATCCACAAGAAGCTCCGGATGCTGAAACAAACATCACGAACGAGTTTAAAAAGATATGCCTAGGAAACGCCTGTCCAAAAGTCAAATTATGGAACAGGGGCAATTTCGTAATTTCGGGTCAAAATGATGTTCGTCGTTGGACCCGCTTTGCACCGAAACGCATGCCAATATCTACGGTCTCTAAAGTCGTCAAACTATATGTATATTTGTTTTGATGAGACGAACCCAACGGTATGTCCAATTTTGGATTCCGGTGGGCTGTACACAAAATCGCCCGTAGAGTGGGATTGTGGGCCCGCCAAAATAGCGTTCCGATCAACAGTCTCAGAATCTGACCAAACTTGGCTCACAGGACCAGAAAAATATTTCGAGTCCAATGGCGCAAGTTTTATCGCGATATGATGAGTGTGCACAAAGTTGTGACTTAATTTGCAAAAGGTCGATACGGAATATATCGACGGATACGCACTGATTTCGTCGCGCACATGTAACAAATCGGGTTCCGTCAGTTCCCACACATCGACAACATCCATATGCGCCTTTCGATGCGTATGCACGACCACGTCACCCGGTTTGTCGGGACACACGCCGTATTGGGTGTTTTTCCACCTTTTGAAAATAGAATTTACAACTTTTTGGGAAACTTCAACAACGTGTAACTTTCTACATACTAGATGAAAATGAATCCAAAAAGTACGTTACAATCGGTTAGGTTGTCTTTGACTGTCTTCAATTAGTTTTTACGAAAGTTTAACGGACATCGAGAAAAGTGGCCGACAATTTGATGTTTCAAAACAATTTTTAATATTCAGAAAAGTGGGTTTTTCTCCAACTTCGTCTCGATTTTTCGAGCAAGTTGGATGGCCTTGTCGAAATCCACCTGGGGGATCTCGTAGAGGGTCATGTGGGCTTTCTACACAAATTAATGGATCTAAAAATAGAGTAGAATTTACAGAGAAATCGATCGGGGAAGTGGGATACCTTAAAGTGGGAATCTGTTGTTGTTGTTGTTGGTTCCTTTGTCTTCTTCGCGAGCACGGCTTCGCCATGGTGCGTCCGAACTTCGCCGTGGAGTGGGGAAGAAAAAGAAGGAGAGGAAGGAGGTGGAAGAAATTTTTAGGGTTTGTATATATATATAATAATATATGAAAGGAGGGAGGGGGTCTCGGCTAATACTAATTATAACTACCAATGTAAAGGGGGTCGGCCCCCTTTGGTTGCAGCTACTATTGCTATGTCTTGTTATGCCAAGGGGTGGGGACACACGAAATGGTGCTTGCAAATTAGTATGTGTGGGTGGTCGGCCAGGTGGTGGGGCCGACCACACACTTAATACATATATATATATATATATATATATATATATATATATATATATATATATAATATATATAATATATATATATATATTTCTTCTTATCCCCAATATATATAACTATATATATATATATATATATATATATATATATATATATAATATATGTATATATATCCATAAATACACCAAAATCTATTTAAAATCAAATAACAAATTAAATATTATCTAATCCATTTATTTAATGTATTTAAACATATCTACATATATAAATTCAATATTTAATAAATCAACTCAAATAATAATAATATTTAAATAGAAAAACATGTTTATTAAATCTCCAAAAATAACTTCAATAATAATAGACTAATAAAATTGTTCCAATGGGGCACTTACCGCACACCCTTTTTCAGGTCCACAAAATATATTATTTTGTAAAATATTATTTAAATAATAAAATACCAATAATTGCACATTAATTAAACGATTTAAAATTGTACATGAAATTCTAAAATAATTTAAAAATTATTTTTAAGTACATAAAATATGTCTACATGGCCACTTTGGTCCCACCATATGCCTACCTGGGCTTAAATTCGGTTCGGGCCCAATTCGTGCTGAACTGGACAAACCGGGCCGTCTAAAAATCAATATAAAATAATATTTATTTAAAATACTTTAAATAAGTAAATTCACAATTTAGTCTGGTTTTCCTAGTTTGGACATCCCCATGGCTAGGCTTCCCCCGGCATGACTGGTACACTAGTCACGGCACACTGCTACATCTTCCGTGCCAAAATTCATGGTAGTCTCGTGTTCCAAAATTCAACAATGGCTAAGGTCATTTCTAATATAAAAAATCATAATTTGCATAAATTACTTTTTAAGTCTAATAAAATAATAAAAATAATAATAATAAATAGGGGGTTTTACATCCTACCCAACTTACAAGAATTTTGTCCTCAAAATTTAGAATTAATAGGGTAGATATGGTTGGGGATAGGAAGAGTTCGTAAATATCAAAATATAATTAAATTTGGGTGGAGGCGATAAAACGGCGTTCAAGATCACCATGTAGTAGAAAATTGTGGAGTCGATATATACAAAATATATCATGGTTATGGAATTGAATAAGGATTTCTAGTGAAGGTAACAAACTTTTGAATATCCAATTTAGAAGAATAGTAAGGAAATGAGTAGACCAAAGAAAATAAATTAGACATTTGGGAGATGTGGTTCCTAAAGAGAAACTGGAGACTAATCGCCTCGATCGAGGGTTTGATTAAGTGAATGATTAGAATCATTCTCGAGTGCTCAAGAACAATTGGAAGGGCACGATAATAATTCTAGGGTTAAGAAATGAGAGAGTTTAAAGGCGAGGATATAGCCACATGAGTCGGTCGGTGGCTATCTACATTTCGTGTATAATTAGCCGATTGGGCAACCAAAGATGATACCTTGAGTCCAACTTAGCAAGTACAGTGCCTTGTCTTTCCAAAATAAATAAAAACAGAACAACAAAGGTTTCAAAGACGGTGTTATATATTGAGTACGAATTGCGGGGTTCATAGGTGCAAAAATAATTCAAAAGAGAATTGTCAAGACGGTCGTGGATGAGACTCTAAGGCAAGTTTAACTATGTCTCCATCCTCATAGAATAAGTTATGATAAGCGAACCAAAGTGCAATAGGTTGATCAGACCATCATGCACCGGTTCTGATTAGACAATATGTTAGTGGGTGCACCCAATAAAATATGTCATGATCAAGCTTGATACGAAATAAGCTTGCAAAACTGAAGCTTCGTTAGCAGCATGAAAAGTCAAAATATGAGCTAGGGAGGTGCTGATGAAGGAAATTAAATAGTCCCGGATCTTTTTAAAATCAAGTCTTGCCCGAAGTATGGACCTATACAGTTGTCCTAGTGTTTCTTCATCTATGGCTGGGAGACTAGATAAGGTAGGATCCTCTGAATTTATAGTCTAAGTGAACTTACCAATGTGGTTCACAAGGAAAAAAGGTTTGTTAGTGTGTGGTATTCTACCCAACTTACAAGAGTTAAACTAGTAGTGTGATAGGACCATGGGTCAAGCAACCAAGATAAAGTACAACGTTAAGCATTAAGGAATTTAAGTAGAACAAAATCACATATTGGGTCGAAAGAATTGAGTCGAGGTTGAATCCCTATTCGTGGTCGAAATATATCGGTGTCATGGTAAAGATTATAGTTTGGCCATTTTGACCATAAGGTCATATCAAGAAATAGAGTACAAGGAGATGGTTTTGGTGGACAAGATATGTCTACAGGAAGGTGGGCTCGTCTAGGCCTTACATATGAAATTTGTTGGAGGAAATAGTCTAGTGTTGTACTCCAAATATACAAGTCACGATGGGGGACGCCAGAAGATCAAAAATAGAAAGTGGGAGTTCACGAGATGATAATTAATGCACAAAATAAAGAGGATCAAGTTAAAGCATGAAATAAAATTAATTAAAAATCCAGTAAAAATAATAAGTTAGGGGCACAGTTCTAGTGAGAAGATAGTCTTCTAGATGAATATAGTTAAGGAACCATTAACTCGTTATTCAAATTGTAAATGGGTTAGAAGGTCGCAATTAAAGATCTAGAATTGAAGGAAGGTCGAGTAAGCCGAGGTGGAAATACAGTCACATAGCTGGGTAGATGACTAACAACACTTGTGTATATACTACTATCATGGTCATAGGTGACATGACAATTAGTATGGAATACTCAGTAGGGTTATCTTTGTGGCCTACCATTAATATTTTAACTCAAGTTTCTCCAAAAGTTTCAAAATAAACTTTCAAGAATAAACCACCAAAATTTGTATTCACTCCAAGCCGTTCAAATTCATCATAAAAATTAAATTACTTTCTTAATTTCAAAGCAAAATTTTATCACGTTACTACTAACCTTTTCCAAAATTAGCGTTTAAATTCAACTATTTAACTCAAGAGTTCATAATTTACGAATCCATAAAAATTTCATAATCAATCAAAATTTAACACTCTAAAATTTTCTAATAACTCATAATAAAACTCTTAGCATATTAAAAGCAATCTCAAAAATTTAGCTCAATGCTCTCATCAGTTTTAACTTCTATTCATGCTAAGTTATTCCAACAAAGCCCAACTTTTAAATGATAACTTCCTTTAATCAATCAAAATAACTTTCCATCACATCCTTCGAAATTCTCCCAAATTTTTTTTTTAATATTAGCAATACCTCATTAAACTAAATTTTTAAATAATCTTACCAGTCAAAATCTTTTTTTACCAAAAATCTAAATAGATTTGTAAATCCTCAATCATAGGACACCATTTGAAATAAAAATTTCTCAAAAATCGTTTTCATAACTTTCAAATATTTTAAACCAAAATTCACCGTCATTACTTCCACTTAAAATTCAAAATTTACTAAACACGAAAATCGCAAGTTGTACAACTCAATTTAAATAATTCCTACGACCATTTTTAAAAGCTAAGATCATTTTCAAACCAAATTTATAACCGTTCAACGGTGTATAACCATAATCCAATAAATCATAAACATCAAAACTCGAAAATCAAATAAATTTATATTTGTTCAAAGATGTATAGCTATAACCCCATAATTCATAAATATCAAAACTCAAAATCCAATCAATTTCTTAAATCAATGGTATAAAGATTTTAGCTATATATATATATATATTATATATATATATATTTTCCTTCCTGCAGTATCAATCCTATGGTGTTTACTAATTAGAAATCTCAAGATTAAAACTTTTCGAGTCTATATCCTACTTTACAAATTACTAATCATTAATCACACTTTAAAAAAAAACTTACTAACTCAATTAGAGTCTTAAATGTATTCCAATTGCCAATATAACCATTCTAGCCATGTGTTTGACCTATGAGCATATACTAGTGTAGTCATCTTCCTAGTTGACACTAAGCACGAAAATAAGAATCAACGGTAGAAAGGAATCAAGCAAGATGCAATTCAAGGAAGTCGATCGAGAGTTCGGAATTTGAAGCCAAGGAAAGAGGTCAGCTGTATGGATGAGATTCCTAGATTCTAATCCTATGTTGCAGGCTCACATCAGTACAGTAATGTAACCGAAGTGAAAAACTCGACCTATGGACCACCACAAAAACATGTAACGTCCCAGTCCTAAAAATACTTAGGACTAGATACGTATCCATGCCAGCTGCATACATACGAAGTATACTCCAACATATAAAAACTCGTATGTATACATAAGCTATAAAATGCAGTAAACCAAGAGTAATCTAATCTCATCCAAATGAAGAATAAAAGATATCATATAGTCAACTGCAATAAGTCTTTGTACAATACGTTGGACGGAGACAAAGTCCACTACCAACTATCTCAAGTAAAAGGTACACGGAGGAATAGATGAAATAACAAGACTAGCCAAGTGCAATCATCTTCGAAAGGATGAAGAAGATGATGGCCTCGACTAGAACACCTGTAATATAACATAAGCACACACACCTGGAGAGATAACCAGGTCCCCAGAGGGACGTAACAAGATACGTGAAGAACATGCCATATGAACTGAATATAAATGCACCATAAATAAAGATAAAGTAAAAGTGTCCAAACCATAACACGACTCAATATTCCCATCGAAATAGTAGGCCCCTACAACCAAACAAGGACAAGGGATAACTTACTATTCTGCGATGTGACATTTTTCCATGCCATGATTGGAACATAAAATTTGCTAAGGTCTCCTAACCTTTCTAGTAGGCAATTTAGAAGACATATCGATGTATGGGCAGGTAAAGGATGACTCCCCCAGGACCAGGTAACAACTCACAACACGCACACGTCAATACCAATACTATCAGCCAGCATAACTCGAGGCTAGCGGCCTACGTGATCCATCAGTCCACATAGCTCGAGGCTAGTGACCCTCGCGAATCGACTACCGTAGTACGCAGTTACTACAGCTTTTTGGATTTGGGGTAGCCCATACATTTAACTGTCTTCTCCCTCCCAAGGACACTAACAAAAGGTAGTTCGCTAAGACTAGGTCCATATGCATACAAAAAGACAAGAAAGAAAAATAACTGAAGCAAAATAAAATGAACTAAAAATAGCAAGTAATGGATCCAACTGAAAACAGATAGTAAATATACAGTAAATAATTAAATAAATAGCATCTAATTATAAACAGAAAATAGGGCAAGGTATCTTGCTTGCGGGTGGTACGAGAACAGCAAAATCCAACATCAGAATCATCAACACGAAAGTCAAATCCACAAGAAGCTCCGGATGCAGAAACAAACATCATGAACGAGTTTGGAATAAAAGATATGCCTTGGAAACGCCTGTCCAAAAGTTAAATTCTGGAACAGGGGCAATTTCATAATTTTGGGTTAAACGATGTCCGTCGTTGGACCCGCTTTGCACCGAAATACGTGCCAATATCTACGGTCTCTAAAGCCGTCAAACTACATGTCTACAAATTTTTTTTGATGAGACGAACCCAACGGTATGTCCAATTTTGGATTCCGGTGGACTGTGCACAAAATCGCCCTTGAGTGGGATTGTGGGCCTGCCAAAATAGTGTCCCGATGACCAAACTTGGCTCACAGGACCAGAAAAATATTTCGAGTCCAATGGCGGAAGTTTCATCGCGATATGATGAGTGTGCACAAAGTTGTGACTTAATTTGTAAAAGGACGATACGGGGTATCTCGACGGATACGCACTGATTTTGTCGCGCACATGTAACGAAATCGGGTTCCGTCAGTTCCCACACGTTGACAACATCCATATGCGCCTTTCGATGCGTATAGTGCGCGACCACGTCGCCCGGTTTGTCGGGACACACGCCCGTATTGGGTGTTTTTCCACTTTTTGAAAACATAATTTACATTTTTTTGGAAAACTTTAACAACGTGTAACTTTCTACATACTAGATGAAAAATGAATCCAAAAAGTGCGTAACAATCTCGGTTAGGTTGTCTTTGACTATCTTCAATTAGTTTTACGAAAGTTTAACGGACAGCGAGAAAAGTGGCCGACAAGTTGATGTTTCAAAACAGTTTTTAATATTCAGAAAAGTGAGTTTTTCTCAACTTCGTCTCGATTTTTCGAGCAAGTTGGATGGCCATGTCGAAATCCCCTGGGAGATCTCGAAGCGGGTCATGTGGGCTTTCTACATAAATTTACGGATCTAAAAACGGAGTAGAATTGAGAGAGAAATCGATCGGGGAAGTGGGATAACTTAAAGTGGGAATCTGTTGTTGTTGTTGGTTCCTTTGTCTTCTTCGCGAGCACGGCGTCGCCATGGTGCGTCCGAGCTTCGCCGTGGAGTGGAGAAGAAAAAGGAGAGAGGAAGGAGGTGGAAGAATTTTTAGGGTTTGTATATATTATATATATATATATATAATATATATATATATATATATATATATATATATATATATGAAAGGAGGGAGGGGTCTCGGCTAATACTAATTATAACTACCAATGTAAAGGGGGTCGACCCCCTTTGGTTGCAGCTACTGCTGCTGTGGCTTGTTATGCCAAGGGTGGGGACACACGAAATGGTGCTTGCAAATTAGTATGTGTGGGTGGTCGGCCAGGTGGTGGGGCCGTCTATATATATATATTTCTTCTTATCCCTAATATATATAACTATAATATATGTATATATATATATCCATAAAACACCAAATCTATTTAAAATCCAATAACAAATTAAATATTATCTAATCCATTTATTTAATGTATTTAAACATATCTACATATATAAATTCAATCTTTAATAAATCAACTCAAATAATAATAATATTTAAATAGAAAACATGTTTATTAAATCTCCAAAAATAACTTCAATAATAATAGACTAATAAATTGTTCCAATGGGTGCACTTATATCGTACACCCTTTTTCGGGTCCACAAAATATATTATTTTGTAAAATATTATTTAAATAATAAAATACCTATAATTGTACAATTAATTAAACGATTTAAAATTGTACATAGAATTCTAAAATAATTTAGAAATTATTTTAAGTACATAAAATATGTCTACATGGCCACTTTGGTCCCACCACATGCCTACCTGGGCTTAAATTCGGTTCGGGCCCAATTCGGGCTGAACTGGACAAATCGGGCCGTCTAAAAATCACTATATAAATAATATTTAATTAAAATACTTTAAATAAGTAAATTCACAATTTGGTCTGGGTTTTCTAGTTTGGACATCCCCATGGCTAGGCTTCCCCCGGCATGACTGGTACACTAGTCAAGGCGCACTGCTACATCTTCCGTGCCAAAATTCATGGTAGTCTCGTGTTCCAAAATTCAACAATGGCTAAGGTCATTTCTAATATAAAAAATCATAATTTACATAAATTACTTTTTAAGTCTAATAAAATAATAAAAATAATAATATTAAATAAGTGGTTTTACAGATTAGGAAAAGTTTGGAAGGCCAAAATCTAGATCATCATCAACCCAAGGCAAGTCCTCCTACCTCTTACCTTAAAAATTGATTTCAAGTCATTTCCTTGAGTAATATGGTTTAATTATAAATTATAGGAATTATAAAATTCATGAATAAATCTAATTTCATGAGGTGAGTAATATGGAATTTTTAGCATAAATTTGGTTGGAGTGTACGCATGAATACATATACAATTGATGTATACATATAATATATATTATATATATATATATATATATATATATATATATATTATATATATGAAATGGACACAAGTATGGACACAATACAATTAGATACTTGGACATACAACATGATATATATATATACTTTGGACACAAGTATTGGGCACAAACAAATAAATACATGGACATATTTCACTTTGAGTAGATATGCAATAGGACATAACATATGGACGCATGGAGGATCTTTCTTGTCTACAACCTCATGGTGAGCAACGTCCCCTATCTGCTCCTCTATCTCCATGGTGCCGTTAGCTGGATGATACTGGACGGGGTAGTAGATTCGGGCCTGGAACTACTCGTCCAAGGAGTATCGGCAAGACCAGTCGATAGACCAGACGAGGGAGTAGACAATGGCCTGGGACCTGGAACGGTATGGTACGGTGGAGTACTCGTCACAGACCTGGAGGAGGGTCCGGAAGCAGGGTCTGATACCGGCCAAGAAGTGTCCCTCGTGTAAATCTGGTCCACGTGGCATACTTGACAGTAACATACGATAATAAAATATGAACACAGAAGTATCTCTCAATAGCCCAAATTATCACCAAAGTCACAAAAGTACACGAAAGACACAAAAGTAAAAAGTACAAAAGTAGACAACACCAAAGTCGCAAGAGTCATAAAAGTATAAAAGTAGACAACACCAGAGTCACAAAAGTACAAAAGTACAAAAATAGACCATACCAGAGTCGCAAGAGTCAAAAAAGTGCAAAAGTAGAAAATAATACTTTCAATCCTCTCCTAAAAATTTATCTTCTTCCTCCTTCTCCTTATTTTATTCCTTTCAATCCTCTTCTAAAAATTCATCCTCTTTATTTTGCTCGTCGTCTTCTTCCTCCCCTCCTCATCTACACTTTCATCTAGTAGAACTTCCTCTTCGGATATTTTACCTTCTTATACATAATAATTAATTGTGGAATGAGGAACTTCCATTAAGCCCACATTTAAAATATTTGGTAGAAATGGTAGCTCATCCTCTTGATAAGCTACTTCGTGAACGTCAAAGGTATTTCTTTCCTTGGTCTGGCATACTGCCCACCAGTCCGATCTGTGAAAGAGGAAGAATATGATGAATTCTGTGATATTTTATTCAGAGTTTATTGATGTATATATACACAGGTTATGATAACAGAGTAAAACCACTTCATGATAATGGAGTTGGTACAACCGTAGGTATTCAACAACATATGGTTATAACAGTATACTGTTATAACTGAGAATCTTCCTTGTGACTAATACTCCCCTCAAACTCGGCACCGTCACGGAGGTGAGTTTGGAAGTTAGAAGTTGAAATCGTTGCTTGGAGAGACCTTTGGTGAAGACATCAGCCAGTTGCTCAGTAGATGGAACAAAGTGTATACGATGACTGCCGGATGCAACATGCTCTCGTACAAAATGGTAATCTAACTCGATGTGCTTGGTACGTGCATGAAGGACTGGATTGGCTGCCATATATGTTGCACTAAGATTATCACAGTAGAGTACTGTGGGTGACTGGAGTGGAAGGCGCAACTCTGTAAGAAGGTGCTGCAACCAAACTGTCTCAGCACATGTATGTGCAAGAGCGCGGTATTCCGCTTCAGCACTCGAGCGAGAGACGGTGGGCTGTTTCTTGGCACACCAGGAAATAATATTGGGACCCAAGAAAATACAGTAACCAGTGGTGGAACGCCTACTGTCAGGACACCCTGCCCAATCGGCATCAGAAAAAGCGAGAAGCCTGTACGGTGTATGCGACCGTCGTAAATGAATACCAGTACCAAGGGAGCCTTTGAGGTATCGAAGGATACATTTGGCCGCCTCATAATGAGAGTCTCTGGGCATGGACATAAATTGAGAGACATGGTGTACTGCAAACGATATATCTGGTCGGGTTAATGTGAGGTATTGAAGAGAACCAACAAGCTGACGATACTCAGTTGGATCAACTAATAACTTTCCTGAAGAAGCCGATAGAGCCACACGAGCAGCCAAGGGTGTAGCACATGGTTTGCAATCAGTCATCTTGCTGCGACGCAGAATATCTACTGTATATTGGTTTGAGAGAGATGTATACTATCTTGGTGATGGGTTGCTTCAATGCCCAGAAAATAATGTAAGCGGCCAAGATCTTTAATCTCAAATTCAGAGCCAAGCGTGGTGATGAAAGATTGAAGAAGAGTAGGTGTGTTTCCTGTGAGAATAATATCATCAACATATAGTAATAATATCATAATCATGGTACCTTGATGGAGGGTGAACATGGAGGGATCAGCTTTGCTCTGCATAAAGCCATAGGAAATTATGAATGTGCTGAATCTTTGAAACCACGCTCGGGGTGCTTGCTTCAAGCCATAAATAGCTTTATTGAGGCGGCAAACATGAGTGGGTTGGCCTGGATTGACGAAGCCAGGAGGTTGAGTCATAAAGACTTCCTCAGAAAGAGAACCATGAAGGAAGGCATTTTTGACATCTAGTTGTCGAACCGGCCATGCACAAGATACCGCAATGCTGAGAATTGTGCGGATCGTTGTAGGTTTAACAACAGGACTAAAAGTTTCATCATAATCCAGACCATGTTGTTGATGAAATCCCTTCGCTACAAGGCGAGCCTTATAGCGTTCAATGCTACCATCAGAGCGACGTTTTATCTTAAACACCCACTTGCATCCAACTGTATTCTGGTTTGGATCAGAGGGAACCAATGTCCAAGTGTGATTCTTCAACAAAGCATTGAATTCGTCTGTCATGGCCTGCCGCCACAGAGAAGATTTGATTGCCTGGGAATAGCATGTGGGTTCAGTTTCACTCTGAGGAATATGTGCCGCATAAGCTCGAGGTAGCGGATATCTAGTAACAGTAAGGGAGAAGGGAGTTTTAGGCTTAGGATACCATCTTTGGCCCGGGTAACCATGATGGGTGGGCAGTGGTGGTGGAGGAGGCGATGGTGGTGGTGGTGATGGTGGTGGTGGCGGTGGTGGAGGAGGAGGAATGGTTGGATGAGAGGACGTTGATTGGGTAGTGGGTTGCGGTGATCTAACCGCGGATGTTATCGGTGATGATGGGGTTGGCGTAGAGGATGGCGGTTGAGCTGGCAATGTTGGTTGAGGAGAAGCCGTGGCAGGATGCCCTGAGACGTGAGTATCATCAGTCGGGGATGACATAGAGCTAGTAGTGATGACGGGAACAAAAGAGTAATCTTGGGTTCTGTTGTAGACAATGGCAAGATGGCTTCATAGGGGAACTTGCTTTCATTGAAGACAACATGTCTTGAGATGTAGAGACGTCCACTAGATGGATCAAGACAACGATAGCCTTTGTGTCGTAGGCTGTAACCAACAAAGATACATTCAACAGATCTAGGCTCTAACTTATTAGATACATAATCCCCAAGAAATGGGTAACATGCACAACCAAAAGTACGAAGGGTGAAATATTCTGGAGCAATATGGAAAAGGAGCTGATGTGGAGAGGACCACTGTAGGATAGGTGTGGGTAAGCGATTAATTAGAAAGACAGCAGTGTTTATAGCTTCAACCCACAGATTAAGTGGAAGGTGAGCGGCAATGAGAAGAGTGCGACCCATCTCCGAGATATGTCGGTGCTTGCGTTCAGCAAGCCCATTCTGTTGTGGCGTATGAGGGCAAGAGAGCCGATGATGTATTCCCTTGTCCGTACATAATGTCTGAAATTGGTTGTTTTCATATTCACCTCCGCCATCGCTTTGTAATTGACGGATGGAAGTGGAAAATTGATTCTCAATGAAATGAAGAAGTGTAACAAAGTGTGAGAAAACTTCAGATTTGTGTTTCATTGGAAAGATCCATGAGTAACGGGTAAAATCGTCAGTGAATAAAACATAATATCGAAAGCCAGAAACAGATGAAACTGGAGACATCCAAACATCTGAATGAAGCAAATCAAAGGGTGCAGAGGCACGAGTAACATTTATTGAAAAAGGAAGTCTGGTAGACTTGCCAGTGGCACATGCCTTACAAAAACTAGAAGAAGAATTTTGAGATAATTTGCCTAAACATTTATTTGTTGCTAAAAATCTAAGAACTTTGGATGATGGATGACCAAGACGACGATGCCAGAGGGAAGAAGAGCAGCATAACGCAGAGAGGGCGTGAGTAGGAGGACGCAGGTGCTGAAGTGGATATAGGCCATTCTCACATCGGCCCTGAAACAAGACAGATCCAGTGAGTAAGTCACGAATGAGAAAGCCCCATGGGAAAAATGTAAAGCTAACATTATTGTCTTTGGTAAATTGACTAACAGAAAAGATTTTTGGTCATATGAGGGACATGAAGGACATTAGTAAGGTGGAAGGAAGAAAAAGTAGAGGAAAGTGATAGATTACCCGTATGTGTAATGGATAGGGAATCACCATTACCAAGAAGGACCTGATCACCACCATCATAGGTGGATTTGTTCTTCATGTGACTGTCATCACCGGTCATGTGGTGGGTGGCACCAGAGTCGGTGTACCATGTGGGCCCAGGTGGTTGAGTGATCTGTAAGCCAGCAAATGATGTAGGGAATGGATCTGAGGAGGCTGGTGAGTTGTACCGGTGATAGCAGGAGGAAGCTGAATGTCCAAATTTGTTACAGATCTGGCATTGGATGCGTGCGGTTGTCGAGTGAGAAGGTGATGCGCCAAGGAGGCCAGAGTTAGATGATAAACACGACCATGAGAAGAGCCTCACCTAGAAGCCACGGCCAGGACCACCACGGTTGTTGTTATGCCGACCACGACCATTGTTGTTCCACCACGATGATGGGAAAAGTACCACGAGAATTGGAGTTATTTTGAGAACCATGGTGTGGATTGGTAGAGAGAAGGGCTGTGGGATAGAGGTATTTGGAAGAGATAGGTATGGTATAATTTGCGATTCAAAGGACAGCAGTCGTGAACGAAGGTCAGAAAATAAAGAAAAGGAGGAAAGTTGAGAAGGTGGTGATAAGCATGGCGTACTCTGATCCGAGGCCGCGAAGAACAGAAGTAACAATCTGTATATAGTACGGGCTGCTTGATGGCAGCAAGAGCATCCGCGAGAGACTTCGCGTGTTGAAGGTACTCTGTAATTGATTTGGAGCCTTTGGAAAGGGATAGTAGTTGAAAACGCAGATGAGTTGCATTGGCAAGGGATTGTTGAGAGAAGTTTTGATGTAGACAATCCCATATTTCTTGGGAAGTAGACAGGCCAAACGAGTGAAAGGACAGATTCTGAGAGAGTTGCATTGATGAGGCTAATGATGGATTGGTCAGTTTGGTACCATGAGATGTAGTCAGGATTAGGAGTAGATTGAGATGGAAGAGTTGGAGATGGGCATGGATGAGAGCGTCAATGTAGCGCCAGAGGTTTTGCCCTATGAGAAATGGTTTGACTTGGCTTTGCCACAAAAGGTAATTGGATTCACTGAGTTTGATGGAAACAAGAGTGGAGATGTTAGGAAAGGTAAGGATAGAGGGAGAAGAGGAAGCGGTCATCGTGGTGATCCAGCAATTGAGGTGGAGTCGGCCATTGAAGATGGCATCGTAGTGGTTTCAGCAGTTGAGGTGGAGTTGGCCATTGAATTATGATGGTGGATCAAGGCTCTGATACCATGTGGGAGAGGAAGAATATGATGAATTCTGTGATATTTTATTCAGAGTTTATTGATGTATATATACACAGGTTTATGATAACAGAGTAAAACCACTTCATGATAATGGAGTTGGTACAACCGTAGGTTATTCAACAACATATGGTTTAACATATACTGTTATAACTGAGAATCTTCCTTGTGACTAATACGACCTCGTTGCCCCCGTTTAGGATAGGTTGTGAAGAACATGAGCTAAGCCTGACTTGAAAGTATAAATGATTCATAGCCCTGATATCGACGACAGTAGTTTATATCCACAAGATCATGCTTGTCCATTCTCCAACCTTGATCTTGAATGGGATCGAACCAACAACATCTGAATAACAAGATTTTTGCAGGCATTATTCCATAATTAAATGTCAACTCGACAATATTTCATAACACGTCATAGAAATCATTTCCTGCATCGACACCGTGTAGGTCGATGATTTGATACACAAACAACTATTTTTGGTGGTATCGAGATCCACGAAGTTGTCTTTGATCTTTTTATTTGTTAACTTGAACCTAAATCCATTAACACAATAGCTTGGCCAGATTTTTATGGCCGGAATTGGACCCTTGGCAAAAGTTCTAATAGACTCATTCTCAAGTCTTGTGTGTGGAGGCTCGACCTACATAACACAAGATAGCAAAATAAGTTCATATATTAACATGTAAAGTGCATATATATACAAGAACCTTACATATGCACTCAACCAGGAAAGGGAATAATGTTTCATTTCCTGCTCTGCTTCGTTGTCTGTTATGTGTGGCCTAGTGGACCTCACTCATCATTAAATATACTGAAAAACAACAAAACATTAGCCAATTAGACATATTATTTACTAGATGATATGAACGTAGACGTGAAAGTTGACGTATTATTTACTTATTCCTCAATCTCTTCCACCTCATCCTCGTTGCAGATATATATATATATAGCTCCTCGTCATTTAGAATACCTTCAGTATTGCATCATTAACTTTTTCATCTCCGTCGTCATTTTTGGGAGCTCTTGTTCTATTAGTTGCAACATGAGGCTTGAAATACATCGAACAAAATGTTAAATCTCCTCAAGAACGTAGCCTTCACAAATAGAACCCTTGATCCGTGCCTTATTTTTTACCTTTCTTTTTAGGTGGTTCAGATGCCGCTCGAACGGGTACATCCATCTATAACCGACGGATCCACCAACACATATCTCATAGGCACTACACCAAAACAGATGATTACCAATAGTTATTACCGAGGAAAATGTTTTGCTATTTTCCTCTTCATATCCAACATACTATGTACAATGAACTTTGGATGAAACTCCAACAGTCTGGAATCTCTATGAAAAAAGGCTTCAATGACATCTTCCCTAAAACAACTAGAACATGCATGCACACAACACAATGATACAACTAGCCCTTGTTTCAAACCTATGTTGTATGATTTAATGAATATAGATAAGGATATAGTATGGATATATGATACAAACATTATTAGATCAGTACAATAAGTAGTTGCCAGTCGAGACATGGACATAGGTACAGACACAATATTGATAAGATCGAAACCATTTTCTTGTGTTCGTGCAATATAGCTTCATACCAATCTGCTGAGGCATGTCCGTACAGTATAGCTCCATACCAATCCGCTAAGGCACTAGGCATAAAAGATAACATCCTCTAATAGCTGTTACTCGATCTATATTCTAAAAATATGTTTCTTGGAAGAACATAAATTCTTAATGGTTGACATAATAATAGGTAGCTTAATAAATAGAAATTTGCAATTTGCAGATATCATACGACTTTCATAACAAAGATGAGCAACAAATAAGCAAATCATGCTGTAGATAGTATCTGGTGATATTTTTTGAGAAAAAATAACGACAACAATGTCAAAAGCTAATTAAGGCTTAAAAGCATAAGCCCAACAGAGAGGAGGTACTAAAAACTCATCATAATGGATCTGTGTAAATTATTCAATCTTCAAAGCTGAATTTAGGCAGATGGTCTTCAGCCATGGTACGTCATTCAATACAGTGATACATCTTATGCAAGAAGGACAACTGCCAAAATGGAAGACTTTACTTTGACATGTTAAAAATGTCCATAATTAGGGTAATTTCCAAGGACAACTGTCCATGGAGTGAGCCCCCTCGGACATGGCCTTGACTATATCATCATGGCAAGAGAGATGAGGTAAGATGTGTCTAGGATCAAGAACACCCATAGTATAAGGCTTCGAAAAGGCCCACTTCGATATGTTCTCCTTCACTCAAGCTAGCAAAGGGCAACCAGCGAGAATTTTTGAAAAATAGCATTCTTCATTTTCTCATCACAAATTGTAGGCTGATGGGATGACCTTGATTCTAGACTTCCTGATACAACTCTGTGAAGTGTGGTCTCAGGGTTATGTCCCCTACTAGCTATTCTACTAGAATCTTATATGATTACCATCATCAGCCGTAAAATTGGAACTGGTATATATATTCTCGTAGTTTTGCAAACCCTTTTACAATTCTGATTATGTATTCCCCTTGCATCTTTTGGGAGATCACAGTCTCCCATCTTACTGTACTATTAAAGTTACACTCGAGGATAATAGCAGTAATGGATCTTCTCCAACTCTCATTGCCTATAATATCCATGACTGAGCTCTTGTTCTAGTTAATCTTGAGGCCTGGCCATTTTTTTAAGCAACATAAACTTAAGGATAACAATCTGTGTAGGGTCCCCATTCCTGAAAATGAGTGTCTTCAGTATATTAAAGATTATGCAATCCTATTTCATGTTTGCCACCAAGACCAGGTGTTTTGACAAAGCTCGACTATGGTATTTAGCTCATTAATGACTAGAATGAATTACAACAGAGAAAGTAGATAGATCAGTGCCAAGATGAGTCAAATAGGCACATTATCAGCATAATACTCATATTTGAACATTCAACCCCAATTTACCAAGCTATGGACAAGATCTAGACTTTCCCTCAGTCAAGTAGTTGCAACAGTTGAAGATTCGTAGCTTTTTTAATGTTGGGGATTGATAGTTAAAATTAAGGAGCCACTAGTGGTTCACTGTACATAGTTCAGTCACTTTATAGTGAAGAAAACATATTAATGCTGAATAAACATTATCTTAACCCTTGAGACTATAAATTCAATCTTCCATAATATATCTCAATTATATCATTTTCTAATGGTTTCCAGTTTGTTTGCCCCGCCACTTCAAGTTCCACGTTTGGTTCGCTGAATCGGTGCCATTCTTTACCATGTGCTCTGTAACACTAATGAAAAACATATCCTTCATCATAGACTCAATCCAAGTTCATTGAAGCTATTTAGCAGAAAATTCTTCCAAAACAAGAACAAAATGAATCAAGAGAAATGCTTAATTGCTTTCGAGCTCGTGACACAAAACTTTCCTATCAACACTATCTGAAATATAGAAAACTTTCTGGAGATTCGGCAATAGAAATTTATAGAAAATTTAGGTTTCAATCGCCATCTTAACCAATATATCCAAGGTAAATCAACATTCTAAGTTTCATATGTTTCCTTACTGTTAATAAGAAAATCCAAAAATATTGTTTCCCTTCTTCCTCTTCCTCTCTTTCTTAACTACCATTTTTGAGGTTTGAATCTCTGCGGCAAGTTAACTAATTGGCATAAAAATATTACTAACACTACCACTGAGAGTGTAATCACCCAGATCTATTATAATATGTAAAGAACAAAATGACATAGAGAACCATAAAAGAAGAACTAAGTTAACCTTAAGTAAAGCATGCACTGATGTTCTTACAGCCTTACTAGGTTCTCAAGTAGTCATCTTACTCTCAACTAAATTCCTCATGCAAAAAATTCTCCACAATTAATATATAGAGAACCAAACTTTACCACTAATATTATCAAGAAAAACAAAATAACAATATAAGGGTGCATTTGATTGGAAGGTGGAAACCTAGGGAAAAAAATTCCATGGAATTTTAAAAAATTTCCATGGGAAAATATAATTTAGGTGTTTGCTTGTCATTAGTTTCCACCGGAAATAGTTGTTTTCCATTGAAAATGATATTTTCCTATGGGTTGGACAAGTTTCGTTTTCCACCATTTTAGAAGAAAATATGAAAAATAATAGTTTTTTGGAAAATAATTCCAGGGAAAATATAAGCTATCAAGCACTATAATTGATGGGAAATTTGTGATAGAAATATTTCCCATGGAAAAAGCCCAATCAAACACAGCCTAAGTGAACTAATAAATTCCCCAATCGTTCAAGAAGATATTGAAAGAAAAATCAATTTGGAGACATGGGAAGAACTTTCCGACGATGCCGGATCTGTAGGATCCCTGGAGGCGGTAGGCCTCCAGGTCGGAGAAGCCCTCCTCGACGCACTCATGCCACTCATCTTCCTCCTCACGGGATCGACGCTCCCACTCCGAGATGGTGATGGCGTCGGTGAAGGTTGTGGTTGCGGAGGCCTGGCTCGAGATGGCTGCCAGGTGAGGTTGGTGGGAGTGAAGAGTCCCTTGTCTTGGAAAGGGCTCGGGAATGCGAGAGCCCTAGCTCGAGGTGATTTCAATTTGATAACACTCTTCTATTGAAAGAAGGGGAAATAATGGAGGGGTGTGAAATTAAAGGAGGGAAACTAAAATTTTTAATAACATTTTCTTTTTCATTTGTCACAATAATTATCGTTATAAAAAATAAACAAAAATAAAAATTTTAAAAATATTTTAGTAACAGTTATTTAATAATTGTCACGGTAATTACCGTGACTAAGTTGCAACAGTTATAAATTAGAAAAAAATGTTACAAATTGTATGTTTTGGTGTAGTGAGGAAAGATAAATTGGTAAATGCGCCATATAGTCGAAGAAACCAGGAGGGAACACCCTCTCGAGCTTACAGAGTATTACCGTAATGTCCCGCTCTTGCTTTTAAAGATCACTAAAAAATATGCTAAGTTCTGTCAAAGGATCACAAACTGTCGGTGGTAAGAACTCCTAAAATGTAATCGAAATTAACCTCACCATGAATACATGGAAGTTGTAGCTCTACATGGTTGGCCATATATAAGTGAACAAGTGAAGTAAGACATGCACGGTAAAGCTTATAGTTGATGGCAAGTAACTATGACTTTGACCAAGCTGATGTATGGATGCATGTGTTTTTGTGCAGCAACTTATAACTAATATATGAAATAAATTAAATTGAATTTCAACTCAAATTAGTTCAAAAATTCATTTCATATCAATTCAATTCACTACTATACTGTACAATTATAATAAAAACAGAGGCTACCACCACTTGCACTTGTTGCTTTAGGCAGTGGTATCATGTCAGTGTGTGTCGTATTAGTGTCATCTTAGTTTGTATATGTGTGTGTGTTGTGTCCTATCAGCGTGTGTATCATGTCAGTATCATGTTAGTGTATGTGTGCGTGTGTATCGTTTTCTATCGTGTCAATGTGTGTTGTGTCAGTGCCAGTGTCACTGTCATGTTAGTGTATGTGTGTCGTGTCCTGTCGAATCATGTCTATGCTATAAGAAAGAGAATGATTAGGGTTTATCGAGACCGAGGGGTGATCGGGGAGGGGGGTCATCGGAGGGAAGGAGAACCGAAGGCAAAGAGGAAGGCGAAGGACTGCCTACGCCGGGGGGTCACGACGAAGAGGGAGGAGATCCGTAGATTTAGGGGCTGGAGTGCCAGTGGAGGCGACGGCTGACCATTGGTGGTAGAGGAGCGGAGAGGAAGAGGGGCTCGAGCGACTGTCTAAAATGTTTGGGTTAACGAAGAATGGAAGGAAATAAAAAGGTTGGAGCCCTATAGTAAAAATATTAGCGACGACTTATTTTGATGTCGCTAAACGTCGTTATTGTATTGTACACTGCGACATAATAAGTTAGAAATTGCTAAACATCGCAAATAGTGACATCTTGCGACATTTTTAGTTTTTGTCGCTAATAAACAAAACATTAGCGACATTTTCTTCAGGCGTCGCTAAATGCGTCGTTGATTTGACTTATTTTGGTAGGGGTAGGCAATCAGGAATTCGATACGATTTCGGTGGGGCTAGCTACCTGCATTGATTGACCCACCTTCTCTCCTAACTATGTCCAAGATGGCTTGAATTGCCATTGACCTTTCATATAGATGAGTGAGTATGCTGAGCGGTAATTCGCGTGTACGGTGTCGGTTGAGTTACAATGTGTAAGCACGGTATGAATGAATCAAAGAAATGGATGTGTAATGCCTCATACCGTATGGTACATTATGCTAAGTCAAAATGCGATGAGGTATGTGTCGTATGGCGTCCCTTACAATGAGCCGAAGCGTAGGCGATAGACCAAATCAGTAGATGAGTGCGGTGTAGCACGAAGTGCTCACATGATTAGCTCAATCGAGATGATTATACAATGGAGTTAAGGAATCGAGCCGTATTGGCTCAGCAAAGCAATAGACAGATTGGCTTAATGTGGGCGGGTTCATACCCTCCTCCCTACTCCTTCATGCCTAATAAAAATGTGCCTTATACGTGTGATTTCCTCGAGGAGTCCACTGGCGTGGCTTAATTGAGTATAATGTCGTAGTGTGCATCAAACAGTAGGATAGAACATTTAACAATGAACAATTGAGGTGACGTGCATCAAGTGCATCGATCGCGATAGAATATTGATGGTAGAACGTTGAAGGGCAATATCGAGAAGTGCATCAAGTGCACGACTCAAAGAACATGGAAGACTAGGCCTAGAACATTGAATATGGTGTGGAATGTGTGTCTATGCATGGAAACTATGCGAATGACTTGTAAGCAAAATGGACAAGTTGTGCTCACCGCCACGAACTGTCGAAAAATCGAAGGGTATGCTTCACCCGCAAAGCATGCAGTTATGGCACAATTGTCACAGAACTGCTATTATGTGAATAACATAAGAATAGTTGAGTTAGTAGATGTTGTGTATTGATACGGATGTGTTCGACACATACTAGTCAACGTTCAGGTCATTATGCATCAATATGGATGTGTTGAGGCATAATGCCAATGGAACTTGAGATAGATTGAGTTGAGATGAATTATGTGTTGAGAACTTGAGATTTAATTAGAAATAATATGAATTTTTTTCTTTTATGCGTATTGCATGGTCAATGGAATTAGATAACCTATGCACCGGTTTTGGTATCCCTCGAACGAGTTGACCGGGGCACTGGGATCGTTCGGTCTAGGAGGGAATTGAGATTAGTATATATGATGCACTTCATTAGGACGGATTATGACCGACCACTGATGTGATAATCCACAATACTAGTAAGTTCGGGATCCTTTGGATATGCGGCTAGCGACCCATTCGGGGAGCGACCATCGACTTACATTGAGATACAGTCCATTATGGCACGAAATGCCATAAATTTTATATAGATAGGACCAGAGAGCTGATATTAGAATTGGGTGCTGGAGCAGGTCCCTCACCTTTATAATTATGCTAGAAATATTGGTTGGTTATATAAATTATCGTCGATTGGCAGACTTGGCGATTCGAGGGCACGGTCACTATGTTTAAGAATATCATGTGGCTAACAGTATCTGTTGCTAGGACACAGTACTTGACACATTTATGTTTCAAATGTTATCTATAACATGCTTTACTACTTTGAATCTTACCATGAAATTGATCCAAAGGAAATATAGAAAGGCCATCGAATAAGATGCATGTTCCAGTAAATTACTTAGTATTGGTTCAGGCGAGTAGGTCTCATCAGTATACAAGAGGAATAGTACTTATCCCTGACTAAATTGCTTGCAGGTTCAAGAAATAGGTTGCTCATAGCGGAGTTTCGCTTGGACATGCTGAGACATGTAGTTTCTTAGCGTTTCGAGGCATTCGACCATACTCGGGCTCGACATGCAACAAAAGATGTTTCGACCGAGGTTCATTGGATATGCTATAAAAGACATGATTTATGGAATAAAGAAATCCTCTGTGAACTAGAGAGATCATGAGTGTTGTAAGCTGTAACGTTCCAGTCCCAAAATACATATGACTAAGTACGTAGATATGCCAGCGACATACATACGAAGAATACTCCAAAATATGGAATCGTCGTACGTATACATAAGATTTAAGAATATATAATCACAAGCCATGATACAGTATAACTACATCTCATCCACAGAACACACAAGAGACCACAGAAGTCCAGAATAGATAAAATAAATAAGTCAAAGATGTAGACGAGTGGAAACATATAATAGCTACGATAATAATATCAATAAACTGGAGTCTGACCTCCTCAAATAAAAATAAAGAAAATAATAAGATGTCCACTATAGAGTCTCGGAGCATAGATAAAGAACTAAATATCAAAAGGTGATGCCTCGCCGTCAATGAAGGATGGATCCAGTGCCGAGCCGTACTTCTGGGGGAAATCATGTAAGCCTAGAGAATCCATTAGGTCCTTAGCGGGACGTAATAAGATACAGGAAAACAATGTCATATAAACTATGATATATAATAAGAGAAGAGATGCATGCAATAGGGTGCCTAACCGTTATATTATGAATATGCAGTTAAGAAACAATCCTTCGACACAAGGGCCTTCTGGATATAAATGGGATCGTCTTGGTTCCCGTATAGGGTACGTGGTCTTACGTCTGTAACTCTTCGAGAAATGTCAGAGGGCATCAATATAGGGGTACGTCCATAACGCTCAGTGAACGTCAGAGGGCATCAACAACCTACGTCTCCGACGGAGCTTACGGGGAAATCAAGGAAGTACAAAATTGGCCCATACATCAAGGTATTTTTCTTCCCACCCGATGCCTAGTATTGTCATCTCCATGACACATATGAACCTCTAATAACTACCAAGTCTACTAATCATACAATCTATTGGCAGTTATTCCTAACTGTCACATGTCTCATATCGGTGGCCAGCCGACTACGCGAGTTCGTGTCCTACATGTGACCCATAACTCGTGGTTAAGCATGTTTCAAAGCCATATGAGATATACCAATACCTCATTTCAATAGGTGGTCAACTTGTACTAAGTCGATGCATTAAAGAAAATAAAATAGTAAACGACTAATACAGCAGCTTACACCCAAGTATAACTTGGACAAACAGTGTGATAGAAATATGCAGTATAAGTATCAACTGAATCTAAATAGAAGAAATAAAATGAAAGTTAATCACAGAGTATAATGGCAAGGTATCTTGTCTGAGGGTGGTGCAAGAATAGCAAAGTCCAGTAGTCAGAATCGTCAGCAATGAAAGTCAAATCCCGCAAACGGCTTTGGATGTTGAAACAAACAACACAAAAATTTGGTATAAAAGATTATCTAAAAATGCCTACCCAAAAGTCCAATTCTAGACACAAGGTCAAAATCATAATTTCGGATCAAAACGATATCCGTCGTTGGACCCTTTTTGTACTGAAAAGCGTGCTAGCACCTATGGTCTCTAAAGTCGTCAAACTATATGTATACGGATCCGTTTTGACGATAAGAACTCAACCGTATGTCCAATGTTGGATTCTGGTGGGCGTGCACAAATTCGTCTATTGGATCGGTCGCGGGCTCACCAAAATGACGTTCCGGTCGACCTTCTCAGAATTGACCAAACTTGGCATACGGGACCAGAAAAACAATACGGTCTTGTTGGCTTAAGTTTCATCTTGAGATGATAACGTGCACAAAGTTATGGCCTAGTTGGCAAAGGGTCCGACACGGGATATCTCGACGGATATGCTTCGATTTCGTCACGCATGCACAACGAAATTAAGTTCCGTCTAATCTCACACGTCGACAACATCCAAATGCGTCTTTTGATGCTTTTGGGTTGCGACCACGTCATCCAGTTTGTCGGGGTACATGCTATATCGTAGAGTTTTTTTAATTTCTACAATTTTTTAAAATAGTTTTTACCAATTTTTGAAGGCGAATAACTTACTGCATGCTGGATGAAAATAATTTACAAAAGGGGTTTTCATCTCCTATAGGTTATCTTCAATTATTTTAAATTATATTTGGTAACCTATAATAGGTCGACAATAATTTGCCTTCCAAAGTAGGTGTCTGGACTGTTCTAATACCCTGTTTCCAAACAGGTTTTTGCCTGACTTTGCGTCAAATTTCTGGTCGATCTAAGGGGTTATAACAAATTCCCTTTAAAGGGTTTCGAAGAGGTATATCTGGTCTTCTAGTAAAAATTCCAAGATCGAGAATCGATCACACAGGTTGACAAAAAGATGGGAGAGAAGTTGGGTACCTCTACGGTCAGTGAAACATAGTGGTGCCCTGTTGCGATCGGGTTTGGGCTTCCTCTCGGTGGTGCGACGGACTAAGGTGCAGGCGACGAGTTGGGCGCACGGAGGTGTGTGGAAGGCTCAGGGATCATCGCGCAATCACGATGATGGATTTTTCTTAGGGTTTTATGAGTTCTATCAGATGGGTTGTATATATACTTTGGTTTTAAATCCTGATTTAATTCGAATTTTGTATACGGTTTCGATTAGGATTGATGGGCATGTTTCATTGAGAACCTGAGATAGATTACGCCCAAAAAAAATTAAGATGATTGGTGTAAGATTGAGAGAGATCGAATTTTTCGAAATCCTATGGATTTTTTAGCTACATGTGGGTTGGAGTTGACCAAAGAGAGTCACTGTAGCAGTAACTGTGAGTTTTCTTTCTTTTCTTTTTTTCTTTTTCTTTTCTAACCATAGACTGGTTCCTTTTCGACGCCTGCCCTTTATTCAGATGTTAAGGTAGGGAAAGCCCAAGGAATATATATATATATATATATATATATATATATATATATATATATATATATATATATATATATATATATATAGGCCATATAAATACAAGAAAGTCCTAAAATGTTTATAAACTTAATAATAACCTTATAAGTATTTTTAGGAAAAATATTGTGATATCAAGTATTATAGTATATTATTCTCTCATAATATTTATTATAAAATTAAATACTTATTTACTAAGTTATTTTTAATATAAAAATTCCATAATTACTAAATATAATAAAATAAAATTCTATAAAAATAGGGGGGTTTACATCCTACCCAACTTATAAAATTTTCGTCCTCAAAATTTAACTAACGATAGGGGGTATGCAATACGATGCGACTGAAAAGGAAACTAATACATGAAATTCATACCTCGGTTTTCAAATAAATGAAGCTAGCGGTTTCGGACGTCGTCCTCGCGCTTCTAAGTAGACTCTCATAGCGAGTGATGCTTCCATGCTACACGAATCAATGGAATGGATTGATTCCATAACACCTTCACTCGACGATAAAGGATACCTACCGGTTGATCTTGGTACGATAAGCTCGGACCAACGGTGATTTTGGAGTGATCAATCACATGACTGATGTCTGCCACGTATCTTCTCAGCTGTGATATGTGGAATACGTCATGTACTCCCTCTAGCGACGGTGGCAATGCAAATCTGTAGGTAACTTCTCCAACTTGTTCCAAGACATCGAAAGGGCTGATGTACCTTGGACTCAACTTGCCACGTCCTCCGAATCGAATCGTGCCTCTAGTAGGTGATATCTTCAAGAAAACATGGTCTCCTACCTTGAACTCCAAAGGTCGACGACGGTGATTTGCCCTCTGTTTCTGTCTATCCTATGCCGCTCGCAGGTGGCCTTGTATCTTCTTCACATTCTCTACTGTGCTCACAACCAACTCGGAACCTAATATCGGTCGCTCTCCTATGTCACTCTAACAAACTGGAGATCGACACTTCCTACCATACAACGCTTCAAACCATCTGGATGCTCGCTTGATAGCTATTATTTTAAGAAAACTCCACAAGATATATGAGGTCTTCCCATGATCTGCCAAAGTCGAGCATACACGCTCTCAACATGTCTTCTAGCGTCTAAATAGTACGCTCTAACTGCTTGTCTGTCTGCGGGTGATAAGTCGTGCTAAACTTCAGTCGGGTGCCCAAGCTTTCTTGTGTGCTCCTCCAAACGTGTGAGGTGAATTTTGAGTCCCGATCTGACCCAATATTAACTGGCATACCGTGTAGCTTCACTATTTGCTTCATGTACATGTTAGCCAAGAGTTTTGTGGACTGGCCCATTCTAGAAGGTAAGAAGTGGGCAAATTTGGTAAGTCTATCAATAATCACCCAGACGACATCTCGTCCACTAGGACTCCGAAGAAATCTCGTGATGAAATACATGGTGATGTTCTCCTACTTCTACTCGGGAATGGGGAGTGGCTGCAACAATCCAGTAGACCTCTGGTGCTTTGCCTTTGTCACGCCCCAAAACCAGAATACTAGAGAGCGGGGGCAGACATAGCCAGCTACGTATATTAAAGTGGAAACCACCCTCGATATACGGTCACGGCTGTCTAGATATGTGAGGGTTTTCTACAAGCCAACAGTCTCTTATGGTCATGAACAAGCCTAGTTTCTCAATCACCACAAGTAAGTAAAGTCGCAAGATGTATGATCATTAAATATACAATAATAAGGCGTCCCAAATATTACATATTCAGCTGATCATGAAGCTAGTCGTTACAAATGTTAGGACTAGCAAGAGTTTAGTCATACATGATCAACCCTAGGATTTGTCAATCATGTTTATAGCCCGTAGGCAGACAGTAAGTAAAAGTGCTCCGAGCTAACAGGTGCTCGTCGGCTAAACGCCTCAAAAGAATAATTTTTACAATAGAGTGAGCGAAACAAAATAGAAAACCCACTCTTGGCCCGGATTTCGTCTAGTGTTCACCATTGGGCTGGAAGCTTGGTAGATCCTCGGGAGCTGCTCCGAAATCTGGCCACACAAAACCAGCTGGGTCAACCCCAGAAAGAACGAGTGCCACAAGGGGGCCACGAAATAAGAACAAAAGCCAGCATTAACACAAGAAGATATAATATTAAAACTAGAATTATGAAAACATGTCAGGATGATATACGACGATATAACCATGGAACTATTCCGATAGCCAGGTTACAACCCGTAAACCAAAAAAGGACCGGGGTTGTAACCCTTCATCTGAACAGAGCTTGGTTTCCCACCATTTATCGGCAAGATAAGTAATATAAGAAATCAAGACAGAAAGCAATCTGGTACTGGATAAAGACATGGCTAAACTGGTTATACCTCATTCAATCAATCACGGCCAAGCAGATACTACGGCTTACTACTTTAACTAACTAGGGTTATCACAGGCCTAATTACTAACAAGATGCAGTGAGATTGTTCCACAGCCACAAGCCCTGCAGACCATCCAGGCTACCCAGGACGAAAGATTAGGGTTGAATTCAGGTGGGTACATCGTCCAGAAGACAAATATACCCTTAGGTGACTTAGAGGGTGCAACACTCGACGGTGCGCTGGAAATGTGCCCTACTCGACGGCAGGCTACAGATCCTAAGAGCGCCCAGGTAACGGGATTGCCTGTAGCTGTGTCAATCTCTTCATGACTACTGTATTATTCTAGTTATTAACCTTAATCCATTTTAGTAGGTACTCCTGACCGTGGTACTCAGGAGTTCCATCCTAGACATGATGCAAGACTGGACAAGTGGATTAACAAGCAAGCAAGAAAGAACCACCCACGGTGTCAAGACAGGTCAAGTTAAGTTATCAAGTCATGTCAAGTCAGGAGTGCGCCGCCACGGGCCACTATCAAGTCATGTTGGTCATGTCAGGAGTGCACCACTACGGGTCACTGTCGTGTTATGCTAGTTTCTTGTCATACCAAGCCATGTACTATAGTCATTCCAACATATTAAGTAAAATCAAGTTCAAGACAAAAGGCGTAAGGATATAAAATGGGCATGAAATATCTAATAAAATATCAAAATACGGGTCAGGGGATGCGTACGCACAAAAGCACGCACGCAGGGGGAATGCAAACGCATTATAACACGCACGCAAGAAGGCAGCGTATGTGAAAGTCACGCACGCTCAAGGGGGCAGCGTAGTTGAAAAGTCACGCACGCTGAAGGGGCAGCGTAGGTGAAAAGTCACGCATGCTCAGGGGGCAGCGTAGGTGAAAAGTCACGCACGCTCAAGGGGCAGCGTAGGTGAAAAGTCACGCACGCTCAGGGGCAGCGTAGGTGAAAAGTCATGCACCCTCAGGGGCAGCGTATGTGAAAGTCACGCACGCTACAGGGAGCAGTATGTGAAAGTCACGCACGCTACAGGGAGTAGTGTGTGAAAGTCACGCACGCTACAGGGAGCAGTGTGTGAAAGTCACGCACGCTCAAGGGAGCAGTGTGTGAAAGTCATGCATGCTCAAGGGGCAGCGTAGGTAAAAAGTCACGTACGCTCAGGGAGACACGCTTCCAACAGAAAGCGCACTCAAGCCTGCGTACGCAGCGCTAAAGAGCGCGCGTAGCTTAGTGTGCGTAGCTAAACAGCTCTGCACACTGCTCACTGTCTTCTCCAAACAGCAAGAACACATGGCTGAAACCAAAACTTCAAAGCATCATAACTTGGCCATCTGAACTCTAAATCCAGATTTCCAAGTTCCAACTTGGGTGAAACTGAAAGCTCTTCCACATGGAAACATCAAAAACCCATAAAATCCAACTTAAGTAGCTCAAACCATACAAAATCTGAAAATAGAAATAACTTAGATCTATAACAAAGGAGGCTCCAAATCGTAAAAACCAAAGTTCTAATGTTTGTCTCCATGTCCTAATCTAGCAAATGGACAAGGAAAAGAGGGTTCTCATATAGTGGCAAGATGCACTTGCCTAGGGTTAGGAGAGTTGTGGAGGAAGGAGAAGAAGAAGAAGAAGGAAATTAATGGTGGAAGTTATGAGGAGAGAGAGAGTGGTAGGTGGGGATATAAAGAGAGGGAGTTGTGGTGGGTTGAGGGGTAGCATAGGGCTAGGGTGTTCCAACACATAAAACCGAACCAAAATGAACCATCCCCAATAAAACCGAGCCAAGCCAAAACCCAAAATACGAGAAATACCGAAATTCCACTAGTCGAAAAAAAATAAAATACATACCAAAATCCAGATACGAGTATAAATACGAAATACGGGAAATACGGGAAATGAGGGTGACAACTCTACCCACCTTAAAAGAATTCCGTCCTCGAAATTTAATCAAGGAGCTAGAGATTGTCACGACAAGCTACACTAAGTACAGGCAAGTTATACTAAGCAGTTCAATCATACAATCATACAATGCAAGCAAGAAAGGGAAAACGTAAGGCATAAGAAAGACATTATACCTCACGAGTCAAACAGGTAGGGATATCGCGATCGGATGTCGTCCTCACGCTTCCACGTTGACTCACCTAGAGAGTGATGACCCCAAGCAACACGGACTAATTTAATAATCTTGTTCTTGAGTATCTTTTCCCTCCGGTCCAATATAGACACGGGCCTCTCCTCATTCGAAAGGTTGGTACCAACAACCAATTCCGAATGGTCTAGGACGTGGCTCGGGTCCGGAATATACCGTCGTAATTGGGACACATGGAATACATCATGTACCTCACTTAGCGACGACAGAAGAGCGAGACGATAGGATACATCTCCTACTCGCTCTAGAATATCGAACGGCCCTATATACCTAGGATTAAGCTTTCCCCGTATGCCGAAGCGAATGACGCCGCGGTTAGGCGAGATCCTAAGGAATACATGGTCGTCGACAGCAAATTCTAAGGGACGCCGATGAGCATCGGCCCAATGGCGCTGGCGGTCCTGGGCAACTCGGAGGTGATCTCTGACCTTCCTGACCACTTCAACCGTCTGGGAAATCAATTCGGGTCCGAGCATCTGCCTCTCTCCGACATCGTCCCATGCTAGCGGGGATCTGTACTTCCTACCATAGAGAGCCTCGAAGGGTGCCATCTGGATACTGGCCTGATAACTGTTGTTGTACGAGAATTCCACCAGGTGCAGATGATTCTCCCATGAACCACCGAAGTCAAGGGTACAAGATCTCATCATATATTCAAGAGTCTGGATTGTGCGCTCTAATTGACCATCCGTCTGCGGGTGATAAGCTGAGCTGAACTGAAGGCGAGTCCCCAAACTCTTCTGCAAGCTGCGCCAAAAGTGTGATGTGAATCTTGAATCCCTGTCTGAGGTGATGCTGACTGACACACCGTAAAGCCTGACGATCTGCCTGAGATACATCTCTGCTAACTGCGCCGTCGACTGTCCAACTCTGAATGGGAGAAAGTGTGCCACCTTGGTAAGCCTGTCCACAATTGCCCAAATAGCATCTCTGCCGGCCGGAGATCTGGGCAATCCGGTCACGAAATCCATAGTTATATGTTCCCATTTTTATTCTGGGATTGGTAAGGGTTGAAGAAGTCTAGCGGGCCTCTGATGTTCAGCTTTAACCTGTTGGCAAACCAAACACCGAGAGACAAACCGGGCTATCTCCCTCTTCATGCCATTCCACCAAAAATGCTGACGAATATCACGGTACATCTTCGTACCACCCGGATGAATAGAATACTGCGAACTGTAGGCTTCTGCCATGACTTCCTGTCTGATATCTCCACTGGGTACACAAAGACGAGTGCCGTGCCGAAGGGTACCGTCTTCATGGATACATAACTCTGGCCTTCTTTCCGCTTCACACTCTGCTCTGAGTCGCTGGATCTTGGAATCTGTAGACTGCGCCATCCGAATCCTCTCAACTATGCTGGACTGAACCTGTAGACTGGCCATCAATGCCACACTGGTAGGAAGAACCACTTCAATTCCCATCTTCTGAAGATCTGCCAATAATTCTGGTTGTACCGTCAGAAAATAAACTCTGGCTCTCTTGCTCAATGCATCTGCTACAACGTTGGCCTTTCCGGGATGATACTGCAAATCCACATCATAATCTACTAGTAGCTCGAGCCATCTTCTCTGCCGCATATTAAGGTCCTTCTGGGTGAAAATATACTTCAGGCTCTTATGATCAGTAAATATCTCCACTCTATCTCCGTACAAGTAGTGTCTCCACAACTTTAAAGCAAACACTACCGCCGCCAATTCCAAGTCGTGGGTCGGATAATTCTTCTCATGATCACGAAGTTGACGTGATGCATAAGATATTACCTTCCCATGCTGCATCAAGACACACCCCAATCCTCTGCCTGAAGCGTCGCAATAAACTGTGAAACCTCCGGTCCCATCTGGAAGGGTGAGAATGGGAGCCGTTATCAAACCTCGCTTCAACTTCTCAAATGATTCCTGACACTCTGCTGTCCAAAAAAATGGTACATCCTTGCGGGTCAACTGGGTCATCGGCGCTGAAATCCTTACAAAATCTGAAACGAACCGCCGGTAGTAGCCGGCCAATCCAAGGAAGCTGCGAACCTCTGCCACTGAGCTGGGTACCGGCCATGACTCGATAGCCACAATCTTCTGTGGATCTACTTCCACTCCTCCTCGGGTAATGATGTGACCTAAGTACGAAATGCGATCGAGCCAGAACTCGCATTTACTGAACTTGGCATACAACTGATGCTCCCTAAGCGTTTGAAGGACGACTCTGAGATGCTGCTCATGCTCTGCTTTACTCTTACTGTAGACCAGGATGTCATCTAGGAACACGATCACAAATTGATCTAAGTAAGGCATGAAAATGCGATTCATGAGGTCCATGAATACGGCCGGCGTATTGGTTGCTCCAAAGGACATAACAAGGAACTCCCAATGCCCATACCTTGATCTGAATGCTGTCTTCGGGATGTCCTGCTCTCTGACTCTGATCTGGTGGTATTCTGACCGCAAGTCGATCTTCGAGAACACTGAAGCCCCTCTGAGCTGATCAAACAAGTCATCTATCCTCGGAAGAGGGTATCTGTTCTTGATTGTCACTGAATTCAAGGTACGATAATCAACACATAGCCTGGATGTACCATCCTTCTTTTTCACAAGAAGCATCGGGGCTCCCCAAGGTGATCCACTAACACGGATGAATCCCTTGGTCCTCAGTTCTTCAATCATCTTATACAAAATCTCCAACTCTGAAGGCGCCATCCTGTAGACTCGCTCTGATACTGGTGCTGTCCCGGGAATTAAGTCTATAGTGAACTCAATCCCCCGCTCTGGCGGCATCCCTGGAAGCTCCTCTGGAAAGACATCTGGAAACTCTTCAACTATCCGGGGTAACTGTACTGCTGCTACTGCCATCCGCAATGCTGGGGAAGATGGCTCTACTGCGCCTCTGGAAAATGAAAACTCTGGCTCGCCGGGGATACTAAAGACAACTTTGCCAATATGGCAGTCTATCCTAGCATACTGGTTCCTCAACCAATCCATGCCTAGGACTACATCATAGTCTGCCATAGGAAACTCTATAAATCTAGCGCAGAACTCCCTACCGCTAACTACGATCCGACACGAGAAAAACACTCGATCTACTCCCACAAGACCATTACCAGTAAGTATATTGAGCCTCACTGATAATGACCCGGGCTCCAATCCTATCCGTGTCGCGAATCGTGCAGACATGAATGAATACGATGCACCAGAATCAAACAATACCGAAGCTGGAAAGGAGTTGACGAGAATAGTACCTGCCATTACCTCACCTGGTATAACTTCTTCTTCCATAGCCATCATCATGGCCTGACCTTGTCCTCTGGCTGCCGGTCCCCTCTGCTGGAAACCTCTCTGCCTATTCTGGGTCTAAGCTTGGGCTTGTGCATACTGCTGGGGGTACTGTTGCTGGAATACCTGAGACTGAGGCGGCAAGGGCCTCGAAGACTGATACTGCTGCTGCTGAGCTGGTGCTGGGGCCAGTCCTCTCACCGAAGAGCTAGAAGGGTTGGATGCTGATGAACCACCCCTATTCGGGCAAGCTCCTATCCTATGATCTGCTGCTCCACAAGCCAGGCACAATCCTTGCGCCCTACGACAATCTGTCACCATATGCCCTGGCTTCCCGCAATGAGAACATCCCATCGCGGAAGTCTGCTTCTGCTTCTGCTGCTGCGGGTATATCGGGGTCGAATGTTGAACCGACGTTACTGAGGCCGCCCGCCTCGGAGTTCCAATGGTCAATCCCCTGGCTGCCGGGGCTGGAGCTGAGGATTGGTGCATCTGACTGTGGGACCGCTTCCTACTTCCGGTCCTATCCACGATCCTCTGGGAGGTGTACTCATGCCTCCTAGCTGCTCTCAAGACTGTATCGAACGTCTGGTGCTCGAACTGCTCAACCGCCAACAAGATCTCCAAATGCAGTCCCTGTTGGAACCGCTGGGCCCTATCAAACTCGGTCGCCACCAAGGTGGGGACAAACCTACTGAGTCTAGAAAACTCCGATGCATAACTGTCGACTGATCTGCCTCCTTGCTTCAAGTTGGTAAATCTGGTCTGCAGGTCGTACCGAGCCACAGTATCAAAATACTTCGTCTGGAATCTCTCTCTAAATACTGCCCAAGCAATGGGTGCCACTAATCCCATGGCTTGCGCCGCCCACCAACTGCGAGCCAAGTCCAACAATTGCAGGCGTACCACCGCCACCTTCTCATTCTCGGGTGTCCTAGCTGCTTCCAGAATCACCTCGGTATCCTGAAGCCATGTATCCACGGCAATCGCATCCTCGGTGCCGTCGAAGAAAGGAGGGTTCAATCGCTTGAAACTGTTGGCCGCCTGGTTCCCTGGATGTCCGCCTCGGGTCAAAGCATCTTGAACTGTCTGGTGCAGGGCGTCGCTTCGACGATCCTGGGAAGCTATCAAGGTTCTGATGAGGCCTACTAAGGTACCATCATCTGGCTCTGCGGGCTGGACGGGCCGAACTGGTGACTCTCCTCCCGTAGGCACAACTCTGGAGGCTACCCCGGAATGCTGGGCTTGATCTCCGGGTTGCTGTTGATCTGCGGGAAGTGCTCCACCTCGTCGATCGGTAGGACCAGGTACAGTGCCGCTGAAGAAGACGACACAGGGAACAATAAGAAAAGGACCAGGACAAATCAACGATATAAGCACAGGATCAGGGCAAGAATCCAGGGATTCAGAGGATACGAACAGAGATCAAGGACGAGTACTGATTGAGACATCTATCTGGTAAACCTCCAAACATCTTGATTTACAAGACCTGCATGGGCCACCACTTAAACCATGTCATGCCCCAGAACCAGAATACTAGAGAGCGGGGGCAGACATAGCCAGCTACGTATATTAAAGTGGAAACCACCTCGATATACGGTCACGGCTGTCTAGATATGTGAGGGTTTTCTACAAGCCAACAGTCTCTTATGGTCATGAACAAGCCTAGTGTCTCAATCACCACAAGTAAGTAAAGTCGCAAGATGTATGATCATTAAATATACAATAATAAGGCGTCCCAAATATTACATATTCAGCTGATCATGAAGCTAGTCGTTACAAAATGTTAGGACTAGCAAGAGTTTAGTCATACATGATCAACCCTAGGATTTGTCAATCATGTTTACAGCCCGTAGGCAGACAGTAAGTAAAAGTCCTCCGAGCTAACAGGTGCTCGTCGGCTAAACGCCTCAAAAGAATAATTTTTACAATAGAGTGAGCGAAACAAAATAGAAAACCCACTTTTGGCCCGGATTCTGTCTAGTGTTCACCATTGGGCTGGAAGCTTGGTAGATCCTCGGGAGCTGCTCCGAAATTTGGCCACACAAAACCAGCTGGGTCAACCCCAGAAAGAGCAAGTGGCACAAGGGGGCCACGAAATAAGAACAAAAGCCAGCATTAACACAAGAAGATATAATATTAAAACTAGAACTATGAAAATATGTCAGGATGATATACGACGAGATAACCATGGAACTATTCCGATAGCCAGGTTATAACCCGTAAACCAAACAAGGACCGGGGTTGTAACCCTTCATCTGAACAGAGCTTGGTTTCCCACCATTTATCGGCAAGATAAGTAATGTAAGAAATCAAGACAGAAAGCAATCTTGTACTGGATCAAGACATGGCTAAACTGGTTATACCTCATTCAATCAATCACGGCCAAGCTGATACTACGGCTTACTACTTTAATTAACTAGGGTTATCACAGGCCTAATTACTAACAAGATGCAGTGAGATTGTTCCACAGCCACAAGCCCTGCAGACCATCCAGGCTACCCAGGACGAAAGATTAGGGTTGAATTCAGGTGGGTACATCGCCCAGAAGACAAATGTACCCTTAGGTGACTTAGAGGGTACAACACTCGACGGTGCGCTGGAAATGTGCCCTACTCGACGGCAGGCTACAGATCCCAAGAGCGCCCAGGTAACGGGATTGCCTGTAGCTGTGTCAATCTCTTCATGACTACTGTGTTATTCTAGTTATTAACCTTAATCCATTTTAGTAGGTACTCCTGACCGTGGTACTCAGGAGTTCCATCCTAGACATGATGTAAGACTGGACAAGTGGATTAACATGCAAGCAAGAAAGAACCACCTACGGTGTCAAGACAGGTCAAGTTAAGTTATCAAGTCATGTCAAGTCAGGAGTGTGCCGCCACGGGCCACTATCAAGTCATGTTGGTCATTTCAGGAGTGCACCACTACGGGTCACTGTCGTGTTATGCTAGTTTCTTGTCATACCAAGCCATGTACCATAGTCATTCCAACATATTAAGTAAAATTAAGTTCATGACAAAAGGCGTAAGGATATAAAATGGGCATGAAATATCTAATAAAATATCAAAATACGGGTCAGGGGATGCGTACGCACAAAAGTACGCACGCAGGGGGAATGCATACGCATTATAACACGCACACGGGAAGGCAGCGTATGTGAAAGTCACGCACGCTCAAGGGGGCAGCGTAGGTGAAAAGTCACGCACGCTCAAGGGGCAGCGTAGGTGAAAAGTCACGCACGCTCAGGGGGCAGCGTAGGTGAAAAGTCACGCACGCTCAAGGGGCAGCGTAGGTGAAAAGTCACGCACGCTCAGGGGCAGCGTAGGTGAAAAGTCACGCACGCTCAGGGGCAGCGTATGTGAAAGTCACGCACGCTACAGGGAGCAGTGTGTGAAAGTCACGTACGCTACAGGGAGCAGTGTGTGAAAGTCACGCACGCTACAGGGAGTAGTGTGTGAAAGTCACGCACGCTCAAGGGAGCAGTGTGTGAAAGTCACGCACGCTCAAGGGACAGCGTAGGTGAAAAGTCACGCACGCTCAGGGAGACACGCTTCCAACAGAAAGCGCACTCAAGCCTACGTACGCAGCGCTAAAGAGCGTGCGTAGCTCAGTGTGCGTAGCTAAACAGCTCTGCACACTGCTCACTGTCTTCTCCAAACAGCAAGAACATATGGCTGAAACCAAAACTTCAAAGCATCATAACTTGGCCATCCGAACTCTAAATCCAGATTTCCAAGTTCCAACTTGGGTAAAACTGAAAGCTCTTCCACATGGAAACATCAAAAACCCATAAAATCCAACTTAAGTAGCTCAAACCATACAAAATCTGAAAATAGAAATAACTTAGATCTATAACAAAGGAGGCTCCAAATCGCAAAAACCCAAGTTCTAATGTTTGTCTCCATGTCCTAATCTAGCAAATGGACAAGGAAAAGAGGGTTCTCATGTAGTGGCAAGATGCACTTGCCTAGGGTTAGGAGAGTTGTGGAGGAAGGAGAAGAAGAAGAAGAAGGAAATTAATGGTGGAAGTTATGAGGAGAGAGAGAGTGGTAGGTGGGGATATAAAGAGAGGGAGTTGTGGTGGGTTGAGGGGTAGCATAGGGCTAGGGTGTTCCAACACATAAAACCGAACCAAAATGAACCATCCCCAATAAAACCGAGCCAAGCCAAAACCCAAAATACGAGAAATACCGAAATTCCACAAGTCGAGAAAAATAAAATACATGCCAAAATCCAGATACGAGTATAAATACGAAATATGGGAAATACGGGAAATGAGGGTGACAGCCTTCACCTGTTGACATACCAAACACTTGGCCACGAAATAAGTTATCTCATTCTTCATTCCGTGCCACCAATAATACTGCTGCAAGTCTCGATACATCTTGATTCCTCCGGGGTGTATAGAGTAAGTCAAACTATGTGCTTCGGATATCAATTCCTGTCGTAGCTCTCCACTTGGAACATAAAGACGATCACCACATCGTAATGTCCCATTGGGATGAATCCTTAATTCTGTCTGCTCTTCTGCTTCGGTCCTCTCTATAAGTTGTCAAAATTTAGCGTCTGTTGGTAATGATGCCTTGATCCTCTCTACAAGCGATGATTGACTTGAAGATTGGCTAGTACACCATCCTCTCCGGGTAATAAGACTTCAAAACCAAGCTTCTGCACGTCTTCTATCAACTCCCGTATGGTCAAGAAATGGGCCATGGGCTTACGGCTTAATGCGTCTGCCACAACATTAGCATTGCCCGGATGGTAATGCAGCTCGATCTCATAATCCTTCATTAGCTCCAACAAATGCTGTTACCGTATGTTCAACTCTTTATGTGTAAAAACATACGTGAGGCTCTTATGATTGGAATAGATTTCTACCTTCTCGTCGTACAAGTAATGTCTCCAAAGCTTCAGAGCGAAGATAACTGCTATGAGCTCTAGATTGTGGGTTGGATAATTCTTCTCATGTACTCTCAACTATATCGATGCATATGTTACTACATGACCATGCAGCATCAAGACGCATCCCAATCCTTTTCCGGATGTATCGCTGTATGTCATGAATCCTCTAGGGCCCGATGGTAGTGTCAAGATGGCTGTAGTGGTCAAGTGCTTCTTCAATTCGTCAAAAGTAACTTGACACTCGTCCATCCATACGAACTCTTGGTCCTTGCAAGTCAACCGAGTCATAGGCCCCGCTATCCGTGGGAAATCTTCTACGAACATTCGGTAATAACCAGCAAGTCCAAGGAAACTTCTCACCTCAAAGGCTGATATGAAAGTGGGCCATGCCTTGGGTCTGTCGTGATCTTCTCTGGATCTACTGATATGTCATCTGTAATGCCCCAGTCCCAAAATACTTAGGACTAAGTATGTAAACATGCCAGCTGTACACATACGAAGTATACTCCAATGTATGGAACCTCGTATGTATACATACGCTATAAAATGCAGTAAAATCATGATAACTAAATCTTATCTACAACAAAAAAGGATAATATTATAATCAACTCAAGAATTTGTCATTTATATATGTAGTTGGGTGGAGACAAATCCACTACCAACCAAATTAAATAAAAGAATATATACAAGAAAATGATCGAAAAAATGGCAAGACGAACCAAGGGCAATCATCCTCGAAGAAATGGAGAAGATCACGGCCTTGGATAGAATACCTACGAAAAGTTACAAAGCACCCACCTGGAGAGATAACCATGTCCTCAGAGGGACGTAACAAGATACATAAGAACGTGCCATATAATCTGTGATATATAATAGAGCGTAAAAGGGGATGCATGCAATAGGGTGCCAACCAATTCTACAGTAAAAATATAGTTAAGAACAAACCTTCAACGCATGGGCACTCTGGCTCAGGTACAGGAACTCAGGTATTGTCCCATCTGTCACGACCCGCTCCCGAATAATCGGACACGAGTCGGACACACCCAGTCTTCGTCGTTAGACACGATAAAGTAAGCTGTACCAAACTAGGGAAATCTAACAGATAAACATGAAAGTATACAATCACAGCATCTATAACGTATCCCAGAAAGATCACCATAATCCACAAATCCAGATATCATAATGTACCAGAATCAACTGGAATGAAAAGTGCTATGAACTCTAAAGTCAATATCTCAAAGTAAATCTAAGTAATTTAAACCAGAAGCCTCAAGCTAAGCCTCATCCTACTCAGCTAAATCCTGGGCTCTGGCCCATAGAGTAGAACAATGTCCTGCAAGCATACCTGCAACATATCCTATTCAGGAGCGGAGCAAAGTACAGTTCTAGGTAATGAAACATGAACATGATATGAACAGAGTATAGGAGTACAGGAAATGAAATACAGGAATGAACATGAAAGTACAGGAAAGTAGTACATGAAATAAGTACAGGAACTATAGTACGTGAATGTAAACTACAGGAACATGTAAAGTACAGGAATGAAACTATAATCCTGAAGTACCAGATATGACAAGTGCACAATATTAAAATACATCTAGTCCATGTGACCGGCTGGGGTGAGTACATGTACAGGAGTACATTAATATGGTACGACTTAGGACTCGCGTGCAAAGTGCGAGGCCTAAGCTAGGCACATGAATATATAGTAACCGGGATTGGTCACATGGCTAGTGTATTTTCCCATCCGACACTAACAAGTACAAGAGCAAGGGTACAGGAATACAGGAGTACATGAACATCGTGCCATGACGTGTCACAAGAAAGGGTACAGGAATGTATATGCACAAAACCGTAGAAAAGTACTTACCTTGCTCCAGAAAAGTACGGGTGAAGATCGGGGCTAGGTGTTCTCCTGTATTTAAATGATTTATAATATGATAAGTCAACAACTTAATATAGTTATTTCTTAATCTAGGAAAATCACTTAACATAATCCTTAATTTTAACTTACTAAATACTATAGATATGGTTATTTACAAAGCTTACTTTTTAGACTAATCACATTACTTAAGGGTTTGATCCCATTAGTTCTAATTAAGCCTTCAAATAGCTTAAGTAAAAAATAGAGCAATTAAACCTTATCTCAATGAATGAAATCTTCTAAGAAATTAAACTAGTTTGGAAACCCATTGTCATAATAGGATCTTGTTATTAGGCAGGAAACCTTTGTCTTATGGCCTGGTTCCCAAATAACAGTGCATGAAATGGTTCCTAGGAATCTAAGGGTTCACTGAACTAACATGCATTGATTCCATGTTCCTTTAACCCATAAAGGACCTTCAAGGAACCCAAGGGATTTATAACAGATTCAAGTTCTCTGAATTGAATACAAAAATTAAAGCTTCCTAGATTTGAACTAACTAAAGGAATGTGCTCTCAGGTTCCCGAGTTCACTGGACTGAACCATGAGAAATGATCTTTGGTTCATAAGTTTACTGGGCTCGAATTAATACCCTACTCCTAGGATCAGTACTCCCTTGGTCATGGTACTCTAGTCTTACATCTGGAATGAGTATCCTATCTTGATTCCACCTTGAAGGTGCTGATATCAGTCTAACACATGACTGAGCAAATCCCAGTAATTAAGTCTATAGCTTAAATTTGATATAACCACCAAAGTAACCCAAGACTAAAATAATTCCTGGTTTCTAGGACTGTACAGATGATTAAATCAGTAGCTATAGCCATCAAAACCCCTTAACCTACAACCCTGCCTCATACTTTAACTAGCTCCTGCCAAGTCCTCAAGCCACACAACTATGTGCAATTTAGATTAGCTACTTCTCTACTGATCCTAACATGGTACTGAATGTCCCAGGTTTACTCATGATAAAATATTGTATAAAGACTCTCAAAGGAAACTAATCCTGGAATCTCAAGTTTCTTGTCTACAGAACTGTATCAAATGTTAAGATAACATGGTGGAATGAATTTAATTCTCAGGATTGAATTCCAGGTTATAGTCTCAAGGAACGCTCTGTTCAAATAATATTTGGCACTACAGTTCAACTTAGGAGAGGTAACCTTCAGTTTGCTCAAACTAAAATCAATTCAGTCCAACTACAGGGTTGCAATTTCCAGCTACCAATCCCAGGTTTCCTGAGAGAGACTGATACACATGATTCAGTCCTCCAGCTTACTGTTACATCAAGTGAGCTCCAAACTAATCATTCAACAAATTTGTTTGAACCAAAAATTATTGATACAATAGGGAAATTCCTTGCAATTCAGTTATGCAGGAAAAGTTCCTACAGAAGGCTGCAAGGGTTGTGAAACCAAAGTCAACCTTCTACCAAAATCTAGAAATGATCAAACAATCAAATAAATCCAAAATTTACACATGAGCTGTCAAACTAAGCAACTAAGACTAACTTGGCTATATCATAAAATTCTACAGCTACCTAAATGGGTTTGATGTAGATACAAACATTCAAGTCATAAATCTATTTAAACATTCACACTTGTATATAGCTTAGGATCACCACTAAACTGTATATGCAGTCATCTACTCGAATCAGTGTACATGCCATCACCAGGTTCAAAATGAACCAAGGTAATATATCACATGTATCAGATTCAGGACACGACATCAAGTCGATAACAGGATACTGTTCCTGAGAATCTCTCGTACAGTCCATTCCTTATAAAATAGGCTACATCATCCCTCATTGAAATCTTAATGCAGATAAGAAAAACCCTACTCTTAAGTAAATTGGATTGCCAAAACATCTACCCAATAAATTCCTACAATCACCATTATGAAAATTAACTATACTAGAAGGATTTGAATAGACTACCTGATGGCATTGTAAGAGTAGATCTGATCTCAAATCACAAGAGGCTCCTCGATCTTCAACAGATCAAATCGATCAAATCCCTATAGATCTAGATCAACAGCAACTCAACATTTAATTTCTCAACACCAAGACACAAAAAGGAGAACACAGCAAGAACAGATCTGATCAAAATAGAGTGATCAAAGTTAATCATTCAGTCTAATTTGCCTTTCACAAAACTGAAAGTAAATCGATTGTTTACTAGATCAAACAAGTGTTGATGAGAAAATAAGGATCCATCGATCAATCAGTAGTCAGTGTATCCCTACCAAAATTGTTCATTGAGGAACAATAATCAAGGATCAACGAAAATACAGAAACTCAAGGTTCAAAGCAAGGATTCAAACTCACTGTAATTCCTCGTTGAGCCATCAAGTCGTCGATGATCTCCACTGTCAGGATCGCCCTTCTTCCTTCTCAGCCTTCTTCTTCACTCAAAACACCATGGGCAGGAGGTTGCTCTGCGACTGAGCAGTAGGAGTTATGGAGAGGGAATGAATAGGTCATGATTGAAGGAGGGGTCGACTTAAATAGGCGGTTAGAAGAGGGTGAGGAAAAAATTTGGCGCGCTCTCGACTGACAGAGTTTGTTGCTCCACATGGTCGAGGTGTGGAAGGTGAAGACAGTTGGAAAAGATTTTGAAAAATTAAACAGAGATGATAAAAAGGTCTAACAGTTGGGTTAATGGGTTGGCCTAAAACCCTAAATGGAAGGAAGCCCAACCTCATTCTATTGTTAGAGTTTTAAAAGCCTTAAAGAATTTATGGGTTTGACAAAATAAAATTTTTTGAATGAATATACTTTATTTTGTATATAAATAATTTTTTTTGAAAAACTGGGGTGACACCAAAAGGATACCAGGGACCTCAAAGCATACATTCCTCGAATGTCAGAGGCCAGCAGGAAATCAGGTATCAGGATCCAGGACCGTATCGCCAGTGGAGATAACCGACAATAATAGAAAAGTACATACGTGGCCCATACGTTAAGGAACTGTTCTCCCCACCCAATGCCTAGTAGGGTCACATCTATGACTCATAGAAACCTTTAGTAACTGCCAAGTCTACTAACATGCAATTCTTTTGGCAGTTACTCCTAACCGTCGCACGCCTCATACGTATCGGTGGCCGGCCGACTACGCGAGTACGTGTCCTACATATGACTCACATCACGTAATAAAGTATGTGTCAAGGCTGCATGAGATATACCAATACCTCGTCAACAAAGGGGTGGTCACTAGACTAATTCAATGCAAGAAAAATAAATAAAAGCAAAAAAAAACGACCGACAAAGTCTCTTGCACCCAAGTATGACTTGGACGCCCAGTTTTATAATATCAACAAATAAAAATACTTTAAATAACAACTGAAAATAAGAATATATAAATCACAGAGTAAGGTGGCAAGGTATCTTGTCTGATTCCGTGCTGTGAATATGAAACGCCTCTCCCGCGTCCACGCCTCTGGAACCCGACGCTCCTAGATAATTAATTAACTAGATTAAGTCACTACTCATGAAACTTATGATACGACTTAATTAGTCAAAGTAACGTGTTAAAATTATATTCAATCTCTCGTGGAACCATTCAGATCCATACAATCACGCACAGGTTCCACGAGACATCGAAACACAGTTTTAGGGTTTCTAATTTTTAATTAGTCGGTTATGCCCCTACTTCAATAAAATACTTAAAAATTATATAAAAATCATAAAAATAATATTTAAACTAATTTTCTACAGATTTATCTCTAAAATTTTAGAATTAATACTTCTAAAGACATTTACGACTGGTTGTTTACTAAGTCAGCTAGTCTACCCGAAAGTCGCCCGGAACATAGTTAATGACTCAAAATTGCTAAAATGACCAAAAATATATTTAAAAAAGCAATAAAATACTTTATTTTATAGAATAATATCAGTGGTACAAGGGTTGAGTTATACTACAATTTTGGGACATTCTAGGTCAGCCGGTTACCCGAAATTAGCTAGTTTTGACCTACAATTTTCTCGACCAGATTTGGGTTGCTAAAATCGTGGAAAAATACTTAAAAATCATAATTTATGTATATAAAAACACATAAAACTCAATTTCGATAATAGGCAGCAATAACTCATAGTTTCTTCATAATGGGATTAATTTTGATCCTACCGAAACATGAATATTACGCCTATATTTCATGAAACCTTTATGGATGATTATACATAACAAAAGACATCAAAATATGATTTCTACTGATTTGATAACATATTTTCTATAGAATTTTAGTAAGCATTTGAGATGGAAAGATTTGGATTTCTTACCAAAGGTCCGTGCTAGAGAGGTTGTGACGACTTCTCCTCGACAAAGCTCCAACCTTTCTCGCTATCCTTGCTTGCTAATCCTATTTTCGGGAGAATGAAAGGGTTGGCAATGGCTATAGATGGTTGGGTGGAGAAGATGGAGTTTTTAGGGTTTATTTTGAGGAGTTTGGGGGATGTATGGTGGAGGAGATGAGTTTTTTTGAAGGATGGAGAGATGTGCAATAGAGGAGATGATGTATGGAGGCTATGGGGGAGGAGTGCTGCCAAAAATATAGAGAAGGAAAGAGGTGGTCGGCTATGGAGGTGGAAATAAAGGAGGAATTAAGTTAGGGTTAGGGTTTGGGTATATATATGGGCTTTATTGGGTTGCATGTATGAAAAGGAGTGGAAATCCTTTTCCTATGGGGTGTTCGCCCAAGGGGGGTTGCTTGGCCGAAATCTATGGTGGGGGTCCACAATGGCATGATTTGGTTGTTGGGTGAGTTGGCTAATTGATTGGATTGAGGATTTAAAAAGGTCTTTCCTAATATAGAGCTAATTAATTCTATCTATGAAATACAATCCAAAATTTGAATTAAATACAAATATATGTAATTATTAATATTTATTAATATCCAACATGCCTACATAGTGTTGGGTTTGGCTTGGAAGAGGTTTGGGAAGGTTTGGTACAACCAGGTCTCCTAAAAAGTCATAAAGACTTTCTTAACTAATTAATTAAATAAAAATATAAATTGTGCAATAATTTGAATGGTTAACATGAAAGAGATTACAATATGATCATGGCATTCCTAACATGGCTAGCATGCTAGTTAAAGCACCCGACTACGCTAGGCATTTCATAGTTTCTAGTCGTCTTGCATATTCAAACTCAACCATGACTATACTCATTTTATATAATATAAATAAGATAAAAATAAATTACAATTAAATAAAATCCAAAAATAATTTAAATATTCCTTTAAAATATGAGAGGTTTTATATCCTACCCAACTTATGACAATTTCATCCTCGAAATTAAAAATAATTATAATATCAAGAATGCGAGATTTTGTACGGAGGGAGAGTAGGTACGTCAAATCGTAGCTTAATTTTTTGAAAGAATGGAGGAGTAGTTGTCATAGGAATCCCAATTGACCTCATATTGTACAAGATGGGGTATGCTTCCTTCCAGACTCGACCCAACTTATAGAAGTTGGCCACCCGTAAAGATCGTCGTCATTACAAGACTTTGAGGAGGACAATTTCTAGGAAGGGGCATAAGAATAATGGACACTTCTGACCACAGTCTTAGATTCTAAGTGAGCCTCAATAACACCATGATGTTATTGGTCAATAACAACTATAAGAAAGTTACTGCAATCAAACATTGCTACTCTAGGGGTCATGCTTCTAACAAGCTGGTAGCGACCTCTTGTATGAATATACTAAGGTGTGTCGGTTCAGAAGGATTCGTTCTATGTCTAACATGGGAAACTAATAAGTGAGCTTGAAAACTTAGGAAAGAAGAATTTATGTCCAGGTGATGAGAATCGATGATAATTAAAGAACCTAGGGTATAGAATATGATTAGGCAAGTGTTTTGAAAACTCTAAGTCATAACGACTAATATGTGTGGGCTGATGTTTGGTGTTGTGTCGGAGGCATACGCTTGCATTTTGGAAGACATACTTCATAGGTGTGCTACGTCTTGCATAGATCTTGCGTATTCAGTTTAGTTAAGGGAATGGGTCGATATTTGCATGGGTGAAATCGAATAGATCGAATTTGGGTCTCTATGTTTGTTTTGAGGAAACAATATGTCATACATGTGGTGTAATTTAAGTGGAGCACTGGAAATTTCGTTTGTGTGGGACATGTATGTCATGTAAGTAGCATGACTAGTCTAGTTCATGAGTGTGAACTTTGTCGAAAGGAAAAGGCTAGTGTTGTGCTTCAATTATCAAAATTACGGTCGAGGGTATCACATGATACAAATATGGGTCGACGTTATGAACCATTGAATTATTAGTCTAATTGGAACCAATCATTTCCAACCACTTGCTAATTCCAAAATCTTATGTTTCTTAGAGAGGCTTGCGATCTCTTTGTCTCGAAAAGTTTGCTCTTAATTTAAACAAAAACGATTCTATGATTGACTTGAAGAATTTAGGTTGCAATCTATTACCGTAGTTATCTAAACGTACGAGCAAAGGGATACAAAATGCAAAATAAATGATCGTTTCATAAATTCCATACAGACGGAAGAACAGTCATAATTGTAATTCCATTCTGAGAGGTAGAGTATAACAAGTTCAATGTTCTACCAAACTTATAGAAGTTGGTTAATCGGGGAAAGCACAGTAATAGGGCTTCTAAGAATGTCAAATTTCAAGAAGGTATTTGGAAGTATGAGGTATTTCCAATCATAGTCACGGACTCTATTGGAAGTTTTGGTATTATCTATTTAAAATGGCCCATATATTAACTATGTTTGGTCAAGACAGTATGAGAGGTCTTGGTCAAGTATATCCGGAAGCAAGTTGGTACCGAGAGATACCTAACATAGGCTACGAAGAGATGCAGTTATAAAATCTATGGAAGGATAATTAGTGAGCCAAGAGGTGGGGCCTACATAATGTTGACACAAAGTCACAGTCAACCAAATATTGACAACATTGACTAAATAATATCTGTAATAATTCAATACGACACACGGCGTCTGCATTAAGCTCAAGACAGACAACAGCTCAGCCTCCACTTTTCAGTTATATTCGAGTCTGTATTTTACACTTTCTTTGAGTCTAGACTAATGTAATCTGAGTCATGCTGAGCTCTTGAAACTTAGACTATAGCCTACCCAATAATCCCAAGCTCCACCAAACCAGATATTGCCCAATGGTCCCCTTAGAACCACTCTGTGCTCTGGAGACAGAGTTCGGGCCGAACTCTGCCTCCACACAGAGTTTGGGCCGAACTCTGTCCCCTAGAAATCAGGAACCCTAATTTTAGGGTTAGCTGGTTGCTAGTTGTCCAACGGCCAAATATTTGAATTTTTCTACCCGAATTCTGGCCGAATTCTGCCTATAAAAATACTATAAATAGGGCATGAATTCTCTCATTTCAAATCATCCAATGTTCTCTTCTCTTCTCTCTTATAGCTCAAATAAGCCATACCCTTCCCATCTACTAGCCACAAGCCTCCTACGTCTCGAGTGCTCAGCATCTCTCAGTTAGGATTCTTGTGCAAGAGTTGAAGAAGTCGCTTGGACAATTCCAAGCAAATCGCCACTGCGATCCTCTGTAAGAAGTTGACGTGCTCTTCTGAAGTAAAGGTACGGGTTGTAAACTACTATTTGACAAATAGTGGATTTAATCCTGAGCGAGAGTTCTCGGGCCTGGACTAGTCCTCTACGAGGGAAACCAGGTTAAAATTGCTGTGTTTGCGTATGCTTTCTTGCTCTTCATTTACTTTCCGTCTTTTACTCTGATTATTCATAGATCGTGAAAGAGTTAATTTTTAATTGGTTATTTTCTATATAAACTCTATTGACCCCCCTCTAGAGTTGCCAAACTGTTCTTCAATTGGTATCAGAGCTCTGTTCTCTTTACAAGGACTTACATCCTAGAGCTGATCCATGGCAACCACACAATCCTTGATTTCCAATCACGGTGAAGGACAATCCACTCATAGGCCTCCCCTATTTGATGGAACTAACTACACGTATTGGAAAACAAGGATGAGTTTTTATCTCAAGTCTCTAGACTTCGATATGTGGACAGTCGTCACTGACGGTTACAAAAAGCTTGCCAGGATAGTTGTCAACGGTGATCTCATTGAGAAATCCCATGACAAATATTCTGACGAAGAGAAGAAACAGGCAAGTCTAGACGCGAGAGCTATTAATGCTTTGTGCTATAGACAAGAATGAGTTTAATAGGGTATCCACATGCACCACATCTCACGAAGTATGGAAGCTTCTAGAAGTGACGCATGAAGGGACCACCCAAGTCAAGGAATCAAAAATCAGTCGTCTTACGCAAGAATACGAGGCGTTCAAGATGAAGCCAAACGAGACGATCACACAGATGTTCATAAGATTCCTCGACATCATCAACCCCCTGTCTTCACTTGGAAAACAATATTCAAATCATGAAAAGATTCGCAAGTTGCTTAGGGAGCTACCAAAAATTTGGAACCCTAAGGTGACAGCCATCATAGAAGGGAACGATCTCACTACCATGTCAATGGAGACCTTGATGGGTAAGCTCATGACCCACGAGCTTGACCTCAAGGACTTCGAAGAGCCTGTTCCAAAGACTAAGGAGATCGCTCTCAAAGCTCATCGACGAAGGGCTGAGCACGATGAGACCGAAGACGACAACTCGGATGATGAAGACCAAGCTCTCATGGTTCGCAACTTCAAGAAGTTCCTTCGCTTCAATAGAAGAAAGAAGGAACCACAAGAAGACGATGAAGAAGAGCCAACCTGCTATGGCTGCAAGAAGACTGGACACGTCCGAAAAGACTGTCCATTCTTGAAGAAGAGCAACCGCTATGAGAAGCCATACAAAAAGAACTCATCAAAGAAATATGCCAACACAAGCATTTGGCATGAAAGTGAAGCGAGTGACTCCGAGGAAGAAAAGGACTCTCCTCAAGATAAAGCAAATGTGTGCCTAATGGCAACTTCCAACAAGGTATCTAACGAAACTTTAGACGACTTCTCTTTTGATGAACTTGGCGATGCCTTCACTGATTTGCTCGATGATCACAAAAAGGTCATCGGTAAATACAAACATGCCAAGGACAAAATCAAAAGTCTTGAAGACGAGATACAAAGAATTTCTTTACTTCTTGATAATGTTAGAAACACGTCACCCACTGATGTCACAAATGAAGTATCCAAGCTTAAAATAAGCTTACATGATGCTGAAGCACGTATTGAGCAACAAACTCAAGAAATCACTACACTCAACACGTTGCTTGCTGAAGAAAAGAGTAGACACAAGATTTCCATGACTAAGATATATGGCTTAAATATTAAGGTTGATGAACTGCAAGCTGTTTCTAAGAGATTAGAAACCAAATTGGGCAAACAGGTTGTTCAACCTCAAACCCAATCACATGGACACAACACCACTCATGCTAGTCAACCACGTCATCCTCATACAGCACATAACCATGCTTTTATATACACAAACTTCCATAAACCACGTGCACGTAAGAATACACCTCATCATACTGCACAAAGACACAACCAACATCACTCTACATATAGAAATCATCACCATGCCATGCCATATAGACAAAATCATCATGTTATGCCACATAGACAAAATCATCATACCATGCCACACCCACATGCCATGCCATATAGACAATATCAGCATGTCACACATCATAGACAATATCAGCATGTCACACATCATAGACAATATCATCATGCTATGCCACATAGACACCATCACCAGGCTACTCATTCTATGCATAATCATCATCACCATGCTAACTCTGCACATCATCCTGTTGCTTATAGATATTATTCTCATGCTCCTAGTATAAATAAAAATGCTATCTGTACCTACTGTGGATCACATGGACACATTTCACCACAGTGTAGAGTTAGAAGACTGGTAGACAAAAAGATATATGCATGGTTTTCAAAAACTAACTTTTCAGGACCCTCAAGAACATGGGTACCGAAGGTCACATCTACTCTTGATGTAGGTGGACCTTCCCTCCTCAACTGAGAGTAAGTGGATTCTCGATAGTGGATGCTCGCGACATATGACGGAAGACGCAAATCTTTTTACATCACTATCGATGAAGAGAGAAGGATACGTATCCTTCGGTAACAATCTCAAAGGGCACATACTAGGTAATGGTATTATTGGTCATCCTCCCTCTCCTGTAATAAAGGATGTCTGCCTAGTGACCGAGTTAAAGCATAACCTGCTCAGCATTAGTCATCTTGCTGATCATGGATATGATATTAACTTTGGACAAAACAATTGCCTCATCTATGATAGGTCAACGGGAGACATTGTTTTTGAAAGGAAAAGAGAGGATAACATTTATATTTTCTATCTTTCTATAGATACTAACAATGCAGGTAGATGTTTATATGCCCACAAAGACGAACGACTACTCTGGCACCAGCGTTTTGGTCATGCCAATATGGATGCTATATCCAGGCTATCGACCAAGAAGCTAGTGAGAGGATTGCCCGACATCGCATTCAAAAAGGACACGGTATGTGCCGAATATGAACTAAACAAGGCAACCAAATCCTCATTTCATTCCATCAACTCTGTAAGTACTTCTAGACCCCTGCAACTACTCCATATGGATTTATTTGGTCCTAGTAGAGTAGCTAGTCTTGGTGGTAAACTTTTTGCATTTGTTATTGTTGATGATTTTTCGAGATTTACTTGGGTTTTCTTTCTCGCAAATAAGAGTGATGCTATTTCTGTTTTCAAAGTTTTTGTAAAAAAAGTTCAAAACGAAAAAGGCTACATGATTACTCGAATCCGAAGTGATCATGGAGGCGAATTCGTAAATTATGATTTTGAAAATTTTTGTAATGTAAATGGTTTTGATCATGAATTTTCTTGTCCAAGAACTCTTCAACAAAATGGTGTTGTGGAGCGGAAGAATAGGACTCTCGGCGATATGGCTAGAGTCATGTTGAATAAATTTTCACTTCCGAAATATTTTTGGGCAGAAGCTGTCAGTACATCATGCCACATTTTGAATAGGGTGCTTATTCGTCCCATTACGAAGAAAACATCCTATGAGCTTTGGTTTGGGAGAACCTTCAATGTTTCTTATTTCAAAGTTTTTGGTTGTAGATGTTTTATCCTTAACACCAAAGACAACTTAGGCAAATTTGATGCCAAAGCTGACGATGGTATCTTTCTTGGTTATGCCGCCAAGAGTAAGGGATATAGAGTTTTTAATAAACGCTCACTAATTGTGGAAGAGTCAACAAATGTGACTTTTGATGAAGATAACAGTGCAGTAAGTACTCTTGATGATGACGTTGAGCCATCAACTTCTACTCCAATGAATACTTCAACCGAAACTAATTCTCTGGAGGGTTTGCCTAAGAAATTTTCTTTCAAACCTTCTCATCCAGAAAATTTAGTGATAGGCAAAGTTTCACGTGGAGTAACTACCAGATCATCACTAAGAGACTCTATTGCTAGCACTGCCTTTATTTCACAAGTTGAGCCGAATAACATTTCTGAAGCTTTTAATGATGAATTTTGGATTTCTGCTATGCAAGATGAACTCAACCAATTCGAGAGGAGCCAAGTGTGGGAACTAGTTCCTAGACCAGCTAATCACTCGATAATTGGCACTAAATGGGTGTTTAGAAACAAAGTGAATGAAGATGGTTCAGTCACACGCAACAAAGCTCGTCTAGTAGCTCAAGGATACAACCAAGAGGAAGGTATCGACTACGATGAGACGTGTGCTCCTGTTGCTAGACTAGAATCCATTCGGATGCTTTGTGCATTTGCAAACTATCAAAATTTCAAATTATTTCAAATGGATGTGAAAAGTGCTTTCTTGAATGGTTTTATTAAGGAGGAAGTTTATGTAAAATAACCTCCTAGCTTTGAAAATTATAAATTTCCCGACCACGTGTTCAAGCTAAAGAAAGCGCTATATGGCCTTAAACAAGCTCCCAGAGCCTGGTATGAAAGGCTAAGCAGTTTCTTGTTTGAAAAAGGTTTTTCAAAAGGGAAAATTGACACTACACTATTTATAAAATCTTTTAAAGACACTATTCTGTTAATTCAAATTTATGTTGATGATATTATTTTTTGTTCTACTGATGAAACCCTCTGTCAAGAATTTGCCAAGTGTATGCAGACGGAATTTGAGATGAGCATGATGGGAGAGCTCAACTACTTTCTTAGTCTGCAAGTAAAACAAATGGCAAATGGCACTACAAAAAAAGTGGACTTTTGGGACGACACTATTATAAATGCTAGTCTAAACCGTCATAAAAAAATAGTTTTTGAGACGACTATATTTTTTGTAACAAAAAATAGTATTATTTGGGACAAGTTGAAAAATAGATATCTTATTTGGGACTATTAAATTTTTTTGTCCCAAATAATTTTTATAATTGTCCTAAATAATCTTGGCGGGATTGCCAAATATTTGGCGGCTCATGACCAATTTATTTTAGAATTTTTTTTTCTTACTCCTGTTCTCTTCTATCCATTGGATCTCTCGTCAGAAATTCCCACCGTTGGATCACACATCAAGCGCCCCTCCCAATTACTTCCTTAACCCTACTCATGACCACAAACCCATCCACCACTACCAGCCTCCCCCCTCATAGCCAAACAACTCCGTGTCCCCACTCCTCCACCTTCCCTCTCGGCCACTCCTATCCTACCACCCTCACCGCCGGCAGTCACATCCTCCTCATCTTGTTCTGTTGTGACCTCCGCCACCACCGCTACCAGCCAGACATCGACGGCTTCTACTACTGCCACGTGCCCCTCCTCCAGTTGTCCGATCACCTCCTCCAACAACCACCTCTAAGACCCCTCATGTCTCGATCTCATCAAACGCCTCTGATCCATCCGTGTCGACAAAGCGGGTTTGCGGGCTTCTAAAATATTGCAGGCTCTAGCTGATGCTTATGCTTTGGCCAGCCATGAGTTTGGTTTGATGTTTGAGGCTCAAATCCTGATGATAAAATAATCATTTCTGGTTAGATTATGTCTCTGAATTTGCAGTAGCTGAAGAAAAACTGGTTCTTTAGGTTCAATAATGATTTCCCTTATATTTTATACAATTATTACTATTATTGCTAATGGTCATTGTTAGTATTCTTTCTTCATGGATGCAATAAATTTGTAAACTTTTGGTGCTAAATTCGTCACCGAGTAGATTATGGATCTATTGGAAGAGGAAAGATGAAGAGGTTTTATTATAGGAAGTTGCATCCATTTCTAAGGAATACGAAGAGCCAAAATGGAACCATACGTCGATGCTTGGTTTATGCCGGTAGCTATTCAGTAGGTCTTTTGGTGGGAAAATGGGTTTTTGTTTGCACGGATACGACACGGTGAGGACACGGGTATGGCACATATTTTGGCGTACCCTGTTGTTGTTGTTTTTTGGGGGGGGGTGTGTCCATGGTGTGTCTGATACGTGTCCAACACAACGGGGTCCAGATTTTTGGAGTATGTGTGCTTCTTATATATGGTATTTGGATAGTGACATAGCGTGATGCTGGAATTGCTTGGCACGGACGACTTGCATGGTTGGTGTAGCTCAAGATGTGATTTGTGGTTTTTTTACTGTCTCCTGCCTACACTTCAAATTGATGTTGTTGCCGGAAACATACGACATTTCTTACAAAGTGTTTTATATTTTCTATATGTTTTTTTTGTTGCTTTCAGTTGGAGCGGAAGGGCTGGTTGCTGCCAATATGGAACCAATATTTGGGGGGGGGGGGGGTGTTGTAAACTCATAATCCTAGAAATTGGTAGTAGCTTTTAGGGAAATGTAATGCTTGTGTTGTTGAAATTAGTTTAGATTATTGGTAAAAGGTTATTCATGTGAGTGAATGAATTATAGTGTTTTCTTGATATTCAATGTGTTACTTAGTAATAATGATATTTTATTGACCTATTGAGCATGGCGGATGCCGTTAGTCATGTTACGTATACTCATTATCATTCACGACACACTTGGTTGGTAGTGGATGTCATTTCTTATCTCTGACATTAAAACTTGATAGAGGCACCATGAGGTCTCGAATCAGAAGTTGGATATGGTAGTCCATGTTTAATAAATTTGAAGTGTTCTCAATAGTTTACTTCAAGAACAGAATATTTTCTGGACATTCAGACGGCACAATAACGGTGAAAGTCATGTGTTTACTGATTATATCACCATAATTAAACAACTTGCATCATAGAATATTGGGTATAGTAATTGCTCACTATAACCAACATCCTTTTCTCTCAAAAATTATAACACAAGCAGCATTTATCTAGGATATCTAGTTTTATACCCCTGTATAATGTTATCATCGTCATCATCATATATTATTTTTCATGTAGTTTGTATGCGAGTTTTTTTAACCCTTTTCTCCTATAAGAATTGTTCTTTTAATCAGATGCTACCGAGTACTCATACCATTTTTCCTCAAAAACAAAATAAGGGACACTGATACACACAAGTGCACCTGAATTATCGTATTGTGCATTTTGAGAATTTGAATGGATCTGGACTAATATTCAGTAGATTGTTAATACCATTGATCTGGAGCGCTACAGGTGTGGGAAGGAGGTGATCGAATTCTTGATCTGATCCAAGAAAGTCACGAACATACGAAAGCTGTAACCAGCTTGGCCATTTCACAGTCTGGAGAGAAACTGTACAGTGGTTCACTTGACAAAACAGTGAGGGTATGATATCTAATTGTCCCCATACGCATATCAGTATCTCCATGTGCTTCCGTAACTGAAAAACTTCATTTTTCATGAGAAGGTTTGGAATGTTCGAGACAGAAATATCTCATGTGCAGAAGTCCATGATATGAAAGTTCAAGTTCATAATCTGACTGTTGCAAACACCATTGCCTGCTTTATTCCACAAGGAGCTGGTGTCAAGGTACTTTGGACACCTTTCTTGTAGTTGTTTCTGTTATTTGCAACATTTTATAGTTCTCGTTATGGTGTTTCTTTGGGATTTCACGAAGAGGCTGATTTAAGTTTGGATTATATAAGGTTCATTAGTAAATATCAAACTGGCATTAAAATTCTTCATGTCTCATTTTTCACTAAAACTAACTGGAACTTGAGTTCCTTGTCAAGATTAAGATTGATATGAACAGGGTTGGCAAGGGAACCTTTTTTTTTTCTGTTTCTTGTTTGATTTCCCACGATTACATTTATGTTTTCTGATTAGCCAAATTCAATCCCAGGTCTTGCATGTGATCCCCAAGTGGGATCACCAACTACACTATAATTGCAAGTACCCACAGGATATCAAGTGGTCGTTGTTATTTACCATTCTGTTTACACTACAAGAAAAAAAACCCTTTTACAACGTTCCATCTGCAATAGTTCCTGAAAACGTTGTAAATATATAGGGTCTTCTACAACCTTTATTGTAAAAACATTGTGAAATACAGGTGCAAACAACGTTTTATATTCTTACGTTAAGACTTCTACAATGGTCATTCACAAAAGTTGTGTATTACTATCTTCAACAATATTTTATAAACATTGTAACATTTATTAATTTTGACAACGTTTATTTAATGTTGTCTATGTTATTTATTTTCACAATGTATTTTCATAATGTTGTTTATGGTAAATTCCAATTGTTCATCATTATTATCATCATCTAAGCCTTCTATTATTAGAATGGGTTGCTCCATAAAAGATTTGACAAATGATTGTCGACCACACGTCAACCCTCTATGAAATGGAAATCATTAATGAGGCTCCTATGTAGTCAGTGGCAACTTTAACTCTTAAAATGAAGAGAGGCCTTCTACAAAGAACAGTTTCTTTGCTCATTCAAGTTTCACATACTAATTTCACAATCCTTTATAGTTTTATGCACCTTCAACAAAGAAAGCAAATGGCCTACAACTTATAACTAATGCATGATCAGAAGAATGCCAACTTGCATAAGACTTGTGTTGTGTACGTACATCAGTTTGATAAGTCACTTTGAGTCGTACATTCATTATTCTACTCCCAATAAGTTTATAGCAGGACTTTGGATGAAAGTAAGGTTAAATTTCTCATTTCATATACGCTGATTATGAAAAAAAACCAATACTGGTGACTTCTACACATCATAAGTATACTATCGACCACTTTGCTGCAATCATACCTTCAGAAACCAACCAATACCACACACATGAAAAACAAAATATGTGATGTTCTGCCATTCACTTTACAGTTTCATATTCCCATATGTACTAAAAAATTATGGTCACATTTATTTCATGAAAGTTTTTATTTTGAATTTTTTTTTTCTCATCAATTCATTAAATGACTTGTGGACTAGTTTGCTTAAATATGTCTGCATACTCAAGTTCCATTGACATACTAAAATTTCCCCTAGAGAAAATCATAAATAAAAGATAAAACTAGAGGGAAAAATCCAACTAAAAATTGTAAGAAAATCTTTGAAAGCATCTTTCTACTTATAACCCTAACTGTGAGCCCAAAGGTACCTTTTGGACCTATTTGGAAACCTTTTGGACCTATTTGGAAATGTCCCTATCTCGTATCCATTTTCTGTTGTGAATGATTTTGGATCAGACATTACATTTTTGGGGAAAAAAATGAATTATACAATAATAGTTAAGTGACAGACATTACATTTTTGTAAAGTTGGAGGTAGTGCCAATTGGGATAAGATGAGAGAACTGTGTCATATAGTTTAGACACCTAAAATGGAGACCAGGAAACCTATAAAATCTGGTTCTGAGATGTAAAAAAGGACATGCCATGAATAATGTAAGGAGATGGTCCTTAAGAGAGGAAATGGAAGAAAATGGAAGAAAATGATCTATGTAGCTAACCCAAAAATTTGGGATAAATGAATTGCTATGGTTGTATATTGCTGCATTTAACGTTATCTCAGTGTAACAATAATTCTTTTATTAGCTATAATGCTAAGTAACTGAATGTAATCATGTTGCAACTGGGAGCAACTCGTCGTATAGAAAATATCACCACTAGAAAGAGTGTTGTCTATTGTCATTCCTTCTCAGTGTATGCTACTTACAAAACTATCACTCTAGAGATATCAGCCAAATTTTGTTGTTGCTTCTAACTCCAGATATTTATTCTTGTTTCATATCTAACTTCTTACATGCATAAGTTGTACCTATTTTCTAGCTGGTCTTGGGTGACAGTTGAGGAGTTGAATACATATTTACTATGAACCTTGTTTTCCCATCACATGCTTCAGAGTAATGGAAAGCCCCAGTTTTATTTTGTTAATTTATGACAGATACTTAAGTTTTGCATTAGACTCCAGAACTTGCAACTATACATACCTACTGTATCTTGTATAATTCGACGAATTTGCCGAACGATGCATGTATTATGCTTGGTGTCTTACATGGTACCGTTCTTCTAGATTTACCTGTGTTCTGCAGGGTTTTAGCTGCAGGCAATGGCAACAACCGTAGTTGGAATATAAGGTAGTGACTCTGAATTCCAGATTAGCAGTACAGTTTTCCTATGTACAGTAGGCAGTGTTTGAACTGTATGAACTGAAAACATGTTCAAAACATGTTTGACTTGCAGTAGGCAGTGTTTGAACTATTTTTGCCTATAACTCACAACATGTTTGTAGCTCCAACAACAAGCACATATAGATGTTTATTTCATATCCTGTTGTGTCATGCATGGCACCAACAAACCAAACACATTTTCTCTCTTTCCTCGGAAGATTAATATATAGGGTGCTAAGTATTCATATATATATATATATATATATATATATATATATATATATATATATATATATATATATATATATATGTTAACAGGGATACATAATGGCAAGGATGGGTATGAAAGCTTGATCGAGGCAGGGATCACTGTAGTCATGATATTTGATGCAAAAGAAGATGCGAAAGATCAGTAGCTATCATTTATTAAGGCTCTAAAGGAAGTCCTACCGCAGGTAACTCATAGTACTTTATCCTTCTTTTCTTCTAACTGTAAAATCATAAATTAAATTGCTTCTTTAAATACATATGCATGTATGATGTGGCAGAGCAAGTTAGGATCTGTTTGATACTTAAGTCCTGTATCATCAATAGTAGTTTACAAATTTTCGGTTACATATTGAAGATAGTATCTCATTAATATGTCATTATGACAGCAAACTACTTAAGATGGTAGTTTACTTTAAGTCTTGTATCTCTTTGATACTCAAGTCCTATATCTTTGATACTTAAGTAGGGTATCTTCAAACTTAAGTCCGCGGGTCCAAATGGGTCTATTTTTTTAGAGTTTCATGTCGTTTGAAACGGGTTCACTGTCACTTTTATTCTTCAGTTTCCTTCTGTTATGTCTTCTAGATGTACAAGCATCAGGCTTGTGTTCTGGGTCAGTATGACATCCAGCAGCACCAATGTGCTACTCAAAATTTACCTGGAGGCTAGGCTTTTCCTATGGTCCTGTGTTGTAATATGGCCCAGCCTAGATTTAATGCTCCTGGGCTTTAAAGTGAGAAATCCTGGATTTACTTCCTATTGGTAAATCCTGTATTCCTGGAGGTGCTATGATATGAATGTGCAGTGGTAGATTTGGAGGATACTGAGTTTTGTGTCCAGTGCAACCATGTACTGCAGGACAATGAGGCTTGGATGCAAGGAACATGTACTCTGAAAAATGGTCAGAGGAGTATGTAATGTAACATTGATAGGACTAGGAGCCTATTGCTACCATTACTCTCTACCAGGTGGTCCCTTGCCCAATAGGTACACCATACTGTACCACAACTGTTATTTCCTTACATGCCTATGCTAAAGCATGGGCCTTATCACTAGGATGGAAAGATGCATTAGGATTTCCATCACTGACCCACACCCTATAGTTACCTCAAAATTAGTCATCCTCCTTATCCCCACATATGTATACAATGTATATGTCAGCTAGTTGTTATAGCCAACTGGGTGTATGTAGCCTACTCCAGTCTGAACAACCCTCCATATTGCTGTTGCTAGTATACATGTATACTCAGGGTCTTCCACATAGGAATTTGTGATGGTCAACCGACCTCATGCTAGGGTATCCCTCCCTTACTTGGCTATTCAACAGATGAGATTTGATCCTATGGTACATTATGAGATTCTGGTTGTCTTGTAACTCTGGAACTGCCAGGGCATCCTATGACAATTGCCTATAGCAGAATATCCTGTTCTATGGAACTTGGTAGGTGTCTCTTCCTGGCTAACTCTAGGAGGTAATACTTATACTACCATTCCTATTGCAAACATGTGTTACATGGCTTATAGTTATCGTACAGGGTGATGATGTAGATGATAGTATAGAACACTTGTATATGCCATTGGTTTCGACTGCACCTTCCCTGACCATTACGAATGTTACCCCTAAGAAGGTCCTTCTAAGCATTAATTCAAACACACCACATGCACAGTAGGGATTACAATTTCACAGAGAAAATACCTGGTATTTCGGATGTGAATTCTGGGTGTTGCCTTGGCTTCTCTTGAAATCTCGCCGCATGAGAGAAATTAGGATTTCTAGGGTTTGGAGAAGAGTTGATCAACCCTCTACGAGTATATATATATATATACTCGGTTCTTGCTAGGATCAAATCTTACTTTAGGTTGGATTCTCTGGGTTTTGAGGATATCTCCTCAGCTTCGAATCCAGTTTAAATTTTTAAACTACGAAGCTGAGCGGAATTCGAATACCCCATTTGCAGTTAGGACCCTAATATGTCGGATATTAGATGGGTCGACTGAATTGGTCGTTTGAGTTCTGATTTGAGTATAGGATTTTTGCATCCCACTCCTCAGTTTTTGATTTATAGCCAAAGACCTCCCCTGCTATTCTTTCTATTATACAAAATATGTTCAAACATTTTAAGGTGAAACTACGCAATAAATATTCATCAATAAATAATAATAATAAAAATAAATTGGGATTTTGGGTCAAGGGCTCACAAATGGTGGAGTTTCACTACCACCACCGAAATATTTTGACATAGTGTAGAGGTTTCTTGGATATACATCTTGTTAAAAAAAATGACAGGTTTAGACGAAAGAAGAATTTACACTACGTCTGTTATTACTGATGTCATATCCGACAAAAAATGTGGAGTCATAGTTTAGTTGTGTTAGCTCCATCTTGGCACTCTCATTAAAGTGGGTGTACAGTATGCATATCAACATGAATTATTTCTTCCATACAATATTGTGTGTCATCTTCTTTATAATGTTTCTAACTACAATATCTTCTTTTCTACCTCAAGCCTCATTCATTAGTATACACTCTAGTCCTAGCAGTCAACTATATGCGGCAACTCCTACTCCCTTTACGTGTGTAAATACCCAACAGTGATAAGTTTAGTGATTTGCTTAATTTTCACATTTGAAATTTAAATCTTGCAACTTTTGTGGTGTTGTTGCAATTGGTGCCATCAAGTGCTAGTCTATCTAATGGTACGGCTGGTCTGTACTAGATAATTTTGATATTTTTGTTTCTCTGAGACCATATAAGTGGAAATTTGTTTTCTCTTTGGTTACTTTGTGAGTATTGTTTCTCTTTTCATATGAGCATGATTGACAAGAACATCAAACGCTCCTGTGACCATATATTTTTTGTAACAGAGAGGATTCAAATGCTCTTCTAGCAGAGATGTGTATTGCCTCTGCTATGCTGTGTTGTTTACTTGTGCTAGAATTGGTAGTTTTGCAATATGATTTTTTTTATTTCTTTTTATTGAATTCTGAAAGCTTTACCATATTTTATAAAAAAACTCTGCATTGGAATGTTATATTGTCCATTGTTATTTTTTCATAGAGGTTACTAGTATAGACAGTATAGTAGTACCTAAAGCATGCTATCACGCCTATAACTAGGGGTGATTGTTGTAATGTGCTAGATTAAGTGTAGAATTCATTATCTGCAGGTTGTTTTTTATGAGGCTGATTTGTTTACTTTTATTTGTAGGTCCTTCCAATGCTTTTTGTACCTATTTTGCAAATGATGGGAGATGCCACTTTGGAAAATCAAATATATTGTGGACTTGTGTAAAAAGTTGTAGATTTTATTTTGTAAATTAAGTGAATGCTTAATGATGTAAAATATTTTGAGTTCATTTTGCTAATGATGGGAGAACACTCGAAGTGATGTAAGACTTGGATTTCATTTTGTGAACAATGGGATATTACCTTTAAATATGTTTTATAGAAATTGCTTTGTTAATGTTGCAGCTACCACATGCATTTTTGATTAAATTAAATAGTTATGTATGAATTTTTGTTGTATATAAAATTCAATTATATATTTTATATATAATCATGAAATTAGTAATTCCATAATAATTTAAACAATTAAATTTTTGGGACAATTATAGTACTGTAACAAAAAGTAAATTACTTTTTTTTGTGAATTTTTAAAATTTTGTCCCTTATTTATTAGGACGAAATATATCTGTTACAAAAACTTATTTTTTGGGACGAATTAATAAACCGTCACACAAAAGCATAAATTTGAAAACTTTTGAGACGTTTTGCCTAACCGTCCTTTAACAGTAATTAGGACGGCAATATCCGTCCCTAAAGTTTTTGCCACGCCACCCTAATGGGACCGTCCATTCCCGTCCCAAAGGCCGTCCCAAATATTTGTTGGGACGGTAATTGCAGTTTTTAAGACGGTTTTTTGTTGTCCCCAAAGGTCACTTTTTTTGTAGTGTGGAACTTTCATCTGTCAGTCGAAGTATACAAAGGACATGCTGAAGAAGTTCGATCTTGACAACGTCAAACCAATCAGCACTCCAATGGCTACTTCAACCAAACTTGAACCAGATGAGAGCGGCAAATCTGTTGATCAACGTAAGTATCGAGGTATGATAGGCAGCTTACTTTATTTAACTGCTAGTCACCCCGATATCATGTTTAGTGTTTGCCTATGTGCTAGATATCAAGCAAATCCTAAGGAATCACACTTGACCGCAGTTAAGCGTATCTTTCGATACCTTAAGGGTACGGTTACAGTGGGCCTGTGGTATCCTAAGACAACATCATTTAACCTCATTGGTTACTCTGATGCTGACTTCGCCGGATGCAAGGTCGACCGTAAAAGTACAAGCGGTACGTGTCATTTATTAGAAAAGGCTTTAGTCTCTTGGTTTAGCAAGAAACAAAATTTTGTCGCACTATCCACAACAGAAGCTGAATACATCGCAGCTGGGCGTTGTTGTGCACAAATTCTGTGGATGAAGCAAACCCTTGAAGACTATAATCTATCTTTCATGCACATTCCTATATTCTGTGACAATACTAGTGCTATTAACTTGACTAAGAATATCTGTCACTCACGCACAAAACACATTAAAATCAGACACCACTTTTTGCGTGATCATCAGCAAAATGGCACGATTAACTTAGAGTTCATTGACACTGATCATCAGCTAGCAGATTTCTTTACTAAGCCATTATCCGAAGAGCGCTTCAATTTCCTTTGTCGTGAACTTGGAATTTTAGATGAAGCTGTCATAAATTGAAACTCACCTGCGTAAATATCGATTATATTATGATTCTCTTACGATGAACTTGCTATGGGTACAAGCCGAAAGGGTCCTTCTGACAACAAGGCGCAAAAGCCTAAGCGACACGGTGCACTAGTCCTCAGGACTACCGCTAGCTGGGATCCGGCCCCTGCAGCTAACCCTTGGCAAATTCAAACTATTGAATTATAATATATTTCCTTGTTTATTATATGGTTCGTTTTGATTTATTATTGCCTACTTGATATTTTCTAAGTTCATTCTGATATTAGTATACCTCTCTATCTACTTGATTGATTCCATCAAGCTTTTATCCTCATTCTAATTCTTTTTCAACACTTAACCATTTTTTCTATCTTCTAGCCCATCTTTCTGTTCTGGAATACTGATCCAGAACTCGGGCCGAACTCTGCCCCTAATAGAGTTCGGGCCGAGTTCGGTCCCATTGTTCCAGCGTCGGGGACAGCTTTCGCCGTTTGATCATTTTAGATCGTACGGTCCAGATTCCCTCCGACCAAAGAAAACCCTCTTTATTTTTGGGTTTTCATCTTTCTCCTTCATTCTTTCCTTCTTCTCTACCTCTCCAAACTTTTTTCTATAAACCCTAACCTTAGTTTTCTATCAAGAGTGCTCCATTACTCCTCACAATCAAGGGAAAGGGGTTTCTCATCATTCTTTTCCACTGTTTGTTTCAGGTATATCTCCTTCTTCCTCTCCATTTCAAGTTCTCTATTTTCTTGCAAATGGCTCCTCGCTTGCCCAATCGTGGAAAGAGGATCCGAACTGAGGGAGCTTCCTCTTTGAATCCTCCTCCTCCCATTGAGCAAGTAGCTGAACAACAACCCATTCATCCGTTGTTCAACCCGTCTAGTCCCCACAATCCTAATACATATGACGACCGATTGTTTGTGTCGCTAGACGCATCTAACGAGTGGTTTAGCGACTTTCGGACTCGTCCGGTGTTCGGGGGACATCCTATAAATTTTACAATCTTTTCTCAATATAAATCATTGTTTCAAGATCTTTGCTTAAATGAGTTAGTGGCTTCAAACTTTGTTATTTATCGTAGCGCCATTCAAATGTTCTATTGTAACTTGACTCACGATGCCACTCACATCTATTCCCGAGTTGCTGGTATTGATATTGCTTTTGATGCTTCTGAGTTGGGCGAGTATCTTGCACTTCAAGATCTCGATATTTAGGATAAGCTTGTGGAAGCTCGCCAATTCCAATTTGTTGGTGAAACTTCTCTTGAAAGTTTCAAGGAGGAATTATGTGCTCCTAACATAAGTCCTCGCAAGCTTATGGCCAAGCACCTCAACCCGTATTTCTATGAGCTTCATCGAATTATCTTCAACACTATCTTGCCAAAAGCTGGCTCCACCGATGAAGTTACATACTTTGAGATCTCTGCTTTGTATCACCTTCATTATCGTATCCCCTTCAATCTTCCAAGGACAATGATGGACTGGATGATAAACTGTAGGAAGAAACCAAGAGCCTTGGTTTATCCTTTATACCTTCCTATGGTTTTTCGTGCATTCATCATTCCTATTCATGACTGTCAGTTCTTGCCTGCTCCTGCTTTCATGTCCAAGGCACGATGTCTTCAGGCAGTCGTCGCCTCTCCTGAGACTTCTGAGCAGTCTGATGATGAGGAGCCTGACGCCCCTCCACTCGGTCAGGATGCACCACCTCTACCTGCCACTCTTGAGTCTATTCAGACTATGCTCCGGGATCGTTTTGCTCTTGAGGACGATCGTTGGACTCAGATGGACTATCGGACTACCCTGCAGATGAGTGCCCTCAGCAACTCGCTGCATGATATCCGGTATTCCATGTCTCGTCACCCCTCTATGCCCATTCCCATGGAGCAGGATCCTGGTCGCGCTGGATATCGCATTGACGACCCCTGGGTCATGCGTTACCTGGATCCGGATGCTGCTATCGTGGACCCCAGCCGTTCATTCACTGATCATTCAGACTCTGCTGGGCCCTCTCGTGCTCCGTGATGGAGATTGGCTACTATCTGCTGCTACTGATGATGATCTTAGTTGATGCTTTTTTTTATTTCTAGTTATTTAGTTTGTTTTGGATTTATGTACTTGGATGTTCTAAAACTCTGGTAGTTTGATGACTCTTGTTCTGTGTGATGACTTTTTATGCTTAGTTTTATATTTTATGCTAGTGACTCATTTTGCTTATTCATATACTGTTTCTTCTCTGCTTGGTGTGGTTGCATCACTATTAACTGTCTACTGCAGTTTCTATGCTATTCATTCATCTGCAGTCTATATTGCCAAATGCCAAAAGGGGGAGAACTATATATATTCTGGATATATTTGTCTCTTTCGTATATCTGTGTTTGTTTGTGCTTTTTGGAGATATTATTTATCAGGCCAACAGGTTCAATGCATTATTTACGGGGGAGCTATTGCTTCTAGCTCAGCACCGTTTACTGATTACGGGGGAGCTATTATTTCTAGCTCGGCATCGATTATGGGGGAGCTATGTTTAACTGTGTCCAGGTATGAATGTTGAATATACATATATTATTTTGCCAATTATCAATATGGGGGAGATTGTTGACACAAAGTCACAGTCAACCAAATATTGACAACATTGACTAAATAATATCTGTAATAATTCAATACGACACACGGTGTCTGCATTAAGCTCAAGATAGACAACAATTCAGCCTCCGCTTTTCAGTTATATTCGAGTCTGTATTTTACACTTTTTTTGAGTCTAGACTAATGTAATCTGAGTCATGCTGAACTCTTAAAACTTAGACTATAGCCTACCCAATAATCCCAAGCTCCACCAAACCAGATATTGCCCAATGGTCCCCTTAGAACCACTCTGTGCTCTGGAGACAGAGTTCGGGCCGAACTCTGCCTCCACACAGAGTTCGGGCCGAACTCTGTCCCCTAGAAATCAGGAACCCTAATTTTAGGGTTAGCTGGTTGCTAGTTGTCCAACGGCCAAATATTTGAATTTTCTTACCCGAATTCTGGCCGAATTCTGCCTATAAAAACACTATAAATAGGGCATGAATTCTCTCATTTCAAATCATCCAATCTTCTCTTCTCTTCTCTCTTATAGCTCAAATAAGTCATACCCTTCCCATCTACTAGCCACAAGCCTCCTAAGTCTCGAGTGCTCAGCATCTCTCAGTTAGGATTCTTGTGCAAGAGTTGAAGAAGTCGCTTGGACAATTCCAAGCAAATCGCCACTGCGATCCTCTGTAAGAAGTTGACGTGCTCTTCTGAAGTAAAGGCACGGATTGTAAACTACTATTTCACAAATAGTGGATTTAATCCTGAGCTAGAGTTCTCAGGCCTGGACTAGTCCTCCACGAGGGAAACCAGGTTAAAATCGCTGTGTTTGCGTATGCTTTCTTGCTCTTCATTTACTTTCCGTATTTTACTCTGATTATTCATAGATCGTGAAAGAGTTAATTTTTAATTGGTTATTTTCTATATAAACTCTATTCACCCCCCTCTAGAGTTGCCAAACTGTTCTTCACATAATAGGGGTGAGGGTCTATTTCATCAATTTTGGTTTTATAGTCCAAATATGGCGATGGGCTATGATGGGTTTAACTGAGTCTCAATAGGTTCCCTAATTGGACTTCAATCTTTGATTGTATGAACTTTAGATTTTAATCTATAGTGGCTGGACAAAATTTTGTAGAATTTTAAACCATCCCTATTAGGTTAGTGTAATGTAGAATAGGTTCAAATTCAAGTGGTTGAGCAAATTTCCTGTCGAGTTGGTAGAATAGGTTATGTAAGTCATGAGATGCGCCTACCGTGACTTTTGTGTTTAAGTAGCATACGAGGCCTCTATTGAGTGGCACACTAGTGGCATGTGCGTAGAGGGCTTCGAGTAGATCACAACCAATTATTGGCTAAAAGATTTGAGTCAAGGTTGGATCTCTAACTGTAGTCATAAAGTACATCGGTGTTTTAATAAGGGTTATCGCTAGTCTCTTTTTGACCTGAAAGTCGTATCATAATAATAGAGTGCAAGGAGATGTGTTTGAGTAGGACATGATATGTCTACTTGAAGGGGGACTCGTTTAAGTTTTGTATATAAATTTTGTTGGAAGGTAACAGCTAGTATTACACTCCAAATATCAAAGTCATGGTAAGGGACACCAAAAGATCTAAAAAGAAAGTGGGAGTTCACGAGTGACTAATTTATCATCCTAGTGAGAACCAATTTACCTCAATCAATCGGTGATCCCCTAATTTCTAAAAGTAAGAATGGCTTACAATATATTCACTCTAGAGACTAGAACATGGTTTTAGGAATAATGAGTTTAGAATATTTAAGTCGCGACATCGTACCTTGACCTTTGGTAATAATAAGTCACGATGTGATCGATAACATGATAGGGTAGTTATGAATCAGTTTCGAGGATCGTACCCCAAGTCCTAATAAATGGAAATGATCGCGTACAGTGGTACATGAGTCGATAAGATGGAATGACCCACTTGTCCATGGTATACGAGAGTCTATCGGTGGGATAACGAACTCTAAAGCACGTCATGGGAAAGATCTCTAACTACTAAGTCGTGAGTTTCTATTTGTGTCAAACCTGCCAGACTATAGTCACAAGGGTTCTAGAGGTATTGAATGCAGTGCTCATGCATTACTTGTTGATTACTAATACAACATGATGACGGGACGTCATGCTACAGATTTTGGCTAAGCTGGTGAATGTGTTGTTCTAATACTAAATTACTTTTTTGATAATACAATTTTGTACCTAGAGTAACCTCTGCTGAATCTCTAATCTTGGAATGGGTGTCTACCACAGTCCTTGCAATGCTTGTCCTTGTTTTGGTCTATTCTTCTTTATCTAAACTGTGGGGGCCTAGTCAAGTAAGGTTCGAGTTAAGGCATACGGGTTGCTAGTTAAGCCAGGAATCAAGATGAATATTTGGAGACTCACAATGATTGATTCTTAGAGATTAGATAGCCTCCTAGGTTTATGGTTTACCCAAGGGTAAGATCTTACTCATTTTTCAATGTCAAATGACTAGAAGGTCACGATATTATTATTAGGGTCGAGGGAAAGACGAGCAACTTTAGGCAAGGTTGTAGTTATATGGCTTGGCCGATGGTTGCTATACTTGTGCATATAACTACCATGGCCATGGGGATACTCTGTATCTATCTATCAAACACGAGCGTTCACCTTTCAAATCAGTGAAAGACAAAAGCAATAAAGAGTTCAAGAAAGATGTCATTGAATACAATTACGTGATTCAAAGGCGAATGTGTAATTCAAGAAGAATTGTCAATACAGTCGCGGATGAGATTCTAGATACCTCTATATCTCAATCCACGTGAGATAATCATATGAAGAGCGAACCAAGTGCACTATGGTTGATCAGACCATAATACATTGATTCTAATTAGACAATATGCTTGTGGACGTCCCCAGTATATATGTCCTGAACAAGCTCGACAAAGAATAAGCTTGAAAAACTAGGCTATAAATAGTGTCGTTATTCATGGTAGTTTAAAGTATAAGTACGGGAGAATATGTTGAATGCAGTAATAAATAGTTCGAGTTTTACAAGGATCTAAGTCTTATCCGGTGTGCTTGCGTATACAGTCGTCCAACTGGTTCTTGTATCAGGCCTTGGTTGACGAATGGGTATGGGCTACAAAATCTCTATATTTTAGGTAAACATCTCTCCTACACTAGCATATATTCATTATCACTTTGTTACACATTAATACTAGGTTACAAGGATACGGGTGGTAGGTTGTAGTCATACTACTCAACTTATAAAGTCGACTAATAGAGTAACTGAGGAATATAACACGTATTCTCTTATGAGTTACCTCCTAACCTCCCTATTCAGCACTAAAGAAGATAAGATTTACAGTGAAAGGAATCAAGCAGAAGGAAGTCAAGGTAATCGGACGAGAGTTTGAGATTTGGAATCAAGGGAGGAAGTCAAGCTTATGGATGAGATTCCTATATCCTAATCCTATATGCAGGCTCACATCGATACAGTAACGTAACCGAAGTGACAAACTCGACCTGCATGGTCTACCACAAAAACATGTAATGTCCCAGTCCCAAAATACTTAGGACTAAGTATGAAAATATGCCAGCTGTACACTTACGAAGTATACTCCAATGTATGGAACCCCGTATCTATACATAAGCCGTAAAATACAGTAAAACCATGATAACTAAATCTCATCCACAACAATAAAGAATAATATTATAATCAACCCAAGAATTTGTCATTTATACATGTAGTTGGGCGGAGACAAATCCACTACCAACCAAATTAAACGAAAGAAGATATACAAGGAAATGATAAAAAATGGAAAGACGAACCAAGAGCAATCATCCTCGAAGAAATGGAGAGGATCACGGCCTTGGCTAGAATACCTGTAAAAAGTCACAAAGCACCCACCTGGAGAGACAACCAGGTCCTCAGAGGGACGTAAAAAGATACATAAAGAATATGCCATATAATCTGTGATATATAATAGAGAGTAAAAGGGGATGCATGCAATAGGGTGCCTACCAATTCTACAATAAAAATGCAGTTAAGAACAAACCTTCAACGTATGGACACTCTGGCTCAGGTGCAGGAACTCAGGTATGGTCACATTAGGATACCAAGGACCTCAAAGCATAACATTCTTCGAATGTCAGAAGCCAACAGAAAATCAGGTATCAGGATCCAGGACTGTATCTCTAGTGGAGATAACCGGTAATAATAGGAAAGTGCATACGTGGCCCATACGTTAAGGAACTGTTCTCCCCACCTAATTCCTAGTAGGGTCACATCCTTGACTCATAGAAACCTCTAGTAACTGCCAAGTCTACTAGCATGCAATTCTATTGGCAGTTACTCCTAACCGTCGCACGTCTTATACGTATCGGTGGCCAGCCGACTACGCGAGTTCGTGTCCTACATGTGACTCACATCACGTGATAAAGTATGTGTCAGGGCCACATGAGATATACCAATACCACGTCAACAAAGGGGTGGTCATTAGACTAAGTCAATATAAGAAAAATAAATAAAACCGAGAAAAACGACCGACAATGTCGCTTGCACCCAAGTATGACTTAGACACACAGTTTTGTAATATCAACAAATAAGAAATACTTTAAATAACAACTAAAAAAATTAATATATAAATCATAGAGTAAGGTGGCAAGGTATCTTGCCTCATTCCGCGCTGTGAATATGAAACGCCGCTCCCGCATCCACGCCTCCGGAACACGGCGCTCCTAGATAATTAATTAACTAGATTAAGTCACTACTCACGAAACTTACGATACGACTTAATTATTCAAAGTAACGTGTTAAAATTATATTCAATCTCTCGTGGAACCATTCAGATCCATACAATCACGCACAGGTTCCACGAGACATCGAAACACAGTTTTAGGGTTTCTAACTTTTAATTAGTCGGTTACGCCCCTACTTCAATAACATACTTAAAAATCATATAAAAATCATAAAAATAAAATTTAAACTAATTTTCTACAGATTTATCTCTAAAATTCTAGAATTAATATTTCTAAAGACATTTACGACTGGTTGATTACTAAGTCAGCTAGTCTACCCGAAACTCGCCCAAAAAATAGTTAATGACTCAAAATTGATAAAATAACCATAAATATATTTTAAACAGCAATAAAATACTTTATTTCATATAAAAATATTAGAGGTACAAGGGTTGAGTAATACTACAATTTTGGGACATTCTAGGTCAGCAGGTTACCCGAAATTAGCTAGTTTTGACCTACAATTTTCTCGACCAGATTTGAGTTGCTAAAATCGTGGAAAAATAATTAAAAATCCTAATTTATGTATAAGAACACACATAAAATTCAGTTTTGAGAATAGTCACCAATAACTCATAGTTCCTTCACAATGGGGTTAATTTTGATTTTACCGAAACATGAATATTACGCCCATATTTCATGAAACGTTTATGGATGACTATAAATAACAAGAGACATCAAACTATTATTTCTACTGATGTAATAACATATTTTCTATAGAATTTTAGTAAGGGTTTGAGAATGAAGGATTTGAATTTCTTACCATTGGTCCGTACTAGAGAGGTTGTGACGACTTCTACTCGACAAAGCTCCAACCTTTCTCGATATCCTTGCTTGCTAATCCTATTTTGGTGAGTATGGAAGGGTTGGCAATGGCTATAGATGGTTGGATGGAGAAGATGGAGTTTTTAGGGCTGGTTTTGAGGGGTTTGGGGGATGTATGGTGGAGGAGATAAGTTTTTGTGAAGGATGGAGAGATGTGCAATGGAGGAGATGATGTATGGAGGCTATGGAGGGAGAAGTGCTGCCAAAAACATGGAGAGGGAAAGGGGTGGTCGGCTATGGAGGTGGAACGAAAGGAGGAATTAAGTTAGGGTTAGAGTTTGGGCTAAGTTGATGTATATATATGGGCTTTATTGGGTTGCATGTATGAAAAGGAGTGGAAATCCTTTTCCTATGGGGTGTTCAGCCATGGGGGGGTTGCTTGGCCAAAATCTATGGTGGGGGTCCACTATGGCATGATTTGGTTGTTTGGTGAGTTGGCTAATTGATTGGATTGAGGATTTAAAAAGGTCTTTCCTAATATAGAGCTAATTAATTCTATCTATGAAATATAATCCAAAATCTAAATTAAATATAAATATATGTAATTATTAATATTTATTAATGTCCAACATGTCTACATAGGGTTGGGTTTGGCTTGGAAGAGGTTTGGTGCAACCGGGTCTCCTAAAAAGTCATAAAGGCTTTCTTAACTAATTAATTAAATAAAAATAAAAATTGTGCCATAATTTTAATGGTTAACATGGAAGAGAATACAATATGACCATGACGTTCCTAACATGTCTAGCATGCTAGTTAAAAGCACCCGACTACGCTAGGCATGCCATACTTTCTAATCGTCTTGTATATTCAAACTCAACCATGGCTATAGTCCTTTTACATAATATAAATAAGATAAAATTAAATTAGAATTAAATAAAATCCAAAAAAATATAAATATTCCTTTAAATTATGAGGGGTTTTACACCGTCTCCTGTGACAATATACCCAAGAAACGATACCTCCTTGAAAAAGAAGTTAAACTTACTAAGCTTCGTAAAAAGGTGCTCGTTCGTCAAGGTTCCCAAGACGATCCATAAATGCTGCTCGTGCTCTTCTTGACTGTTGGAGTAAATCAAGATATTGTCTATAAAGACGACCACAAATTTGTTCAAGTACTGGTGGGAGATCTTGTTCATTAGGTTTATGAAGACCGCGTGAGCATTGGTCAAATCGAACGACATAACCAAAAACTCGTAGTGCCTGTATCTTGATTGGAATGCTATCTTCGGAATATATTCCTTTCGAACCTTCAATTGATGATAGCCCAACCATAAGTCGATCTTAGAGAATACCTTGGTGTTTGCCATTGATTATAAAAGAACAGAACAGTTTTATGGGAGGACTGGACTTTTACTTTACATTACAAACTCGCTTGTATAAAAGAGAGCCTAGGAACAAAACCTAGGAAAAGTAATCTAAAGTACAATTGTTTATTTTTGATTCTGGGGGGTGACGGTAGAGGCTCGTGAGAGTGACGGCAACTCTGCCTTACTCCTTGGACGATCGAACGCAGCTTCGGCTCTGGGAAAGAAATGCTCTTTGTGTGGGCGGAGGTTGCTAGTCTCTCTGCTCGGGCTCTGTGCGATCGCTCCTCTGTGCTTCCACCGTTCTCTATCTCCAGGATTTTGCAAGGGAATGGCACCTTGCTATTTATAGGGCTTTGTGATAAGTAGGGTGTGCAGTAATTGCTCCTTAAAAAGTGGGTGGTTAGGGATTCGTTAATATTTGTCTTGATCCTATTTGTTGAAAATCAATCCGGGCTTTTAATGTTGACTGTAACAAATCTAGGCAGTTAATGCTGATTGCACCAAATCTGTATGGTTTGTTGGAAATCGATCTGGACAGTTAATGTTGATTGCAATAAATCCGTATTGTGATGATTTATTGATGTCAGCAAAATCCAAGTAAATAAATCTTGGTCAATCTCTTACCACGTGTCCCAACTGCCTATTATATCGATTGCCATAAATCTGAGTTGCTGAGATTTGATCAACTTCTGTCACGTGTCCCAACTGCTATGAGCCGCAAGGAGAACTGTCATAGTAGAGCCGCATGAGTGCGGCCTCGTGTCATAGCCGCATAAGGGTGGCCTTATCTGAACCACATGGAAGTCCTTACAATTGAGCCGTATGGACGTCCTTACAACTGAGCCGAATGGAAGCCCTTTAATCTGAACCGCATGGAGGTCCTTACAACTGAGCCGCATGGACGTCCTTACAACTGAGCCGCATGGACGTCCTTTAATCTGAACCGCATGGAGGTCCTTACCACTGAGCCGCATGGACGTCCTTACAACTGAGCCGCATGGACGTCCTTTAATCTGAACCGCATGGAGGTCCTTACCACTGAGCCGCATGGACGTCCTTACGACTGAGCCGCATAAAGAGCTTTGGAAATGGGTGGACCGTTCCAGCTATAAAGATTTTCCTCGTCTCTTTAGGAGCATGTCAAGAGTCATTATTTTACCTTTATGTCAGAGCCGTCAATCTGTTGTGTCAGGGCTACTGCATTACGTGAGAGTATTAAATGAACCAGCTGCACATAGTAATAATGGCCAACTGTGGATCCCTGCTTTTGAACTACCTAACGCCATGTGGCTTTTCCGAGCCGCATAGAGCTGTCGGGGACTTCTGAGCCGCATGAAGCTCTAAGGGACTTATGAGCCGCATGAAGGTCTAAAGGATTTGTGAGCCGCATGAAGCTCTAAGTGATTTTCTGAGCCGCATGAGACTTCCACTGCTTTGAGCTGCATAGATTTTACATGTTCTTTTTCGTGCTTCTACAAGACCCCCTTCAAAGTTTTCAATTTGTAAAAATTGAAATACTTTAAATAAGAAGCATGGCTATGTCTGCATAAGATCTCCGTGCCGCATAGACTCCTCTGGCCGCATATAATGTTCTGGCCGCATAGACTACCATGTGCCTCGTAGGCATCTCATTTATTTGCTTGTGATTTGCTCTGATTTAAAGCCGTCTTTTGGGATATGATCCCAAGAGTCAGCTTTAAATATTTAGATTTTGCCTTAATGATTAGGATTAATCTTTTCGCATGCAGGGGTTAGAAATGCAAGAGTCGGCTTTGTTTTTTTGGCAGCACGTCATGCGAAGCGTCCCTTGATCCATATGCCCCCCATCAGCCTATAAATATAGGTTCTTTTCGAGAGAGAGACTCTTTACTTTCTTTTCTCTTTAACTTTTCCTACACTAGTTGTCGTCGTCTTCTCTCTTGATCATCGATCAATAATGGCCCCAAAAGCTTTCTCTAGTGCTGCGGCGAAGGATAAGAGAGCGGCTTCTTCATCGACTGAGGCACCCACAGTTCATCCTGATGTCCACCCCGCCATTGATGGTAAGGATAATGTGGAAGACCGTATGCTTCAAACTCTAACAAAAATGGCTCTGTTGCATGTTTTATGCACAAGCCTTTTCTCCTTGGCATTTAATGCGTCCTTCGTCTTCATTGAACTGCCCAAGATCAGCACGATGAAGCCGCATATGTTGTATGGGCCGCATGAACTTCTCATGTCCGAGCCGCATGGGGTATGCCCCATGTTTGAGCCGCATGAGAAATGACTGAGCCGCATAAGCACTTTTAAAACTGAACCGCATAAAATCCCACTGAACAGAACTACATGAGCTCCTGATGAATTGGGCCGCATAAGCACCTTTAAAACTGAACCGCATGAAGTTCCACTGAACAAAACCGCATAAGCTCCTGATGAACTGTGCCGCATAAGCTCCAACAGATCAGAGCCGCATAAGCCTATCTGAACTGGGCCGCATAAGCCCCATTGAACAGAACCGCATGAGCTTTTTTAGAACTGAGCCGCATGAAGTCCCCTTTAAAACCTGAACCACATAAGTCATCTGAACTCGGCCGCGTGAGACCTTGCTAAATAAAGCCGCATGAACTCCTGATGAACTGGACCGCATGAAGTCCCTTGAACAGAATTGCATATGAACCCATCAAAGTAGAGCCACATGAACTCCGTTAAAACCGAACCGCATAAGGACCCATCAAAACAGAGCGCATGAACTCCGTTAAAACTGAGCCGCATAAGGAACCGTCCAAACAGAGCTGCGTGAACTCTGTTAAAATAGAGCTGCATAAGGACCCGTCTAAACAGAGCCGCATGAACTCTCTTTTTTTAAATATTTTCTGGTCATCTCCTGACTTTGTTTCCTTTGTCCTTCTTTCAATGAACTTGCCAGTTAATGCTGCGGGAGAACCTCTGGTGGGTCGTGCCAAATCTGCTGTGGGCTATAGGTATGACCACATAGTCGAGTATGTGGTGAACCAGTTTCCAAAAGACGAACCTTTGGAGAGGTTGGATGACATAAAAAAGCAGTTCTTCTTCTTTATTTCGGGGACGATGAACTCAGGGTTGCTGGAGGCAAACACTTGAAGCCTGCATTCCTCTTTGGGGATGCCCTGACTGTGAAGAACTTCCAAGTTCTGGATGTATCTGAGAGCTAGAATTTTACCTCTGACGGGATGGCGATCCATATTTCTTTGATGGAGCATTACTTTCCACTGTCATGGTTCAACATATTGCCTATGACCAGGAAGATGGAGGATTCCTTGACTCCGACCTGGAGCGGGATGATTGTGGGCGAAATTCACTACAACAATAACATGCAGTCAGTGTACGCGGGCAGGGTACCAGTCAGCCGATATGTGATAGGGTTGGCCCCGGGAAGTTTCTTGAATGTGAAGGGTCCCAATTTCACGTTCTCTAAAGCTGACACTTTCATAAACCAACTAACTCGGAAGGGGTCCTATCCTGTTGGCCGGTTGTCGCTGTCGAGTTGGATACACCCTCTCCCTTCGTGGACCAACCTGTCTACGTGGATCGTGCGGAAGTACGAAACTCTCCTGCGCGAGATTGGACTCTACCATGCCATTCGGGGCACCAGCTATGGCTTGTCCATAAACAAGAAATTGTTCATGGCTTTGCTGGAAATGTACAACTGCAGTACGGGGACTTTCTTCACACCCGTGGGAGAGATGGGGCTTGCTCTACACGAGATGCACACAGTCTCCAAGCTACCTTGGGGAGACGAAGTTTTTGAAGTGCATACTCTGACGAACGAAAAATTTGAGAATCTGGACCAACGGTTCCCGGGCTTCGTAGCTGTCTACCTGGAACTACTGTGTCATCACAGTACATGCCACCAGATATCCATCAAGAAGGACGGCAGCTCGGAAGGGAACCTTCTCCATACTTCGTCCTGGCTCACCTACCTTTTTATGCTAGGTGCCTCAGGCCAGGTTTCTCCCCGCGGTCCTCAAACCCACGAGGAAATACAGAGCCAAGTGTCGACGACCAAGAGATCGAGGGCCACAGAAGACAGATTTGGGAGTAAAACTGCCTCCTTTAGCTATTTTTACCAGTATACCCAGCCGAGGTCTGAGAAGGCTCTCATGGCAGGATTTCTGATGGTATAGCTGCGAAATTGCGTGGTCTCAGAAGGGGCTGGTTCCATTGAGAGACTCAGCCGTAATTTTATCCTCCCTGCTGTGAAGTTGGTCTTCGGAGTCAGGCTAGCTCTACTCCTGGCCATGGTGTACAATATACACTATGGCCTTCGCAATTTTACATCCAAGGTCATCGCCCGTGACGTGACAAAGGACTTTGAACATGTTGAACTGCCATACCACTATCTGATGGGATGGTTGCTGATGCATTGTCGTTCTTTAATGAGGCCTAGCCCAGAAAATGGCGTAACTGCAGATGACGCCTTCATCTTACAATATTGCTACATGCCTTGGGATTACGAGACTATGTGCGCTTGTAGGATGGTACTATCAAGAGTGGACAAATACAATTTTTTTGTATCTGTTCCTCGATTTACTGCTGAAGAAATAAGGACTGTACATCTGGATGGTATTGGGCCTCCCTACTTCTTAGATGGAAAAATGCTCCTTTGGTTACACAATATTCTCCCTTCCCACCTAGTCTACCGCAACCGTAACGCTGTCTACTTGGAGCCTTACTTGCCAAGTAGGTTCGTCCGACAGTTTGGGTATAGCCAGCTTTTCCTGGACAGTCCTAGCTCTTGTTTGGGTTTTGAAGGCAGCGTCCTCGATGGCATTAGGGCCTGGCATTATTATCATACGGTTCGCACCAGTACTAGCTTCTCGGTTCCTGATACTGGAGATTCAGGAGAGATCTTATATTTAGTGGCTCTCTACCACGTCATGGCGAACAAGCCTCCTGTTGGCTTTGACCCGAGTACCAGCTTTATTGTTGGTACCGGCTTGGAGGAGAAACCCAAGGGGTCTAAGGCGAGGAAGAGGAGGAAGAACATGGTCGATGTGTCGGACTCGGAGTCCAATAACGCGGACGAAGAGGATGACGAACACGCTCCCGATAACACTCTTCCTCCTACTGTCATGCCTCGATTCCGTCGAATCGATGGTCTTCCCTCGGACGTGATGCCGTGCGAACCTAATTTGCGAACGCACAAGGCATAATCATAAGGCAATCCGAGACACGAGATCTAAGAGAGTACGCAGACAAATTGAATCACACAATAAGTAAAGGAACTTGATTCTTTATTGATAATGAACATCATTTACAGACTCCGGTACAAGACTCATTGCCGCGCGGGCTACAACATGACTCGATTACAAAAGAGTGTCGACGAGATAGTTGTTCCATACATTGCACACATCTCTCAATATATACAAGTACTCCAGTGACCTGGATGGGAGGGATGCTGAGTCATCTTCCTTGGACTGTCGAGAGCCTTCAAAATAGAGTCACTGAGAGAGAGAGTCTTCGACGCACGGCCGAAGCTTCAAAAGTCACGAACGTCGCCGAGCTACTTGGCGCATCCTTCCTCGTTCGCGGGACCTGCAAAGGGCGAGGATCAGCACGAAACACATGTACTGGCGAATGGCTAATTAAATCCAAGCTCTAGCATTTGATTCAAGAAGTTTTATAGCATGTTAGCTAGCTATTTCAATGATCTTTCTAACCATCCTACTCGATTTGCATGTTAACATGTTTTGAGGCAAGCATATGAAATTGTATAACATTGAGAAACTATCATATTCATCCCGTGCCACGTGTATTTGTTAAGCAGTAAGAAGGGTGTGAAGGCCACTGGCAATTTCAAGCCATCGCGGACATATAGCTGAGTTAGACGATGACCCTTTCGCGTCGGGTAGCGAGCCCTGTACGAAAGTTCCCGCATAACTCACGCCGATGAAGGCTGGCACTTGCTATACACTCGTTTCTCCCGGGCCGAATCGGTCCCTTGGCCTAGGTAACCATTCGAGGAAACTACACCCTGTCGACAATTTGTCCAATGTCCGTTTTATTTGAACTTAGTTGAATTGGTCATTTAACCGTATCATTGCGATAAACGTTAATCGATTCATTCATTATTTTGCATAGGCTAAGTGGATTTGAATAAGGAACATGTTTTCTATTTCCAATACCAGCAGTTGATGACAAGTGTTTCATGAAGAATCGTGCTACGATTTCCTTGATTCTATACTATTATGACAAGCATTCATTTTACTTCACTTATTGAGTTTTGAAGTAGAGGGATGAGGCGAAGGAGGTCAGCCACTCGCCTTAGGCTTGCTTCAAGCGAGCGACTGGTTGGCTGCGCTGTCGTCGCCTACGCGATCACCTGCAATCGCATAAGCAACTGATTAGAACACTATATACTTCAAGGAATTTCGATATGAATGCGAGCTCGAAAACGCGTCACGAAAACCCATCGAAAACATTCACGAAAAGCACATTCACGAAACCGAAAGCCAAAGCCAAATCAAGTGCGGCATGAAAACCAGAGCAACGGGAGGTCTCCCCCGACTCAGCCGCAGAGCCAATCCTCGAGGCGCAACCCGCTGAATATGGGACTTGGTTCCGAAGAAGCCTTTCCATAACGTGGAATGGATCTTAATTCAACCGTTCCCGTTCGATCGACTCGGTCGATTCTGACCTATCGGTCCCGACCGAGTAGATAGCGACAGTGTTCCTTTCTCGCGTACCCCGTGGACGGAGACGGGGCACGATGTAGGGACGGGGCACTATACCATAACCAACTAATAAAAAGTTTCGTCCTCGAAACTTAAAGATGGAACCTACCTCTAAGAGAACAATGAAGGAAACTTTTCCTTCATCTCCGATTCAAGCTCCCACGTCGACTCTTCGACCGAGTGGTTCTTCCAGAGGACGCGGATAAGAGGGATCGCTCGGTTGCGCAGCAGCTTATCCTTGCGTTCAATGATTTGAACTGGCTCTTCAATGTAGGATAAGTCGGACTTTAGCTCAAGCTGGCCAAAGTCTACCACGTGGCTCGGGTCGTGCACGTACTTCCGCAGTTGAGAGACATAGAAGACATTGTGAACACCTTCAAGCACCGGCGGTAGGGCAATTTTGTAGGCCACTGGCGCGACCCGTTCAAGTATTTCGAACGGCCCAACGAATCTCGGACTCAACTTTCCTTTCGCGCCGAACCGAGTAACTCCCCGCATGGACGACACCTTGAGAAATACGTGATCGCCAACTAGAAACTCGAGAGGTCGGCGATGAACATCCGCATAGCTTTTCTGACGACTCTGTGCGGTCTTTAATCTTTCCCGAATGAGCTTGACCTTTTCCACAGTCTGTTCCACCAGCTCCGGACCGAGTATCTGTCGTTCCCCGACTTCATCCCAGCAAATGGGCGATCTGCACTTTCGGCCGTACAAAGCTTCATACGGCGCCATTTTGGATGCTGGATTGGTAGCTATTGTTGTATACAAATTCCGCCAGTAGTAGGTGGACGTCCCAGCTTGATTTGAAGTCAATTGCGCAGAGCCGTAGCATGTCTTCGAGAATCTGATTGACGTGCTCCGTTTGGCCGTCGGTCTGAGGATGGTAAGCTGAGCTGAACTGCAACTTGGTTCCCAGCGCCGACTGAAGGCTACTCCAGAATCGCGACATGAACCGTGAATCCCGATCAGAGACGATGGATAATGGAACTCCGTGCAGCCGTACAATCTCGTCATGATAAATCTGCGCCAGGCGATCAACGCTCCAAGTAACTTTGATGGCGATAAAGTACGCTGACTTGGTTAATCGATCGACGATGACCCAGATGGCATCGTTCTCCCGTGGCGTCTTCGGCAGGCCAACAATAAAATCCATAGTGACATGATCCCACTTCCACTCGGGAATAGCGAGGTTCTGCATCTCCCCGCTCGGTCGCTGATGCTCAGCTTTCACCTGCTGACAGGCCATACATTGCGACACGAAGAGCACCATATCTCTCTTCATCCCGTACCACCAGAAGGTCGTACGGAGGTCCTTATACATCTTGGTACTGCCTGGATGCAAAGTGTATTTCACATAGTGCGCCTCCGACAGGATATCCTTTCTGAGTTCTGTATCATCCGGAACGCATAGCCTAACCTTCAATCGAAGCATGCCGGTTTCGTCCTCCGTAAAGTCGATCGTCCTGCCTGTCGAAATTAGCTCTCGTACTTTCTTCAGGTACGGATCGTCCATCTGAGCGGTCTTGATCTTTTCAAGCAAGCTCGGCTCTAACTGCAACTTGGCCAACTGTACATTCCGAAATCTGACTCGGAGCTCGATGCCTATCTCTTCTAGGTCGCGTAGCAGTCTGGGGTCGATAGATAACGAGGCAATGTACTTTCGACTCAAAGCGTCCGCCACAACATTTTCTTTTCCCGGCGTATAGTCGATAGTCAAGTCGTAATCTTTGATTAGTTCCAGCCAACGCCTTTGCCGCAAGTTCAGCTCCTTCTGCGTGAATAGATACTTGAGGCTCTTATGATCGGTGTAGATCGTGCACGCCACACCATAGAGATAGTGGCGCCATAATTTCAATGCAAACACAATCGCCGCTAACTCCAGGTCATGCGTGGGATAATTTTTCTCGTGCTGCTTTAGCTGTCGGGAAGCAAAAGATATCGCCTTGTTTCGCTGCATCAGCACACACCCCAAGCCATGACCGGACGCATCGCTGAATATCTGGAAACCCTCAGTCCCTTCTGGAAGTGCGAGTATCGGGGCCGAGACGAGCCTCTGCTTCAACTCTTGGAATGCAGCTTCACAGTCGTCTGACCATTCGAATGCGACTCCTTTCTGGGTGAGGCGAGTCAGAGGCGATGCGATCTTCGCGAAGTCTTTCACGAAGCGTCGGTAGTATCCCGCTAAGCCAAGGAAACTTCGAATCTCGCCGACGGACGCTGGCCGTTTCCAATCGACAACGGCTTCAACTTTCTTTGGGTCGACCGTAATGCCTTCAGCAGAAATGATGTGTCCGAGGAATGCGACGCTGCTAAGCCAGAATTCACATTTGCTTCGCTTCGCATACAGTTGATTTTCTCGAAGGGTCTGAAGCATGGTCCGCAGATGCTCAGTGTGTTGCTGTCGATTCTTCGAGTAGACGAGTATATCGTCGATAAAGACTACTACGAACTTGTCGAGGAATGGTCGAAACACCCGATTCATTAAATCCATGAAAGCAGCAGGGGCATTCGTTAGGCCGAACGGCATTACCACGAACTCATAATGGCCGTAACGAGTACGAAATGCAGACTTTGGCACATCATCCGGCTTGATCTTGAGTTGATGGTAACCCGAACGCAGATCAATTTTAGAGAACACCATGGCTCCTTGGAGCTGATCAAACAGATCATCTATGCGGGGCAGGGGGTATTTGTTCCGGACGGTAGCTTTATTCAGCTCGCGGTAGTCGATACAAAGACGCATAGAGCCATCCTTCTTCTTGACAAACAGTACGGGCGCTCCCCACGACGAGACGCTGGGTCGGATGAATCCCTTGTCGAGCAATTCCTGTAACTGCACCTTGAGTTCTTTAAGCTCTGCAGGGGCCATTCTGTACGGGGTCTTCGAGATCGGTCGAGTGTCGGAGAAGGTATCGATAGTGAACTTAATCTCCCGATCGGGCGACATGCCGGGCAGCTCGTCCGGGAACACATCGAGGAATTCTGCCACAACGTCGGTCTGACCCGCGTTTGCTCTATCCTGTCGCATGTCTCGAACGGAAGCTAGATAGCCTTCGCACCCGAAATGCAGCATCCGTCGAGCAGATATTGCAGAGATTACCATGCAGGTCGGCAACGCCTCACCACACGAGTAGCAGAATTCGGGCACTCCCGGTATGCGGAATGTGACCTTCTTTTCAGCGCAGTCCATGGTTACGTTGCACGGACCGAGCCAATCCATTCCCAGAATGATATCGTAGTCCTTAATATTTAGAACCGTCGCATCGAGACTGACCTTTTGACCACCTACACAGATGACACCGTCTCTGCAGACTAAATTCACAGCTAGTGGCATGCCCGACGGGATGTTAACAGGGAGCTCAAGACCGAGCGGTGTCAGAGGAAATTTGTGCTCGGCGGCAAAGTCCGCCGATATGAAACTATGCGTGGCACCTGAATCAAACAATACACGAGCAGGTTTATTATTGAATTGCAGTATACCTGTCACGACTGTGTCAGATGCGAACACTTCGTCTCGGGTCATGGCGTAGATGCGGTCTTGAGCATTAGGGCGACGGTCTTGGCCATTTTGTTGTGCGGTCGGTGGAGCCCGAGGTGCTTGGCCTCGGTTCTGATAGTGTTGTCGTGGGCGCTGGTTCGACTTCTCCGGGCAGTCGCGTACGATATGGTCGGCTCGGCCGCACCCGAGGTACGTACCGTTCTTCAGTCGGCACTCGCTAATCAAGTGTCCCTCATTGGCGCAGAAAGTGCAGACCACTCGATCCTTCGTCTGGTTGCGGCCTCCGTTGCCACGATTTTGACGCTTGTGTGCGTTGTTGCCTCCCGTATTACTATGGCGTTTGTTATTAAAGTGAACAGCGCCGGTAGTAGTAGGAGGATACTTGGACTCCAGACGGATGGCATGGTTGAGTGCCTCGCCCATGGTTTTGTATTCGGCCACCGAAACATGCGCACGGATAGTTGAACGCAGGCCCACTTCGAATCGTCGAGCTCGACTGGCAATGGTAGGTAGGAAGTCCCCAGCAAACTTGGCCAGTTTGTTGAATTTGGCCGCATATTGTCGTACAGTCATATTGCCTTGCTTTAACTGCATAAACTCATCTTCTTTCTCCTGTCGCACGGCTGCAGAAAGATATTCAGTCTCGAACGCCTTTTTGAATGTCGCCCATGAGATCGCCGCTGTCTCGTCTTCACGTCGAATTGCCCGCTTCTGCACAGCCCACCAATCGTGCACGTTCATTCGAAGTAGAAGTTGAGCACATGTGACTTGCTTTGAGTCCTCGACACCCAGAAGCTCGAACTTATCTTCCAGCTCCTCCAGCTAGTCGATCGCCACCGCGGGATCTTCTGTGCCGTTGAAGGAAGTGCGGCAGCTTTTCGTGAATTTTGACACATCGAAGTTAGAACTTCTTGGTGCTGCAGGTGAGATCGCGGGCGCCTCTGGTTCATCTTCGTTGGATCGAACCGCAGGCTGGGTCACGGCAGGTGTCATCGTTGAGTTGTTGTTGCCGACGACCGACTGTACGATCTGCTGGAGGGTATTCAGCTGCTGCTGCTGCAGCTTGAATTGAGCCTCGAACCAATTCTCAAATTGGGCTTGACGAGCCTCCGCTTGCTGGCGATGGAGCTCGTTTTTACGTTGCTGTATTTCAAGCATCTGCAGCATACGTTGCATCGGGTCACCGGAAGGTCCGGCTGCGACAGGCGTCATTCCCGTTGGGTTGACGGAATGCTCGGGTCTAGAAGCACTCGAGCCGCTGGAAGCGCTCATCTCGTCTTCAGCCTGAGCTCTGCAGGGAAAAGGAAAGGCAACTCTCATTAGTTTCAGAAAATTTCCTGGGTTCAGCGTATGGAACAACTCTTCTCATCGACACGAGGTCAACGGTTGGAGACTAGAACTCGACACTGGAGGCCAAGGACGTAAAGCCATGCTCTGATACCATTATGTCACGCCTCGATTTTGTCGAATCGATGGTCGTTCCTCGGGCGTGATGTCGTGCAAACCTAATTTGCGAACGCACAAGGCATAATTATAAGGCAATCCGAGACACGAGATCTAAGAGAGTACGCAGACAAATTGAATCACACAATAAGTAAAGGAACTTGATTCTTTATTGATAATGAACATCATTTACAGACTCCGGTACAATACTCATTGCCGCGCGGGCTATAACATGACTCGATTACAAAAGAGTGCCGACGAGATAGTTGTTCCATACATTGCACACATCCCTCAATATACACAAGTACTCCAGTGACCTGGATGGGAGGAACGCTGAGTCATCTTCCTTGGACTGTCGAGAGCCTTCAAAATGGAGTCGCTGAGAGAGAGAGTCTTCGACGCACGGCCGAAGCTTCAAAAGTCACGAACGTCGCCGAGCTAGTTGGCGCGTCCTTCCTGGTTCGCGGGACCTACAAAGAGCGAGGATCAGCACGAGACACATGTACTGGCGAATGGCTAATTAAATCCAAGCTCTAGCATTTGATTCAAGAAGTTTCATAGCATGTTAGCTAGCTATTTCAATGATCTTTCTAACCATCCTACTCGATTTGCATGTTAACATGTTTTGAGGCATGCATATAAAATTGTATAACATTGAGCAACTATCATATTCATCCCGTGCCACGTGTATTTGTTAAGCAGTAAGAAGGGTGTGAAGGCCACTGGCAATTTCAAGCCATCGCGGACATATAGCTGAGTTAGATGGCGACCCTTTCGCATCGGGTAGCGAGCCCTGTGCGAAAGTTTCCGCATAACTCGCGCCGATGAAGGCTGGCACTTGCTATACACTCGTTCCTCCCGGGCCGAATCGGTCCCTTGGCCTAGGTAACCGTTCGAGGAAACTACACCTTGTCGACAAGTTGTCCAATGACCGTTTTACTTAAACTTAGTTGAATTGGTCATTTAGCCGTATCGTTGCGATAAACGTTAATCGATTCATTCATTGTTTTGCATAGGCTAAGTGGATTTGAATAAGGGACATATTTTCTATTTCCAATACTAGCAGTTGATGACAAGTGTTTCATGAAGAATCGTGCTACGATTTCCTTGATTCTATACTATTATGACAAGCATTCATTTTACTTCACTTATTGAGTTTTGAAGTAGAGGGACGAGGCGAAGGAGGTCAGCCACTCGCCATAGGCTTGCTTCAAGCGATCGACTGGTTGGCTGCGCTGTCGTCGCCTACGCGATCACCTGCAATCGCGTAAGCAACTGATTAGAACACTGTGTATTTCAAGGAATTTTGATATGAATGCGAGCTCGAAAACGCATCACGAAAACCCATCGAAAACATTCATGAAAAGCGCATTCACGAAAACGAAAGCCAAAGCCAAAGCCAAATCAAGTACGGCATGAAAACCAGAGCAACGGGAGGTCTCTCCCGACTCAGCCGCAGAGCCAATCCTCGAGGCGCAACCCGCTGAATATGGGACTTGGTTCCGAAGAAGCCATTCCATAACGTGGAATGGATCTTAATTCAACCGTTCCCATTCGATCGACTCGGCCGATTCTGACCTATCGGTCCCGACCGAGTCGATAGTGACAGTGTTCCTTTCTCGTGCACCCCGTGGACGGAGACGGGGCACGATGTAGGGACGAGGCACTACACCTACAGATGAGGTGGTGGTTGTATGTCACGCCCCAGAACCAGAATACTGGAGAGCGGGGGCAGACACAGCCAGCTACGTATATTGAAATAGAATACATCTCAACTATACGGTCACGGCTGTCTAGATATGAGGGTTTACTACAAGCCAACAGTCTCTTAAGGTCAAGCCTATTGTCTCAATCTCCAGCAAATAATATAATTACAAGATGTATGATCATTAAATATACAATAAAAGGCGTCCCAAATATTACATATCAGCTGATCATGAAGCTAGTCGTACAAAATATTAGGACTAGCAAGAGTTTAAGTCATACATGATCAACCCTAGGATTTGTTAATCATGTTTATAGCCCGTAGACAGACAGTAAGTAAAAGTGCATCGAGCTAATAGGTGCTCGTCGGCTAAACGCCTCAAAAGAATAAATTTACAATAGAGTGAGCGAAACAAAATAGAAAACCCACTCGTAGCCCAGGTTTCTTCTAGTCGCCACCATTTGGCTGGAAGCTTGGTAGATCCTCGGGAGCTGCTCCGAAATCTGGCCACACAAAACCAGCTGGGTCAACCCCAAAAAGAGCAAGTGCCACAAGGGGGCCACGAAATAAGAACAAAAGCCAGCATTAACACAAGAAGATATAATATTAAAACTAAAATTACGAAAACAAGTCAGGATGATATACGACGAGATAACCATGGAACTTTTCCGATAGCCAGGTTACAACCCGTAAATCAAACAAGGACCGGGGTTGTAACCCTTCATCTGAACAGAACTTGGTTTTCCACCATTTATCGGCAAGATAAGTAATGTAAGAAAATCAAGACAGGAAACATTCTTGCATGGGATCAAGACATGACTAGACTGGTTATACCTCATTCAATCAATCACGGCCAAGCAGATCCTACGGCTTACTACTTTAACTAACTAGGGTTATCACAGGCCTAATTACTAACAAGATGCAGTGAGATTGTTCCACAGCCACAAGCCCTGCAGACCATCCAGGCTACCCAGGACGAAAGAATTAGGGTTGAATTCAGGTAGGTACATCGTCCAGGAGACAAATGTACCCTTAGGTGACTTAGAGGGTGCAACACTCGACGGTGCGCTGGAAATGTGCCCTACTCGACGACAGGCTACAGATCCCAAGAGCGCCCAGGTAACGGGATTGCCTGTAGCTGTGTCATCTCTTCATGACTACTGTGTTATTCTAGTTATTAACCTTAATCCATTTTTAATAGGTACTCCTGACCATGGTACTCAGGAGTTCCATCCTAGACATGATGCAAGACTGGATAAGTGGATTAACAAGCAAGCAAGAAAGAACCACCCACGGTGTCAAGACAGGTCAAGTTAGGTTATCAAGTCATGTCAAGTCAGGAGTGCGCCGCCATGGGCCACTATCAGGTCATGTTGGTCATGTCAGGAGTGTACCACTACGGGTCACTGCCGTGTTATGCTAGTTCCTTGTCATACCATGCCATGTACAATAGTCATTCCAACCATATTAAGTAAATCAAGTCCATGACAAAAGGGGCAATAGAAAAGCCAAGCTTAAAGAAATAAGACCAAAACTCCAAGAGCGAATGGGTTAATAAGGGGGTCAGGGAAGCAGCGTACGAAAAGTCACGCACGCTGAGAGCAGTGTACGTGAAAGTCACGCACGCTACAGGGAGCAGTATACGTGAAAGTCACGCACGCTACAGGGAGCAGTGTGTGAAAGTCACACACGCTAAAGGAAGGCAGCATACGTGAAAGTCACGCACGCTACAGGGAGCAGTGTGTGAAAGTCACGCACGCTACAGGGAGGCAGCATACATGAAAGTCACGCACGCTCAGGGAGCAGTATATGAAAGTCACGCACGCTCAAGGGAGGCAGCATACGTGAAAGTCACGCACACTCAAGGGAGCAGTGTACGTGAAAGTTACGCACACTCAAGGGAGCAGTGTACGTGAAAGCCACGCACACTCAAGGGAGCAGTGTACGTGAAAGTCACGCACACTCAAGGAGACACGCTTCCAACAGGAAGCGTACTCAAGCCTGCGTATGCAGCGCTAAAGAACGCGCGTAGCTCAGTGTGCGTAAGCTAAGCAGCTCTGCACACTGCTCACTGTCTTCTCCAAACAGCAAGAACCCCAACGAAGAACCCAAAGCTTCACAAGTTCATAACTTGGCCATCCGAACTCCAAATCCAGATTTCCAAAGTTCCAACTTGGGTGAAACTGAAGGCTCTTCCACATGGAAACATCAGAACTCAAAGAAAACCAACCAAAATGGATCAAAATATGTAAAATCCGAAAATAGCAATAACTTAGATCTATATCAACAGAGACTCCAAATCATAAAAACCCAAGAACTAATGTTGATCTCCATGTCCTAAACTAGCATATGGACAAAGAAAAGAGGGTCCTCATGTAGTGGCAAGATGCACTTGCCTAGGGGTTGGGGAGTTGTGTGGAGGAAGAAGAAGAAGAAATTAATGGTGGTTATGAAGAGAGAGAAGAGGTTGGTGGAGATATAAAGAGGGAGAGTTGTGGTGGGTTGAGGGTGTAGCATAGGGCTAGGGTGTTCCAACACATAAAACCGAACCAAACCGAACCATCCCCAATAAAACCGAGCCATGCCAAAACCCAAAATACGGGAAATACCGAAATCCCACAAGCTGAGAAAAATAAAAATACATGCCAAAAATCCAAATACGAGTATAAATACGAAACACAGAAAAAATACGGGAAATACAGAAAATAAGGGTGACATTGTAACACCCACTTTTCTAAAATGAGGGTAATTTTGAACTTTTGTAAAAGTTTATTATTTAATAATAGGATTGATGATTTATGGGAATTTTTAATTAATATAATACTATTTAAAATTGGTAAATTATAATTTTGATGTGTTAGCTAGTGAACTCTAGAACTGTTGAGCCTAGAGACTAACCATGACTATGGGGACCTAACCATGTGATTAGAATGACTATTTACAACTTTTTAGGCTAAGGTTATTTTGGTCATTTTGTGACTTTTGAATTATTTAGAATTTTGATTAATTGGTAAATTTTAGATTATTTTAATAATATTTGAATTGATATATTATGATTTTGGTCATTTTTATATTTTAATATTTTGGAATTTTTTTATATTTTTTTATTGGATTTGTTTAGTCGGGTTTGAGTTTCGTCTCATTCCGACTTGTATTGTGACCCGGGTAGCTTAAACTCTAGATGGGACCCAATATTAAGTTAAGCAAGGCTCACAAGACCCAACATTTAAGTTAGTTAATTAAACTAATTTGTATCATGTTAGAATGGTTAAGTTAGAGACTCAAAACTAGATCATTTTGACCCTAAATTTGAACCTAGTCTAGACTTAACCATATGAGACTAGAGAGGGCCAATTAGGATATTTCCCAGTAGCCCTAATGGAAACTTTATGGCAGCCACCTTTAGGGGAGAAAGATTCATTTCATTCATTATAATCTTGCCTCTTTTATTTTTTTTTGTTCTTCCCTAATTTTAGAGAGCATTCCCATTGATTTGATCTCCAAATCAAATCATTCCTTCACCAAACCTTCCCTCAATCATTCCCATTCTCCAAGAGAAGGGTGCTACCAAGGATTGGAATAGGAGTGCAAGGAGGAGTGTCCACTTTGAGGGATCTTCGTATCGAAACCATGTCCTAAAGGATTTAACTGGGATTCTACTCCCAATAGGTAAAACCCGTCCTCTAAATCGATTTTCTTTGCATATAAATTAGTTTTGAATCCGTAGGATCCATCCTCATACATGTGTCCCATTTAGATTCAAATTTGAGGCCATTTGGAGCTCTCTTGAGGATTTTAGATATGTGTCTCGTGTCCTACTTGATAGATCCCAAATTAGGACACCCCATGTGTATGTATGTATGATAATAGTTTAAATATATATTTAAATTCAGTTTTAGAATGATTAGAGAGTGGATTGATCTAGTTAGGATGGTTAGAATGAGTTTCATTTGGATACCTATGTTTGTATCCAAGTATTTTGGCCTATATGTGTTCTTTTGTCCAAAATAACTCAAATTCGTCATAATATTCATCCACGTTTTTATTAACCAAAGCAACTTAGAAATGTCATAACTTTTAGCTTAGAACTCCGATTTATCTTCCATTTTTTAGAAGAACCGTATCGAAGTTAGCTTTGGAAATATATATTTTAATAAGCCAAATTCTTTCTGTAACTTTCTGTAGAATTATTTGAGTGTCAGCTGTACGAAAGACGAACGTGTTTCGGTATTTTTGCAATTTCGGGAGCATCCGGACACGAAAATGCGATCCGTTTAAAGTTTCAGAAAGCTAACACGAAGGGCTACAAAACACTTTAATCCTAGAATTTAGTAGAGGCCCAATTGGTACATTATTGGTTTTAAGTAGAAGAGTAAATATACGATATATGCATTTTGTGTAACCTATGAGCCTATGTAGTATGGATATTAAATGAATATAGAGTATGTAATACAGGATATATTAGATGAATGAAATGATATATATATATATATATGATATATATATATATATATATCCTCTTTACATTAATGTATATATGGGTGAATGCAAGCATGTAGGAATGCAATTAATATAATGTATGTAAGCAATGCATAAATACATGAATGAAAGAATGATATACAATGTATGCATGAAAGTATATAATGAATGTAAGGTATACATGTAATGATAGATATGAATGCATAATATATAAATAATATAATGCAATATACAATGATAGCATGTATGGTAATGTAGAATATATGATGCAAGCATGTATATGTCCACTGTTTTTTCTTTTTCTTATATTTTCCTTCCCTTCCCTTTCCTTTTCAGTTTTTTCCCCTTTTTTCCTCTTCTATTTTTACCTGTTGTATACAATGTATATAATGTATAGATGTCACGTCCCAGTCCCAAAATACGTAGGACTAGGAACGTAGATATGCCAGCTGTACTCATACGAAGTATACTCCAACATATGGAAACCTCGTATGGATACATAAGCTGTAAAATGCAGTAGAACCATAACTAATCTCATCCACACAAAAATAAAAGATATCATATAATGATAAAGAATTGTCTTGATACAATATGTTGGGCGGAGACAAATCTACTACCAACAAGTAAGAAAAATACATGGAAAATGAAATAATTTTGGCGAACGAAGCGAAGACGATCCAAGTGCAATCATCCTCGAAGAATTAGCGTTGAACACGGCTAGAGCTAGAACACCTGCGAAAGATAATAGCACATACCTGACGAGATAACCAGGTCCTCAGAGGGACGTAACAAGACACATAATATCATGCCATATAAACTGAATAAATATTGCTCAAATAAATAAGGGATGCATGCAATAGGGTACCTAACCGTACTATAGTGAATGCAATAAGAACAAACCTTTGACGCATGGGCCGGATCAGGAATATCAGGAATCAGGACCGTATCTCCCACTGAAGATAACCGGCAATCAGGACCGTACCTCCCACTAGATATAACCGGCTATCAGGACTGTACCACCCATTAGAGATAACCGGCAATCAGGACAGTACATATATGACCCATACATTAAGGAACTGTTCTTCCCATCCAATTCCTATTATGTTGTATCCACAACATAAAACCTCAATTAACCGCTAAGTCAAACTAAGCATGCAACCTCTATTATCGGTTATTCCTATCGCACGGCTTGTACGTACTGGTGGCCAGCCAATCACGCACGTCCGTGTTCTACATGCGACACAACTTCGTGGTACAACGTGTCAAGGTCATGAATGCAACACACAAAGGTGGTCCCTTAAATCTAGGTTTAATGTGTAAGAAAAATAATACATAGTAGGAAATATAAATGAACAGTAAGTTCTAACAGGTTATGCCATGTATCACAGTTTATTTTGTATAAAGAAAATAAATAATGCATGAAATATGAGCTAAAATAAATAAACAACAAATGGCAAGGTGTCTTGCCTGAGGGTGGTACGAGATGTAGCAAAATCCAACAGTCAGAATCGTCAACACGAAAGTCAAAATCCACAAGGAACTCCGGATGCTGAAACAAATATCACGAACGAGTTTGAAATAAAAGATATGTCTAGGAAATGCCTGTCCAAAAGTCAAATTCTGGAACAGGGGCAAAATTGTAATTTCGGATCAAAACGATGTCCGTCGTTGGACCCGCCTTGCACCGAAATGTGCGCCAGAACCTATGGTCTCTAAAGTTGTCAAATTACATGTCTATGAATTTTTTTTCCCGAGACGAACTCAACGGTATGTCCAATTTTGGATTCCGAGGAGCCGTGCACAAAATCACCCGTTGAGTGGGATTATGGGCCCGCCAAAATAGCGTTCCAATCAACGGTCTCAGAATCGGACCAAACTTGGCTCATAGGACCAGAAAAATATTTCGAGTCCAATGGCGCAAGTTTCATCACGATATGATGAGTGTGCACAAAGTTGTGACTTAATTTGCAAAGGGTCGATACGGAGGTATCTCGACGGATACACACTGATTTCGTTGCGCATATGCAACAAAATCGGGTTCCGTCAGTTCCCACACGTCTACAACATCCATACGCGCCTTTTGATGCATATAGTACGCGACCATGTCGTCCGGTTTGTCGGGGCGCACGCCGTATCGGGTGTTTTTCTATTTTTTGAAAACAGAATTTTACATATTTTTGAGAACTTCAACTATGCGTAATTTTTTACACACTAGATGAAAAGTGAATCCAGAAGGTGCGTTACAATCTTGGTTATGTTGTTATTCTCTGCCTTCAATTAGTTTTTACAAAATCCTATTGTACAGAAAGAAAAGTGGCCGACATGTTGGTGTTTTAAAACAGTTTTTGATATTCCAGAAAAGTGGTTTTTCTCCAACTTCGCCTTAATTTTTCGAGCAAGTTGGATGCCCATGTTAAAATCCACCTGGAGGATCTCGAAGAGGGTTAAGTCTACTTTCCAAAAAATCTTACGGATCGAAAATCGTTGCTACGAGTAAGAAGTTACGTCGCAGGGAAGTAGGGTACATTGAGTGGGAAAACTGCTCTGTGGGTAACGAGGGGCTGACTTCCGATGCTCCGTTCTCGAGCACACAACTCCGTCGCAGGTGAAACGAACTAGTAGGCGAAGAGGGTATATTCTGCTGAAATTTTTGTTTTGGGAGCCTAGGGTTTTGAGGTCTATGGAGGAAGTTATATATATAACAAGTGGGGCACAAATCCTAATACTAATACTATTACTAATACTAAACCCATAGCCCACGGTTCTTACGGAAATTGTGGGGCTGCTGCCAAACACAGCAAGCATGTATAGGGTGGGGGCCCGCCCACTTAAGTGGGTGGGTGGCTTTTCTTTTTTCCTTTTCCTTTTTCTTTTCTTATTCTTTTTAAACCTTTTCTATTTATAACCATGTATATATATATATATATATATATATATATATATATATATATATATATATATATATATATATATCCATAAATTTCTACTATAAATCTTATTTAAAAATTTAAATACCAAATTAAATATTATCTACCCAATTATTTAATATATTTAAACATATCTACATATATATAAAATTCAAAATCACAATAAATCAACTAAAAATAATAATAATATCTCTATAGAATAATCATGTTTATTAAATCTTCTCAAAATAAATTTTAATAATAATAAATTAGTAAAATCTTTCCAATGGGAGAATGTAACGCCCCAGTCCCAAAATACTTAGGACTAGGTACGTATCCATGCCAGCTGCATACATACGAAGTATACTCCAATATATGGAAATCTCGTATGAATACATAAGCTGTAAAATGCATTAAACCAAGAGTAATCTAATCTCATCCACAAATGAAGAATAAAAGATATAATCAACTGTAATAAGTCTTTGTACAATACGTTGCATGGAGACAAAGTCCACTACCAACTATCTCAAATAAAAGGTACAAGAAGGAATAGATGGAATAACAAGACTAGCCAAGTGCAATCATCTTCGAAGGGATGGGAAAGATCACGGCCTCGACTAGAACACCTGCAATCTCACAGAAGCACACACACCTGGAGAGATAAACATGTCCTCAGAGGGACGTAACAAGATACAGGAAGAACATGCCATATAAACTGAATAAAAATGTACCATAAAATAAAGATAAAGTAAAAGTGTCCAAACTATAACACGGCTCAATATCCCATCATCGGAACAGTAGGCTATCCCTACAACCAAACAAGGACAAGGGATAACTTACTATTCCGTGATGTGACATTTTCTTATGCCATGATTGGAACATGAAATTTGTTAAGGTCTCCTAACCTTTCTAGTAGGCAATTTAGAAGACATATAGAGGTATGGGCAGGTGAAGGCTGACTCCCCCAGGACAAGGTAACAACTCTCAACACGCAGACGTTAATACCAATACTATCAGTCGGCATAACTCGAGGCTAGCGGCCCACGTGATCCATCAGTCCACATAGCTCGAGGCTAATGACCCTCGCGACTCGACTACCGTAGTACGCAGTTACTACAGTTTTTGGATTTGGGGTAGCCCATACATTTAATTGTCTTCTCCCTCCCAAGGACACTAGCAAAAGGTAGTTCGCTAAGACTAGGTCCATATGCATACAAAAAGACAAGAAGAAAAAATAACTGAAGCAAAATAAAATGAACTAAAAATAGCAAGTAATGGATCCAACTGAAAATAGATAATAAATATGCAGTAAATAAATAAATAAAGATGCATCTAATTATAAACAGTAAATAAGGCAAGGTATCTTGCCTGCGGGTGGTGCGAGAAGCAGCAAAATCCAACAATCAGAATCGTCAACACAAAAGTCAAAATCCACAAGAAGCTCCGGATGCTGAAACAAACATCACGAACGAGTTTGGAATAAAAGATATGCCTGGGGAATGCCTGTCCAAAAGTCAAATTTTGGAACAAGGGTAATTTCGTAATGTCGGGTCAAAACGATGTCCGCCGTTGGACCCGCTTTGCACCAAAATACGTGCCAATATCTAAGGTCTCTAAAGTCGTCAAACTACATGTTTACAGATTTGTTTTGATGAGACGAACCCAACGATATGTCCAATTTTGGATTCCAGTGGGCTGTGCACAAATTCGTCCGTTGAGTAGGATTGTGGGCCCGCCAAAATAGCGTCCCGATCAACGGTCTCAGAATCGGGCCAAATTTGGCTCACAAGACCAGAAAAATATTTCGAGTCCAATGGCACAAGTTTCATCGTGATATGATGAGCGTGCATAAAGTTGTGACTTAATTTGCAAAGGGTCGATACGGGGGTATCCCGACGGATACGCACTGATTTCGTCGCGTACATGCAACGAAATCGGGTTCCGTCAGTTTTCACACGTCGACAACATCTATATGCGCCTTTTGATACGTATAGTGAGCGACCACGTCGTCCGGTTTGTCGGGGCGCACGCCGTATCGGATGTTTTTCTACTTTTTGAAAACAGAAATTAAAATTTTTCGTAAAACTTTAACAACGTGTAACTTTTTACACACTAGATGAAAAGTGATTCTAGAAGGTGCATCACAATATTGGTTATGTTGTCTTTGACTGCCTTTAATTAGTTTCTACAAAAACTTAATGTACAGAACAAAAATTGGCCGACAAGTTGGTATTTTACAACAGTTTTAATATTTCAGAAAAGTGGGTTTTTCTTTAACTTCGTCTCGATTTTTCACGCAAGTTGGATGGTATTGTTAAAATCCATCTGAAGGATATCAAAGAGGGTTAAGTCTACTTTCCAGAACATTTTAGGGATCGGAAATCGGAGTTGCAAGCAAAAAGTTACGTCATAGGGAAGTAGGGTACCTTGAGTGGGAAAACTGCTCCATGGATGACGAGGGGCTGACTTCCGATGCTCCGTTCGTCGTGCACACAACTCCGTTGCTGGTGAACGAACTTGTAGTTGAAGAGGGTATGTTCTGCTAAAATTTTCGTTTTGGAAGCCTAGGGTTTTGAGGTCTGTGGAGGAAGTTATATATATGACAATGTAGAACCCTAGAGGGGGGGTGAATAGGGAAATTAAAAATTAACTACAACAATTGATACAATAAAGACAATTGAAAGCAAAGAGTAGAAAGATCAAACGCAAATGCAAGGATACATCCTGGTATCCTCTTTTGAGGCAGTCCAGTCCCGGAACTCTCTCCGGCTTTAATCCACTATTTAACCAAATAGTACACACGAGTTTGGATCCGAAGAACTCGCCAACTTCAACACGAGTTTGGATCCGAAGACTCGCCAACTTCTACACACGAGTTTTCTTACGAAGGCTCACCAACTTCAAACAAAAGAGAATGAGAACTTGTTGATCTTCTAACACGTGAAGATCGAAATGTACAACTCTTTAATACTCTAGCACTTTGGGAGAGGATGACAATGAAAAGCTTGGAAGAGTATTAATGGTGGAGCTCTTGGTTGTTGGAAAATTTATGAAAGAGTTGGTGAAGAAGCTCAAGAGAGAGAGAGCTTTCTTTTATAAGAGAACGAAGAGTTGGTGGCATTTAATGCTCTGAATACAGACAGACCGGCATGCCGTCGGTATGCAGCGGCATACCGTCGGTATACCGGCCAAATAGTAACGGTCATATTAATGACCGTTTGAGAGCATTAAATGCGGCCATTAATGCTAGTCAGAGCAATTCAAAAACCAAATATTTGAAACTCGGTATACCGTCGGTATGCCGGAGCATGCCGCTGGTATGTCGACAATTTGTTACAGCAAGTTTTGAGTTGCTAAAAATGGTATACCGCCGGTATGCCGGAGCATGCCGTCGGTATGCCGACAATTTGTCACAGCAACTTTTGGATTGCTAAAAACGGTATACCGCCGGTATGCCGGAGCATGCCGTTGGTATGCCGTCAATTTGTCACAACAACTTACTGGACATAAAGATCGGTATACCGCCGGTATGCCGGAGCATACCGTCGGTATGTCGACTATTCGTCACAGCAACTTTCTGAATGCCAAAAACGGTATACCGTCGGTATGCCGAAGCATGCCGCCGGTATGCCGAAGCATACCGCCGTTATGCCGCTCTGTAGCTATTTGATTTTTGACTTTGTTCTTTTTACTGTCATCCGTCCTTAGGTGTTTACAGATATACCTAGACTAGTACAGACTCGAAGACTCTAAGCAGGAAGACGCCGTCTTGTGCAGGAAACGCTAGTAACTGCTCCAGTCTTCAAAGTGAAAGAGATTGCGCTTGAACGGAAGAACTCCATGTAGTCGATCTTCTAGGAATATTTGAATCTGAAGAACAGAAGACTAAACTACGAAGATGCTGTTAATTAATCAAAATAAAATGTGCCAACAAACTCCCCAATTTTGATAATTGACAAAATAGAGAGAAAGCATCTTCAGGGAGTAGCTCCCCCGTAGGTAGACAGCTCCCCCTTAATATAATTTCTCCCCCTTTGTCACTTAGTCAAAGATGGGGATAACAATAGAAAATGTGCATAAAGAAAATGACACGAGTATATAAAGAGAAGCATGTATTAATATATTGAAATAAGAAGTGAATACATGCTTGACCCATACATATCATAGTGATAATATAAAAGACTCTCCACAACGAGAGCCGGACACTAGAGATAACCATAGATAAAGTCCCCGAAGGATAGCAAACAACAAGTACCAACCATACACCAGTCCCCGAAGGACCACAAAAGACAACATAAAAAAAACAAACACAGAAAAACTAAAACACGCATAACACGAGACCATCACCCAAAAGGGAATCCATCCCTACTCATCAGCCGGATCGTCATCATCACCCTGAGCTTGCTGGAAGGCGCCAAAAGGATCAATGCCGTCAGGGTACATAAACCCATAGGCATTGGGGTCAGAGAAGCGCGGGGCCGTGTACATAGGATCCTGAAGATTAAGATCCAGAAAAGCATCACGGTCTTGAAGAGTGCGCTGAATAAAGTACCCCTGATCGTGGAAACGGGACTGGATCAGGGCGCCAAGTCCACGAGTGTGGGCCCGCATCTGCTCCTCCGCCTGGGCCATACGCATATCAAAGTGATGCTGAGTGAATAGCATATAACGGCCCGAAGCAGGAGGGGTAGATATGGGAGCAGCAGGAGTGGATGCCGGTTGCTCTTGGAAAGATGATGCACGGGAAGTAGAGGTGCCAGCAAGGGTACGGAAGACAGCAAGATATGAGGGGACGCCATCCGAGGAGCAAAGAGAAAGGTCAACGTGTTTGGCCTCCAGAAGCAGAGTGATAAGGGAGCCATAGTAGAGGTTCTGCTTCCCCGTAGGCAGGACTCGCCGGAAGAGCAGAAGAAGAGTCTTCGGGAAGGAGAATCGCTTCCGGGCATAGAGATAATACATGCAGACGAGGGCATCACCGGTGATTGCATCATAGTTCCCGCCCTTAGGAAACAGAATGTGGCATACTATCCTATGGAGCTCGTAGTAAAACGGCTCCAGCTGGACAGAGAGGGCCGGGATGGCAGGAGGGTTGGGACCCTTGCAGATGATACGGCAGAATTCGTCGAAAGGTGACACAGCCGAGGAGTTGAGAGAGCCCAAGGATGGTAACGCTTCCCCTTTATCCGGGATGCCTAAGATGTTCCCCACTTCTCGAGATGTTAGACGGAAGTGACGGTCATTGACCATAGATTGAAAGGCGGATGGATCGTCGTCGTCCCCTCTCATGTTGCAATAGAAAAGTCAGACAGCAGCGGGATAGACGGGTATTTGGCGTCGAAGTAGAGAGGAGAGTCCGGCGTCGTCAAACAAGGGGACGTGACCGGGGAAGAGGTTCCAGTTAATCGCCCGTCCCTTGAACACGTTGTGATGGACGAAGTGCTGGAACCAATGCTCGGCCGCCAGAGAATTGGAGAAGACGCATTGGTCATAGCCGGTAGGTAGCACCACTGGGATGAAGGGGTTGAGCATGGAGGAGGAGGAGGATCGGGGGCGCTTAGGGTTTGCCATGGAGAGAGAATAGATTTTAGTAGGATAAAAAGAATAAAGGAAGTAGAGATAAAAAGTGGGCCCGGATCCAGAGTAGGTGTCCTGTCCGCCTCCATCCGACATACCGGCGGTATGCCGATGTGTACCGACGGTATGCTGAGTTTTGAAATAGAACCTAATTCTGATTCAAAAAACGGCATGCCGCCGGTATACCGCTGTATACCGTCGGTGTGCCGGCCGAGAGGGATTATGGATCGAAAGATAAATTACCTAGTTCACGGCAAAGGAAAGGGAAGCGATCTTCCGGGAGTGGTTTAGTGAAAATATCGGCTAATTGATAGGTAGTATCAATAAATTCAAGACGAATATCTCATTTTTGTTGATGGTCACGAAGAAAATGGTGTCTAATTTCAATATGCTTCGTGCGTGAGTGACAAATCGGGTTTTTCGTGAGATTGATAGAGCTAGTGTTATCACATTTAATAGGGGTGCATGAATGAGAAATGCCATAATCTGAAAGTGTTTATGACATCCAAAGAATTTGTGCACAATAACAACCAGCCGTAATATATTCTGCCTCAGTGGTAGAAAGAGCAACAGAATTTTGCTTCTTACTAAACCACGATACCAAAGACTTCCCTAGGAATTGACATGTGCCACTAGTGCTTTTTCGGTCAATCTTGCATCCGGCAAAATCCGCATCCGAAAAGCCATGAAGCTCAAAGGATGAGGATTTCGGATACCAAAGACCCATGTTAATGGTGCCTTTGAGATAACGGAAAATGCGCTTAACGGCACTCAAATGGGATTCCTTTGGGTTGGCTTGATATCGTGCACACAAGCAAACACTAAACATGATATCCGGACGGCTAGCAGTTAAATAAAGTAAGCTACCGATCATACCTCTATACTTACGAATGTCGACCGATGTTCCATCTTCATCATTGTCAAGCTTTGTCGTTATGGCCATAGGAGTCCTCATTGATTTGGATGAGTCGAGGTCGAAACGCTTGAGGAGGTCCTTTGTATATTTTGTTTGATTGATGAAGGTTCCTTTTGGTCCTTGTTTGATTTGTAGCCCCAAGAAGAAAGAGAGTTCACCCATCATACTCATTTCAAACTCTTCCTGCATAACTTTGGCAAATTCTACACAAAGTGTGTTGTTAGTAGAACCAAAAATAATATCATCAACATAAATTTGAACCAATAAGAGAGTCCCATCATGGGATTTAATAAAAAGTGTGGTGTCAACTTTCCCCTTTGAAAAATTGTGAGAAACAAGAAAAGAGCTAAGACGCTCATACCAGGCACGGGGAGCTTGTTTGAGGCCATAAAGGGCTTTATGAAGTTTGAATACATGATTAGGAAATTGAAAGTCTTCAAATCCGGGAGGTTGTTTAACATAAACTTCCTCCTTAATAATACCATTTAGAAAAGCACTCTTAACATCCATTTGAAATAGCTTAAAGTCATTAAAACAAGCAAAAGCACAAAGCATACAAATGGATTCAAGACGTACAACCGGAGCATAGGTTTCGTCGTAGTCAATGCCTTCCTCTTGGTTATAGCCTTGAGCAACCAATCGGGCTTTGTTACGAGTCACTAACCCATCTTCATTAAGTTTGTTGCGAAACACCCATTTTGTTCCAATAATGGGATGATTTCTAGGTTTTGGGACAAGTTCCCAAACCTTGCTTCGCTCAAATTGATTAAGCTCCTCTTGCATAGCTATCATCCAAAACTCATCAAGGAAAGCATCATTAACATTTTTAGGCTCTATTTGAGAGATAAAAGCCACATTTGCACAAAGATCACGAGTGGCGGATCTTGTGCTAACACTGGAGGAAGGATCCCCAATGATAAGCTCCTTAGGATGATTGGTGACAAATCTCCATTCTTTTGGGAGATCCTTTTGAGGAGGCTCGAGAGGAGGAGACTCCTTTGATGGGGTCACAACTTCATTGTTAGATGAAGAAGGACGATCCTCAATGGAGGAGTTCTCCAACCCAAACGAGATGTCATCAATATCCTCGGAAGAGGAGAATGTAGAAGAGTTGAGTTCATTAAAAGAGACATTGATTGACTCTTCGACAACAAGACTTCTTTTGTTAAAAACTCGAAAACCTTTACTATGAGTAGAGTATCCAAGGAATATTCCTTCATAGGCTTTTTCTTCAAACTTGCCTAGGTTATCCTTGGTATTCAAAATAAAACACTTGCAACCAAAAACTTTGAAATATTCAATAGAAGGAATTTTGTCAAACCAAAGCTCATAAGGAGTCTTCTTAGAAATAGGTCTAATCAAGACCCTATTAATAACATGACATGCCGTATTAACGGCTTCCGCCCAAAAATATTGGGGGAACTTATATTGGTTTAACATAACCCGGGCCATATCGCCAAGGGTTCTATTCTTTCTCTCTACAACACCATTTTGTTGAGGAGTTCGTGGACAAGCAAAATCATGTCCAAAACCATTCTTTTCACAAAATCTTTTGAAATCAACATTATCAAATTCCCCTCCATGATCACTCCTAATTTTGTTGATAGAAAAACCTTTCTCATTTTGAACACGTTTACAAAAAGCAACAAATTCACGAAAAGTATCACTTTTGCAAGTAAGAAAAATAACCCAAGTAAATCTCAAAAAAATCATCAACTAACACAAAAGCATAAAGTTTGCCGCCAAGGCTAGCTACTCTACTAGGCCCAAAAAGATCCATGTGGATAAGTTGAAGGGGTCTAGAAGTACTCACAGAGTTGATGGATTTGAAGGATGACTTGGTCAACTTACTTTTCTCGCATTCTTCACATACCATATCCTTTTTGAATGGGATACTTGGGAGACCTCGTACAAGCTTCTTGGAGGCGAGGCGAGAGATGGTGTCCATGTTGGCGTGTCCAAGCCTCATGTGCCAAAGCCAACTCTCATCGTTCTTTGCAACTAGGCATCTGTCATTGTTAGTGCCTTCAACAAGATAAAGAACATAAATATTGTTTTCTCTAATGCCTTCATAAACAATAGTTCCATTAGAACTATCGGTAATGTAGTATTTGAGTTTAATAAACTTGATATCATAGCCATTATCGGTAAGATGGCTAATACTAAGGAGATTATGCTTGAGATTAGTAACAAGACATACATTATTAATACAAGGATAAGGAGGAGAGCCGATATTACCATTTCTAATAATATAACCTTTAAGATTGTTACCGAAGGAGACGTGTCCTTCCTTCTTCATCGATAGCGTTGTAAAAAGTAAAGCATCACCGGTCATGTGCCGTGAACAACCGCTATCGAGAATCCACTTGCTTCTAGCATGAGAAGGATTCGTCACCTACAACATAAGTTGAAGATGAACATTTTGGTACCCATGATCTTATGGGTCCATGAGTGTTAGGCTTAGGAACCCATTTAAGAACTCTCATGTCAACTTGTTTTCTTGTATAACAAAAATTGGAAGTATGACCAACCAAACCACAATAATTGCACATCAAAGAAGATTTAGAAGAAGAAGTGTGAGTGTTGTGCATATGTGAGTTTCTAGTGTGAGAAGTTCTACCATGAGTGTTATGATGATAGTAAAAAGCATGACGTGAGGTGTTCTTCTTAACAAAAGGTCCTTTTCTTGTGTTAGAAAAGGAGTTGTGTGTAGTGTTCATGTAAGAGTTATGTCTAGTATTGTGATGAGTGTGGGGGTGTCTTGGAGCATGCATGTGAGTGGTATTCTTATTACCTACATTCTTACTTCCTGTAAGAAGATCATTATACTTGATAGAAGTGTCATATTCTCTTCTATTAGCATCTTGACATTTGCGCATAACAAATTCATAAGAGCTTCTCATGGATAGAATCTCATCATCTCTTTTCTTGATGGTGTCAAGAGATTCTTGAAACTTGAGTCGCAAAGACTCTATTTCATCCGTGTCAGAAATAGGAGATTTTTCCTTCACATCAATAATAATGCTTGAGAGCCTCTCTACTTCAAGTTGAAGAGCCTCAACCTCTTTAAGAGATTTCTTGTATATATTTCGAACACCTTTGTGTTCTTTATGTAATTCAAGAATAGCTTTCTCCAAATCATCATAGGTAAGAGTGTTTAAGGAAAGATCATCAAGTACCTCATCAGTAGCCATGAGGCAAACATTAGCATTGTGTTTGCACTCCTTGTCATTGTCAGAGTCACTAGCATCACTCTCGCACCAAATGCTAGTGTTGGCAAATTTTCTAGAGGACGTGCTTCCTCTGCTTGGCTTCTCGTACTTGCTTGAATCTCTTCTTATCATCGGACAGTCCCGCTTGATATGTCCGGGTCTTCTATATTGATAGCACGCCGGATCTTCTTCACTTTCCCGTCTGGAGCGATTGGCTTTGTTGAATTTGAGGAATTTCCGGAAGTGCTTAGCTGTGAGAGCTATTTCTTCATCATCATCCGACTCATTATCGTCGGAGCTCTCCTTGGAGTAAGACTTTGAAGCTTTGAGAGCAAGAGTCTTCTCCTTCTCTTTGGTCTTCTCCTTCTCTTTCTCTAGTGTGGAGGATTCCTCTTGATCCTTCATGTCGAGATCGTGAGTCATAAGCTTACCCATGAGGGTCTCAAGGTTCATGACAGTTAGATCGTTCCCCTCAATAATTGCGGTAGCTTTAGGACTCCACACTTTCGTCAATCCTCTAAGGATTTTTCTGATCTTTTCATGAGCCGGATATTCCTTACCAAGAGAGGAGAGAGGATTAATAATATCACCAAATCGAGTAAACATAGAAGTAATAGATTCATCATGCTTCATTTTAAAAGACTCATATTCTTGAGTGAGTCTACTAATCTTAGACTCCTTCACTTGTGAAGTTCCTTCGTGTGTGACTTCAAGTAATTTCCAAATCTCATTGGAAGTCTTGCAAGTAGAGATTCGGTTGAATTCACTACTATCGAGAACACAATAAAGAGCATTCATTGCCTTGGCATCTCGACTTGCAAGCTTCTTAATGTTTTCAGAAAGAGTGTCCCGAAGGGTGTCAGAAGCAATATCCTTAATAGCTCTGGAAGGAGTAGGAAGACCATTTATCACGCAATCCCATAAGTCGAAATCTATGGACTTTAGATAAATGCTCATCCTAATCTTCCAGTAGTTGTAGTTGGTACCATCAAATAGGGGAGGCCTATTTGTGGAGTGCCCCTCATTGTGAAACGTGTTGATACTAGGGTTAGAGGCCATGGATCACTCAAGGGTGTAAATCCAAATCAAGAGAACAAAGCTCTGATACCAATTGTAGAACCCTAGAGGGGGGGTGAATAGAGAAATTAAAAATTAACTACAACAATTGATACAATAAAGACAATTGAAAGCAAAGAGTAGAAAGATCAAATGCAAACGCAAGGATGTATCCTGGTATCCTCTTTTGAGGCAGTCCAGTCCCGGAACTCTCTCCTGCTTTAATCCACTATTTAACCAAATAGTACACACGAGTTTGGATCCGAAGAACTCGCCAACTTCAACACGAGTTTGGATCCGAAGACTCGCCAACTTCTACACACGAGTTTTCTTACGAAGGCTCGCCAACTTCAAACAAAAGAGAATGAGAACTTGTTGATCTTCTAACACGTGAAGATCGAAATGTATAACTCTTTAATACTCTAGCACTTTGGGAGAGGATGACAATGAAAAGCTTGGAAGAGTATTAATGGAGGAGCTCTTGGTTGTTGGAAAATTTATGGAAGAGTTGGTGAAGAAGCTCAAGAGAGAGAGAGCTTTCTTTTATAAGAGAACCAAGAGTTGGTGGCATTTAATGCTTTGAATACAGACAGACCGGCATGCCGTCGGTATGCAGCGGCATACCGTCGGTATACCGGCCAAATAGTAACGGTCATATTAATGACCGTTTGAGAGCATTAAATGCGGCCATTAATGCTAGTCAGAGCAATTCAAAAACCAAATATTTGAAACTCGGTATACCGCTGGTATGCCGGAGCATGCCGCCGGTATGCTGATAATTTGTCACATCAAGTTTTGAGTTGCTAAAAACGGTATACCGCCGGTATGCCGGAGCATGCCGTCGGTATGCCGACAATTTGTCACAGCAACTTTTGGGTTGCTAAAAACGGTATACCGCCGGTATGCCGGAGCATGCCGTCCGTATGCCGTCAATTTGTCACAGCAACTTACTGGACATAAAGATCGGTATACCGCCGGTATGCCGGAGCATGTCGTCGGTATGCTGACTATTCGTCATAGCAACTTTCTGAATGCCAAAAACGGTATACCGCCGGTATGCCGAAGCATACCGCCGGTATGCCGCTCTGTAGCTATTTGATTTTTGACTTTGTTCTTTTTACTGTCATCCGTCCTTAGGTGTTTACAGATATACCTAGACTAGTACAGACTCGAAGACTCTAAGCAGGAAGACGCCGTCTTGTGCAGGGAACGCCGGTAACTGCTCCAGTCTTCAAAGTGAAAGAGATTGTGCTTGAACGGAAGAACTCCATGTAGTCGATCTTCTAGGAATATTTGAATCTGAAGAACAGAAGACTAAACTACGAAGATGCTGTTAATTAATCAAAATAAAATGTGCCAACAGACAAGTGGGGCGAAAATCCTAATACTACTACTATACTAATACTAATAACCCCTACATGGTTTACTAACGGAATTTGCTGCTGAACGCAGCAAGGATGGTTAGGGGTGGGGCCCGCCCCCTTAAGCGGGGTGGGTGGACTTTTTCTTTTTTTTTTTCTTTTTTTTCTTTTCCTTTTCTTTTCTTTTCTTTTGTTTTCTTTTTCTTATTCTTTTTAAGCCTTTTCTATTTATAACCATGTATATTTATATGCATATATCCATAAATCTTATTTAAAAAATTTAAATACCAAATTAAATATTATCTATCCAATTATTTAATATATTTAAACATATCTACATATATATAAAATTCAAATCACAATACGTCAACTAAAAATAACAATAATATCTCTATAGAATAATCATGTTTATTACATCTCCACCAATTTGAAATAAAGTTTAATATTATCTAACTATATATATGATGCATCTAAAATATTTTTTTTTTCATATATACACAAATTTAAATTGCCATAAAAGGCAACAATAGTAATATCACATTAATATCAAATAATATCAACAATAATAAAATGTCTTTTTAATTTTCACAAAATAACTTTAGTAATAATAAAATAATAAAAATTGTTCCAACGTGTGAACTTTACCACACACCCTCATCCGGGTCCAGGAACATGTACAATATTGTAAAATATTATTTAATAATAAAATACCAATAATTGTACAAATAATTAAATAATTAGAAATTGCACATAAAATTTTAAAATAGTTTAGGAAATATTTCTAAGTACATAAAATATGTCTATATGGCTACATTTGGTCACACTACCTGCTTACATGGGCTAAAATTTGGTTCGGGCCCAGTTCGGACTGAATTGGACAAACCGGGTCATCTAAAATCAATATATAGAATAATATTTAATTAAAATACTTTAAATAAGTCAATTCACAATTTGGTCTGGTTTTCCTAGTTTGGTCATTACCATGGCTAGGCTTCCCCCGGCATGGCTAGTACATTAGTCAAGACACACTACTATATCTTCCGTACCAAAATTTATGGTAGTCTTGTGTTCCAAAATTCAACAATGGCTAAGGTTTTTTCTAATGAAATAAAAATCATAAATTGCATAAATTAAATTTGAAGTCAAATAAAATAATAAAAAATAATTTTTTTAAAAAATAGGGGTTTTACATCCTACCCAACTTACAAGAATTTCGTCATCGAAATTTAGGATTGATAGGGTAGTTAGGGTTGAGGAATAGGAAGAGTTCGTCAATACCAAAAATGCAATTAAATTTGGTGGAGGCGATAAAACGGCGTTCAACACCACCATGTCGTAAAAAATTGTGGAGTCGTTATATACAAAAATATATCATGGTTATGGAATTGAATAAGGATCGCTAGTGATGGTAACAAACTTTTCAATATCCAATTTAGAAGAACAGTAAGAAAATGAGTAGACCAAAGAAAATAAATTAGACATTTGGGAGATGTGGTTCCTAGAGAGAAACTGGAGACTAATCGCCTTGATTGAGAGTTTGATTTAAGTGAATGATTAGAATCATTCATGAGTGCTCAAGAACATTTGGAAGGACACGATAATAATTCTAGGGTTGAGAAATGAGGAGTAGTTAAAGGCGAGGATATAGCCACATGAGTCGGTCGGTGGCTATCTACATTTATGTATAATTAACCGATTGGGCAACCAAAGATAATACCTTGAGTCTATCTTAGCAAGTGCAGTGCCTTGACTTTCCAAAATAATTAAAGAGAATAACAACAAAGGTTTCAAAGACGGTGTTATCTATTGAGTACGAATTGCGGGATTCATAGGTGGCAAAAATAATTCAAAAGAGAATTGTCAAGGCGGTCGCGGATGAGACTCTAAGGCAAGTTTGACTATGTCTCCATCCGCATAGAATACATTATGATAAGCGAACCAAAGTGCAATAGGTTGATCAGACCATCGTGCACCGGTTCTGATTAGACAATATGTTAGTGGGTGCACCCAATAAAATATGTCATGATCAAGCTTGATAACGAAATAAGCTTGCAAAACTGAAGCTACATTAGCAGCATGAGATAGTCAAAGTATGAGCAAGGGAGGTACTGATGTAGGAAAATTTAAATAGTCCAAGATCTTTTAAAATCAAGTCTTGCCGACGTATGGGCCTATACAGTTATCCTAGTGTTTCTTCAATTATGGCTTGGTAAACTAAATAAGTAGGGTCTTCTGAATTTATAGTCTAAGTGAACTTACCAATGTGGTTCACAAGAAAAAAAGTTTTGTTAGGTGGTGTGGTATTCTACCCAACTTATAAGAGTTAAACTAGTAGTGTGATGGGACCATGGGTCAAGCAACCAAGATAAAGTACAACACTAAGCATTAAGGAATTTAAGTAGAACAAAATCACATATTGGGTCGAAAGAATTGAGTCGATGTTGACTCCTTATCCGTGGTCGAAAATTATCATGGTAAAGATTATAGTTTGGCCATTTTGACCAAAAGGTCATATCAAGAAATAGAGTACAAGAAGATAGGTTTTGGTGGGACATGATATATCTACATGAAGGTGGACTTGTCTAGGTCTTACATATGAAATTTGTTGGAAGGAAAAGTCTAGTATTGTGCTCCAAATATCCAAGTCATGGTAAGGGACGCCAAAAGATCTAAAATAGAAAGTGGGAGTTCACGAGGTGATAATTAATGCTCGAAAATAAAGAAGATCAAGTTCATGCATGAAATAAAAATAATTAAAGAATCCAGTAAAATAATTTAGGAACGCAATTCCGGAGAGAAGATACTCTCCTAGATGAATACAGTTAAAGAGCCATTAACTCATTATTCAAATTGCAAATGGGTTAGAAGGTCGCAATTAAAAGATCTATAATTGAAAAAAGCTCGCGTAAGTCGAGATGAAAATACAGTCACCTAGCTGGGTAGATGACTAACAACACTTGTGTATATACTACTATCATGGTCATGAGTGACATGACAATTAGTGTGGAATACTCAGTAGGGTTATCTTGGGGCCTACCATTAAATTTTTTTTAGCTCAAGTATCCTCCAAAAGTTTCAAAAATAAACTTTCAAAAATATACCACCAAGATTTGTATTCACTGCAAGTCGTTCAATTTAATCATGACCAAAATTTAAATCACTTTAATAAATCTCAAAGCAAACTTTTATCACGTTACTACTAACCTATTCCAAAATTAACGTTTAAATTCAACTATTTATCTCAAGAGTTCATAATTTACGAATCCATAAAAATTTTACAATCACCCAAAAATTTAATATTCTAAAATTTTCAAATAACTCATAATAAAACTCTTAGCATATTGAAAGCAATCTCAAAAATTAAGCTCATTGCTCTCATCAATTTTAACTTCTATTCATGCTAAGTTAATCCAACAAAATCACAACTTTTAACTGGTAACTTCCTTTAATCAATCAAAATAACTTTCCATCACATCCTTCAAAATTCTCCCAAAATTTTTAATATTAGCAATCCCTCATTAAACTAAATTTCCAAATAATCTTATCAGTCAAATTTTTTTTTGTACCAAAAATCTAAATAGATTTGTAATCCTCAATCAAAGGACACCATAAAAATTTTCTCAAAAATCATTTTCATAACTTTCAAATATTTTAAACCAAAATTCACCATCATCACTTCCATTTAAAATTTAAAATTTACTAAACACGAAAATCGCAAGTTGTACAACTCAAATTTAAATAATTCCTATGGCCATTTTTAAAAGCTATGATCATTTTCAAACCAAGTTTATAACCGTTCAAAGGTGTATAACCATAATCCAATAAATCATAAATATCACCACTCTAAATCAATTAAATTTTATATTTGTTCCAAGACGTATAGCTATAACCCAATACATCATAAATATCAAATCTCAAAAAGTCAATCAATTTCTTAAATCAAGGGTATAGAGAGTCTAGCTATATTTTCTTTTGTTCCTTACTGCAGTATCAATCCTATGGTGTTTACTATTTAGAAATCTCAAGATTAAAACTTTTCGTGGCAATATCCTACTTTACCAATTACTAATTATTAAATCACACTAAAAAGCCGTTTTAACTCAATTAGAGTCTTGAATGTATTCCAATTGCCAATATAACCATTCTAGCCATGAGTTTAACCTATGAGCATATACTAGTGTAGTCATCTTCCTAGTTGAAACTAAGCACGAAAATAAGAATCAACGGTAGAAAGGAATCAAGCAAGATGTAGTTCAAGGAGGTCGAACAAGAGTTCAGAATTTGAAGCCAAGGGAAGATGTCAAGCTGTATGGATGAGATTCCTAGATTCTAATCCTATGTTGCAGGCTCACATCGGTACAATTACGTAACCGAAGTGACAAACTCGACCTGTATGGGCCACCACAAAAATATGTAACGCTCCAGTCCCAAAATACTTAGGACTAGGTACGTATCCATGCCAACTGCATACATACGAAGTATACTCCAATATATAGAAATCTCGTATGAATACATAAGCTGTAAAATGCAGTAAACCAAAAGTAATCTAATCTCATCCACAAATGAAGAATAAAAGATATAATCAACTGTAATAAGTCTTTGTACAATACGTTGGGTGGAGACAAAGTCCACTACCAACTATCTCAAATAAAAGGTACAAGAAGGAATAGATGGAATAACAAGACTACCCAAGTGAAATCATCTTCGAAGGGATGGGGAAGATCACGGCCTCGACTAGAACACCTGTAATATCACAGAAGCACACACACCTGGAGAGATAACTAGGTCCTCAGAGGGACGTAACAAGATACAGGAAGAACATGCCATATGAACTGAATATAAATACCCCAAAAAATAAAGATAAAGTAAAAGTGTCCAAACTATAAAATGGCTCAATATCCCATCATCGGAACAGTAGGATACCCCTACAACCAAACAAGGACAAGGGGTAACTTACTATTCTGCGTTGTGACATTTTCTCAAGCCATGATTGGAACATAAAATTTGTTAAGGTCTCCTAACCTTTCTAGTAGGCAATTTAGAAGACATATCGATGTATGGACAGGTGAAGGCTGACTCCCCCAGGACAAGGTAACAACTCTCAACACGCAGACGTCAATACCAATACTATCAGCCGACATAACTCGAGGCTAGCGACCTACGTGACCCATCAGTCCACATAGCTTGAGGCTAGTGACCCTCGCGACTCGACTACCGTAGTACGCAGTTACTACAGTTTTTGGATTTGGGATAGCCCATACATTTAATTGTCTTCTCCCTCCCAAGGACACTAGCAAAAGGTAGTTCACTAAGACTAGGTCCATATGCATACAAAAAGACAAGAAGAAAAAATAACTGAAGCAAAATAAAATGAACTAAAAATAGCAAGTAATGGATCCAACTGAAAATAGATAATAAATATGCAGTAAATAAATAAATAAAGATGCATCTAATTATAAACAGTAAATAAGGCAAGGTATCTTGCCTGCGGGTGGTGCAAGAAGCAGCAAAATCCAACAATCAGAATCGTCAACATGAAAGTCAAAATCCACAAGAAGCTCCAGATGCTGAAACAAACATCACGAACGAGTTTGGAATAAAAGATATGCCTAGGGAATGCCTGTCCAAAAGTCAAATTCTGGAACAGGGGTAATTTCGTAATTTCTGGTCAAAACGATGTCCGTCGTTGGACCCGCTTTGCACCGAAATATGTGCCAATATCTACGGTCTCTAAAGTCGTCAAACTACATGTTTACAGATTTGTTTTGATGAGGCAAATCCAACGGTATGTCCAATTTTGTATTCCAGTGGGCTGTGCACAAATTCGCCCGTTGAGTGGGATTGTGGGCCCGCCAAAATAGCGTCCCGATCAACGGTCTCAGAATTGGGCCAAATTTGGCTCACAGGACCAGAAAAATATTTTGAGTCCAATGGCACAAGTTTCATCGCGATATGATGAGCGTGCACAAAGTTGTGACTTAATTTGCAAAGGGTCGATACGGGGTTATCCTGACGGATACGCACTGATTTCGTCGCGCACATGCAACGAAATCGGGTTCCGTCAGCTTTCACACGTCGACAACATCTATACAAGCCTTTCGATGCGTATAGTGAGCAACCACGTTGCCCGGTTTGTCGGGGCGCACGCCGTATCGGGTGTTTTTCTACTTTTTGAAAACAGAAATTAAAATTTTTTGTGAAACTTTAACAACGTGTAACTTTTTACACACTAGATGAAAAGTGATTCTAGAAGGTGCATCACAATCTTGGTTATGTTGTCTTTGACTACCTTTAATTAGTTTCTACAAAAACTTAATGTACAGAACGAAAATTGGCCGACAAGTTGGTATTTTACAACAGTTTTAATATTTCAGAAAAGTAGGTTTTTCTTTAACTTCGTCTCGATTTTTCGCACAAGTTGGATGGTATTGTTAAAATCCATCTGAAGGTTATCGATGAGGGTTAAGTCTACTTTCCAGAACATTTTACGGATCGAAAATCGGAGTTACGAGCAAAAAGTTACGTCATAGGGAAGTAGGGTACCTTGAGTGGGAAAACTGCTCCGTGGGTGACGAGGGGCTGACTTTCGATGCTCCGTTCGTCGTGCACACAACTCCGTTGCTGGTGAAATCAACTTGTAGTTGAAGAGGGTATGTTCTGCTAAAATTTTCGTTTTGGGAGCCTAGGGTTTTGAGGTCTGTGGAGGAAGTTATATATATGACAAATGGGGCAAAAATCCTAATACTACTACTATACTAATAGTAATAACCCCTACATGGTTTACTCACGAAATTTGCTGCTCAACGCAGCAAGGATGGTTAGGGGTGGGGCCCGCCCCTTTAAGTGGGGTGGGTGGACTTTTTCTTTTTTTTCTTTTCCTTTTCTTTTCTTTTCTTTTGTTTTCTTTTTCTTATTCTTTTTAAGCCTTTTCTATTTATAACCATGTATATTTATATGCATATATCCATAAATCTTATTTAAAAAATTTAAATACCAAATTAAATATTATCTATCCAATTATTTAATATATTTAAACATATCTACATATATATAAAATTCAAATCACAATACGTCAACTAAAAATAACAGTAATATCTCTATAAAATAATCATGTTTATTACATCTCCACCAATTTGAAATAAAGTTTAATATTATCTAACTATATATATGATGCATCTAAAATATATATTTTTTTCATATATACACAAATTTAAATTGCCATAAAAGGCAACAATAATAATATCACATTAATATCAAATAATATCAACAATAATAAAATGTCTATTTAATTTTCACAAAATAACTTTAGTAATAATAAAATAATAAAAATTGTTCCAATGTGTGAACTTTACCACACACCCTCATCCGGGTCAAGGAACATGTACAATATTGTAAAATATTATTTAATAATAAAATACCAATAATTGTACAAATAATTAAATAATTAGAAATTGCACATAAAATTTTAAAATAGTTTAGAAAATATTTCTAAGTACATAAAATATGTCTACATGGCCACATTTGGTCACACTACCTGCTTACATGGGCTAAAATTTGGTTCGGGCCCAGTTCGGACTAAATTGGACAAACCGGGTCATCTAAAATTAATATATAAAATAATATTTAATTAAAATACTTTAAATAAGTCAATTCACAATTTGGTCTGGTTTTCCTAATTTGGTCATAACCATGGCTAGGCTTCCCCTGGCATGGCTAGTACATTAGTCAAGACACACCACTACATCTTCCGTGCCAAAATATATGGTTGTCTTGTGTTCTAAAATTTAACAATCGCTAAGGTCTTTTCCAATGAAATAAAAATCATAAATTGCATAAATTAAATTTGAAGTCAAATAAAATAATAAAAAATAATTTTCTTAAAAAATAGGGGTTTTACAGTGAACTTCTACCGCACACCCTTATCCGGGTCCAAAAATGTGTACAAATATTGCACGATATTATTTAATAATAAAATACCAATAATAGTACGAATAATTAAATAATTAGAAATTGCACATAAAATTCTAAAATAATTTAGAAAATATTTGTATATACATAAAATATGCCTACATGGCCCCATTTGGTCACACTACATGCTTACATGGGCTTGGGTTCGGTCCGGGCCCAGTTCGGGCTAGTTTGGGCCAACCGGATCATCTAAAAATCAATATAAATAAATAATATTTAATTAAAATAATTTAAATGGGTCAATTCACAACTCGGCCTGGTTTTCCTAGTTCGGACTGAACTATGTCTAAGCCTTCCACGACATGGCTAATATACTGGTCAAAGCACACTGCTACATCTTTCGTGCCAAAATTCATGGTCGTCTTGTGCTCAAAACACAACAATGGCTAAGGTCATTTTTAATAATTAATAAAACCCATAAATTTTATAAATTAAATTTGAAGTCTAATAAAATAATAAAATAATAATTTTAAAAAAATAGGGATTTTACATCTTACCCAACTTACAAGAATTTCGTCCTCGAAATTTAGGATTAATAGGGTAGATAGGGTTGAGGGATAGGAAGAGTTCGTCAATACCAAAATGCAATTAAATTTTGGAGGAGGCGATAAAACGGCGTTCAACACCACCATGCAATAGAAAATTATGGAGTCGATATATACAAAAATATATCATGGTTAGGGAATTAAATATAGGTTTCTAATGGAGGTAGCAAAATTTTGAATATCCAATTTTAGAGAACAGTAAGGAATTAAGTAGGCCAAAGAGAATAAATTAGACATTTAGGAGATATGATTCCTTAAGGGAGAACTGGATACTTATCGTCTCGGTCGAGGGTTTGATTAAGTGATGATTAGAATCACTCTTGTGCGTTCAAGAGGGGTTGGAAGGGCACAATGAAATTTCTAGGATTGAGGAGAAGAAGAGTTTAAGGTGAGGATATAGCCACATGAGTGGGTCGGTGGCTATCTAAATTCGCGTTGAAACAACTGATAGGAAACGAAAGGTGATATCTTGCATCTATCTATCATGCACAGTGCCTGGTCTTTCTAATATAAGTAAAGTAAAAACAATAAAGAGTTCAAGGACGATGCTATCGAGTACAAATACGTGGTTCATAGGCGACGGAAATAATTCAAATGAGAGTTGTCAATGCTGTCGTGGATGAGACTCTAAAGCAAGTTTAACTATGTCTCCATCCACGTAGAATAATCCATGAAAAGCGAACCAAGTGCAATAGGTTAATCAGACCATCATGCACCTGTTCTGATTAGACAATATGTTAGTGGGTGCACCCAATAAAATATGTCATGATCAAGCTTGATAACGAAATAAGCTTGCAAAACTGAAGCTACATTAGAAGCATGAGATAGTCAAAATATGAGCAAGGGAGGTACTGATGAAGGAAATTTTAAATAGTCCAAGATCTTTTTTAAAATCAAGTCTTGTCCAAAGTTTGGGCCTATACAGTTGTCCTAGTGTTTCTTCATTTATGGCTTGGTAGACTAGATAAGGTAGGGTCCTCTAAATTATAGTCTAAGTGAACTTACCAATGTGGTTCACAAGGAAAAGATTTGTTAGGTGGTGAGGTATTCTACCCAACTTACAAGAGTTAAACTAATAGTATCATGGGACAATGGGTCAAGCAATCGAGATAAAGTACAAATTTAAGATTTAAGGAATTAAGTAGAACAAAATCATATATCGGTCGAAAAGAATTGAGTCGAGGTTGAATCCCTATCTGAGGTCGAAAAATATATCGATATCATGGTAAAGATTATAGTTTGGCCATTTTGACCATAAGATCATATCAAGAAATAGAGTACAAGGAGATGGGTATTAATGGGACATGATATGTCTACATGAAGGTGGACTTGTCTAGGTCTTACATATGAAATTTGTTGGTAGGAAAAGTCTAGTGTTGTGCTCTAAACATCCAAGTCAAGGCAAGGGACGCCAAAAGATCAAAAATAGAAAGTGGGAGTTCACGAGGTGATAATTAATGCACAAAAATAAAGAAGATCAAGTTAAAGCATGGAATAAAATTAATTAACGAATCCAGTAAAATAATAATTTAGGGACACCGTTCTAGGGAGAAGATAGTCTTCTAGATGAATACAGTTAAGGAATCATTAACTCATTATTCAATTTGCAAATGGGTTAGAAGGTCGCAATTAAAAAGATCTAGAATTGAAGGAAGGTCGAGTAAGTCGAGGTGGAAATACAGTCACATAGCTGGGTAGATGACTAACAACACTTGTGTATATACTACTATCATGGTCATAAGTGACATGGCAATTAGTATGGAATACTTCTAACTTATTATGGCTACCTTTGTGGCCCACCATTAATATTTTAACTCATGTTTCCTCCAACAATTTCGTCCCCAGCCCGTGGAAAGATGAGATTTACGATAGAAGGATCAAGCAAGATGCAATCAATGAGTCAAGTTAGAGTTCGAAAATAGAATCGAGATAGGAGGTCAAGTATGTGGATGAGATCCTAGACTGCTAATCCTATTCGCAGGCTTGCTTGGTACGGTAAAGTAACCAAATAATTTATCTTGACCTGTATGGGCCACCACAAAAACATGTCATGCCCCAGTCCCGAAATACGTAGGACTAGGAACGTAGATATGCCAGCTGTACTCATACGAAGTATACTCCAATATATGGAAACCTCGTATGGATACATAAATTGTAAAATACAGTAGAACCATAACTAATCTCATCCACACAAAAATAAAAGATATCATATAATAATAAAGAATTGTCTTGATATAATATGTTGGGCGGAGACAAATCCACTACCAACAAGTAAGAAAAATACATGGAAAATGAAATAATTTTGGCGAGAGAAGCGAAGACGATCCAAGTGCAATCATCCTCGAAGAATTAGCGATGAACACGGCTAGAGCTAGAACACCTGCGAAAGACAATAGCACACACCTGACGAGATAACCAGGTCCTCAGAGGGACGTAACACGACACATAATATTATGCCATATAAACTGAATAAATATTGCTCAAATAAATAAGGGATGCATGCAATAGGGTACCTAACCGTACTATAGTAAATGCAATAAGAACAAACCTTTGACCCATGGGCCGGATCAAGAATATCAGGAATCAGGATCGTATCTCCCACTGAAGATAACCGACAATCAGGACCGTACCTCCCACTGGAGATAACCGGCTATCAGGACCGTACCTCCCATTGGAGATAACCGGCAATCAGGACAGTGCATATATGACCCATACATTAAGGAACTGTTCTTCCCACCCAATGCCTATTATGTTGTATCCACAACATAAAACCTCAATTAACCGCTAAGTCAAACTAATCATGCAACCTCTATTAGCGGTTATTTCTATTGCACGGCTTGTACGTGCTGGTGGCCATCCAATCATGCATGTCTGTGTTCTACATACGACACACAACTTCATGGTACAATGTGTCAAGGCCATGAATGCAATACACAAAGGTGGTTTAATGTGTAAGAAAAATTATACATAGCAGGAAATATAAATGAACAGTAAGTTCTAAAAGGTTATGCCATGTATCACAGTTTATTTTACATAAATACAATAAATAATGCATAAAATATGAGCTAAAATAAATAAATAAAAAATGGCAAGGTGTCTTGCCTGAGGGTGGTGCGAGATGTAGCAAAATTCAACAGTCAGAATCGTCAACACGAAAGTCAAAATCCACAAGGAACTCCGGATGCTGAAACAAACATCACGAACGAGTTTGGAATAAAAGATATGTCTAGAAAATGCTTGTCCAAAAGTCAAATTCTGGAACAGGGGAAAAATCGTAATTTCGGGTTAAAAAGATGTCTGCCGTTGGACCCGTCTTGCACCGAAATGCGTGCCAGAACCTACGGTCTCTAAAGTTGTCAAATTATATGTCTATGAATTTGTTTTTCAGAGACGAACACAACGGTCTGTCCAATTTTTGATTCCGAGGAGCCGTGCACAAAATCACCCATTGAGTGGGATTGTGGGCCCGCCAAAATAACGTCCCGATCAACGGTCTCAGAATCGGACCAAACTTGGCTCATAGGACCAAAAAAATATTTTGAGTCCAATGGCACAAGTTTATCGCGATATGATGAGTGTGCACAAAGTTGTGACTTAATTTGCAAAGGATCGATACGGGGTTATCTCGACGGATACGCACTGATTTCGTCGCGCATATGCAACGAAATCGGGTTCCGTCAGTTCCCACACGTCGATAACATCCATACGCGCCTTTCGATGCATATAGTGTGCGACCACGTCGCCCGGTTTGTCGGGGAGCATGCCATATCGGGTGTTTTTCTATTTTTTTTGAAAACAGAATTTTACATATTTTTGAGAACTTCAACTATGCGTAACTTTTTACACACTAGATGAAAAGTGAATCCAGAAGGTGCATTACAATATTGGTTATGTTTTTATTCTCTGTCTTCAATTAGTTTTTACAAAATCCTGTTGTATAGAAAGAAAAGTGGCCGACAAGTTGGTATTTTAAAACAGTTTTTAATATTCCAGAAAAGTGGTTTTTCTCCAACTTCGCCTTGATTTTTCGAGCAAGTTGGATGGCCACGTCAAAATCCACCTAGAGGATCTCGAAGTGGGTCAAGTCTACTTTCCAGAAAATCTTACGGATTGAAAATCGGTGCTACGAGTAAAAAATTACGTCGTAGGGAAGTAGGATACCTTGAGTGGGAAAACTGCTCTGTGGGTGACGAGGGGCTGACTTCCGATGCTCCGTTCGTCGCGCACACAACTCCGGCGCAGGTGAAATGAACTCGTAGGCGAAGAGGGTATATTCTGCTGAAATTTTCGTTTTGGGAGCCTAGGACTTTAAGGTCTATGGAGGAAGTTATATATATAACAAGTAGGGCACAAATCCTAATACTACTACTATTACTAATACTAAACCCATAGCCCATGGTTCTCACGGAAATTATGGGGTTGCTGCCAAACGCAGCAAGCATGTATAGGGTGGGGGCCCGCCCACTTAAGTGGGTGGGTGGCTTTTTTTTTCCCTTTCCTTTTTCTTTTCTCATTCTTTTTAAACCTTTTCTATTTATAACCATGTATATATAAATATGCATATATCCATAAATTTACACTATAAATCTTATTTAAAAATTTAAATACCAAATTAAATATTATCTATCCAATTATTTAATATATTTAAACATATCTACATATATATAAAATTCAAAATCACAATAAATCAACTAAAAATAACAATAATATCTCTATAGAATAATCATGTTTATTAAATCTTCGCAAAATAAATTTTAATAATAATAAATTAGTAAAATCTTTCTAATGGGTGAACTTCTACCACATGCTCTTATCCGGGTCAAAAAATGTGTACAAATATTGCACGATATTATTTAATAATAAAATACCAATAATAGTACGAATAATTAAATAATTAGAAATTGCACATAAAATTCTAAAATAATTTAGAAAATATTCGTATATACATAAAATATGCCTACATGGCCCCATTTGGTCACACTACATGCTTACATGGGCTTGGGTTCGATCCGGGCCCAGTTCGGGCTAGTTTGGGCCAACCGGGTCATCTAAAAATTAATTTAATAAATAATATTTAATTAAAATAATTTAAATGGATCAATTCACAACTTGGTCTGGTTTTCCTAGTTCAGACTGAACTATGGCTAAGCCTTCCACGACATGGCTAATATACTTGTCAAAGCACACTGCTACATCTTTCGTGCAAAAATTTATGGTCGCATTGTGCTCAAAATACAACAATGGCTAAGGTCATTTTTAATAATTAATAAAAACCATAAATTGTATAAATTAAATTTAAAGTCTAATAAAATAATAAAAAATAATTTTAAAAAATAGGGGTTTTACAATAGATGCATTTAAGTATGTAATATGCATGAATGACATGTATTTAATAAAAATAAGTATATGTATGCAACTTAAGGATATGTGAATGGATATAATGCCTGAACTGAAATATGCATGCATATGAGATATGAATGAATGTATAAATGCATGAATGAATGTCATATATGAATGAATGAATCAATCAAAGGTATAAGTAAAATATAATACACTGTAATGAATGTTAACATATATAATGTATATAAGTATGTATATAAATGTGCATGAATGTATATATCTATGTAACTATATAAATATGCATGATGTAACATATGCCTATATATAAATATGTATGTAATGTGGATATGCATGTATGTATTAAGGTATGCATTTATATATATTATCTATTTTACATTATGCATTGTTGTGGTTCATATTGTCTTGTGATTGTGTGAGTGCTAGCATAGGCTTGGTTAGGCCTAGTAACACTTGTTAGACTTGTTTGGGCTAGGACTTGACCTAGTTGACCTAGTTGACCTAGTTTGACTAGTCTAGTTGACTAGAGTTGACCAAGAGTGGACTTTAGTCCAGTTTGACCCTAAACTTCATGTAGATGCATTGTAGCAGTCTGTTATATCATTTTATACTTATGGTGACTTGTACTGTTCTATAGAAGACAGATACCACTCCTCGGACAGTAGATATTCTTCAGATACTCAGGATACAGGCGAGCACATTCTCTGATCATTTTACATCCTGTTTAGAATTATTTTCCAGCTTTAAACTACTTTACTTGATACTGTCACGTTGGTCACACGGATTAGTACTATATGGATCCCTTCTTGAGATATTATCCCCTCAGGGAGCATCGGATACTACATGTTCTGTGTGTTTCACTTACATAGTGTATCACTATGCTTTACGGTTCATTGATCACTTGTGACATGTACTCTCATGATCACAGAGTCTTCCTTGAATCACCCATTTATGGGCATTCCTAGAATCACCCATTTTTGGGCCTACCATGTATTACCCCTTATGGGCCATTGCATAGATCATAACATAATCTGGCTGGATCCTTGTGTATTGATTGGGGGTAGGGAGAGTAGAAGTAGACATGTGAATAATATCCAAGTAGTATCTCATCTGATCACCTCCGTAGTGTCTCATCAGAATCTCCTATGCCATTCACATGTTTATATTATACTCTGACTCACTAGCCACTGTTAGTTCTCTACTTATAGTAGATATTTTTATTACAGTTCTCTCTCTGTTTATATTATGTACTTTTTTCAGTTTCCTGTATCTTACTTTACTGTATGATTATATTTTCTAACCTGCTATGAACTGTTGAGATGTATTGTGCTCGCTCTGTCCTAATTGGACCTGTGGAAAAATATTACAGAGGACGAGGAGGAGGCCTGTGTGGATACCTTCTATGGGATAGCCCTAGACGACACTTGTGAGCTGGACTCTCAGGAGGACCCAGCTCTAGCTGATGATATTACTCCTGCTACCTAGACTAGTTTATTTAAGCTCTATTACTGTCATTGGGATCTGGATTGTATATATTCTTTCATATTCAGTAGTTGAGACTTGTATTTCTGGATATTGCTGAGATGATATCTTAGACACTTAGACTCTTCTGATCTTCTGTACTTCATTTTGAGTTTTATATCATATCGTACTTTTTCTTCCTTAGTTGTGATCGAGTTTACATTCTACTATGTCATCCCCATTCGGGGAGTATAAACTGTTTAGCATTACATTGTTAGATGTTGTGACCTAGGACAGCGTTCTACCACCGACACTGCGGCGTAGGCTGGATGTACCCACTTCTCGTGCCCTTACTTTAGGGTGTGGGTCATGACACGTTTTTAGTGGTGGCCCATGCAGGTCGAGACTAGAAGTGTAGTGGTATTCGAACCAGAGTATCACTACATCCTGCAGTAGGATTATGATATTTTTTGAGGGTACTCAATCACACTAGGAAAACTCTTAATCATATTCCTTTATCTAAATTGTTGCTTATTGACTTTCCTTGAATATAAATTGTCCCCCTTTGAATTTTTGCTTTATTCTCAGAAATTGCTTCTTGTTTTGATCTGCCTTCATGATGGTTATGAACACACGATCTCATCGCTCCAGTCCGGGAAATACTATCGAGAGGCTGGCTACCTTTCGTCCTGTTTATCAGGACCTCGAGACTGCAGCTCCTGTTGTGCCGAATCAGGTTGGCATTTCTGCTACATTGGAGGTGCACCTCTGTCTGTACAGATACTTTTTCCTATCATTCCCAATTTCTCTCAGCAGCAGCGGTTCATGCAGCATTATCAGCAGACCAGGGGAAACCAGCAGGACGAGCTATCGTCATGACAGCCGAGGATACACAGACCATTAGAGATCTTGTTGCAAGTTCTGTTCTTCTCTATTCCATTCCCGTAATTGTCTCTTATAACTATCTTGAAATTCGACTCCATCTGTTCCTTGTTGACTGATCAATTTGTTCTGTTGTTCCTGTATTATGTTTGCTTTTTTTCTAATGAGAAAAAATCATATGGGCTAGGTCACCTCAGTTATGGGATCTAGAATCTTCGATAGTCATGTTAGCTGGCATAGTGAGGACATATAGTCAGATTTTGGACCTATTTCTCGGGTGTGAAAATTTAAGGTCTTTGCCGTCGCATGCGGCAATACGAAAATTTTAAATACCATGAACCTAGAGGTATATACCTTAGTCAAGGACTCTGTGATTATCGTAGCCTTGCTTACTAGTATGACGAGGATTTGGAGCACCATAATTTTGGATAGACGCATATGATTATCAGATTGTACCTTAAACGCTCTTGAACAAGTTTTCTCTACTTTTGTTCAGTCTTTCAAAAAAATTGTTTTGCTTGTTTTGTTTCTTATTATTTAACTTAGGAGTAGGAGTAGCTTTAGCTGTATTATAAACCTTTGTGTAACTTCTTACTATGAATCTCTTCTTAAAATAATGAATCGATGATTTTGCTAGACATTATCTTAGATTTGATATTATAGCTCTGGTTTCAAAATGGTTCCTTCTTTTAAACAGATAAGCAGAACAGATTTTATCGTTATTTTCTTCTTGCTATTATTCTTGTATTAAATAATAATAATAATAAAATTATCTTGATTACATCAATCACCTGCTTTGCAATCTTGGTAGGAATCTAAATGTTGGTCTTGATATAGAATTTGATTTTTATATTGGGACATGAGAATATATATAGTGGACATAGACACTTTGTCTGACACGTATGCATGCTACACTTTGATTACCAACCCATCTAAATGCATATTAATATGTTGTTGATGTTTAAATTCTCAAAATCCCAATATTCTGATACAGTACAGTGTCAAAGACTGGTTCTCTGTTTTTTCAGTTTAAATTCGTAACTTAAATATAAATTTCATGTTATTAGTTTTGTTTACATCACTGTACATATATTTTATACACAAGGTTCCAATTCTTAAAGAAATTTGTTGAGTTTTGTGTTTGAACTTGTCAAATCTGAGAATGTGTGCATATTAACCCTTAATACTGGATTCTAAATGATTAGTTCAATTTGCTATTTTTTTAAATGTAATATTTTGAGCTATATACATTGTTGTATGTAGGGATATAATGTTAGGTTTCATATTCTTACATGTTAGGTTGTGATAAACATTGGGTTGGTTTGATGTTCAAATTTTTCCAAAATTCTAAAACTGAATACATGTTAACATTTTCACATTGATTTCAAATGTTTAGCTCAATTTCAAATTTAATATGTAATATTGAACTGTATGCGTAGCTAAATGTATGGATAGTATGTTAGGGTTTCATCACCATCATGTTAGGATGTGTTGGGAGCATTGAGTTGGTTGTGATGTTTCAAACCCTAAAATCTGAAACTGCATTATGTTAATATTATACTGGTTTAAATGTTAGCTTATTTTCAGATTTTGTATGTAAATGCTGAACTAAAACTGGGTTTAACCTTTCAATACTAAAGCTATAAGCTTGTACAAGGACACACACACCCTAACTTAGTATACACTGTCATGTAAACCTAACCCTTCCTCTCTATGTTATGTTCATATATCTATATAGATATATATAGAGTTTATGCATACATGTTATAATGTATATAGACACATAACTAAATCTCTATATATATATATATATATATATATATATATATATATATATATATATATATATATATATATATATATATATATATGGTTAGCCATGCATGCTATGAGTAAATAGGTTGTGCATTGTAGATTGTTAACCAATATTCCATGAGTAGTGTAACTGGATAGCTATTGTCTTGAAATCCAAATCCTCATATACACTTTCATGTATATTCACATACACACATACCTACTATCTAACCATATGAGCATGTCCACATACACGCAGACACACACGAACCACATAACCTTTACATAATGCTAGCTTTTCCCTCTCTAACTCTCTCTCTCTCTCTCTCTCTCTATATATATATATATATATATATATATATATATGTATTTTATATATATATATATATTGTGATTAGATTTCAATGCAATTGACTTTCATTCTTTAACTTTTGATTTTGATTTTTCTTTGAATAGTACCCCCTTATAGATAATTGGTAGTTATCTTATTTTATTTTTTTATAAGTACCAGTTTTCATATAGGATGGTAGACTGCCTTACAGTTTAGTTGATTTGTTATTTCTATATCTTTTTCAGTTTAACACCCCTGATTGCTTGTATGTTTTGATACCCTATGACCGTTTTGGTTTAACATGACTAGTATACCTAGATAAGACTTTCACTACCACCGTATGCCATGACCCTGCATGCCATTCTTTTAAATTGTATGATTTAGGTAAGTTCTGAGACTTTGATTGTTGGGGACGAGACTCTAGAAGAAGTACTACCATCTTAATTTCGAGGACGAAATTTTCTAAGGAGGGTAGACTTGTAACACCCACTTTTCTAAAATGAGGGTAATTTTGAACTTTTGTAAAAGTTTATTATTTAATAATAGGATTTATGATTTTCGGGAATTTTTAATTAATATAATACTATTTAAAATTGGTGAATTATAATTTAGATGTGTTAGCTAGTGAACTCTAGAATTGTTGAGCGTAGAGACTAATCATGACCATGGGGACCTAACCATGTGATTAGAATGACTATTTACTACTTTTTAGGCTAAGGGTATTTTGGTCATTTTGTGACTTTTGAATTATTTAGGATTTTGATTAATTGGTGAATTTTAGATTATTTTAATAATATTTAAATTGATGTATTATAATTTTGGTCATTTTTTATATTTTAATATTTTGGAAATTTTTTATATTTTTAATACTGTTTTTATTGGATTTGTTTAGTCGGGTTTGAGTTTCGTCTCGTTCCGACTTGTATTGTGACCCGGGTAGCTTAAACTCTAGATGGGACCCAATATTAAGTTAAGCATGGCTCACAAGACCCAACATTTAAGTTAGTTAATTAAACTAATTTTTATCATGTTAGAATGGTTAAGTTAGAGACTCAAAACTAGATCATTTTGACCCCAAACTTGAACCTAGTCTAAACTTAACCATATGAGACTAGAGAGGGGCAATTAGGACATTTCCCATTAGCTCTAGTGGACACTTTATGGAAGCCACCTCTAGGGAAGAATGATTCATTTCATTCATTACAATCTTGCCTCTTTTATTTTTCTTTTATTCTTCCCTAAATTTAGAGAGCCTTCCCATTGATTTGATCTCCAAATCAAATCATTCCTTCACCAAACATTCCCTCAATCATTCCCATTCTCCAAGAGAAGGGTTCTACCAAGGATTGGAAGAGGAGTGCAAGGAGAAGTGTCCACTTTGAGGGATCTTCGTATCGAAGCCGTATCCTAAAGGATTTTATTGGGATTTCACTCCCAATAGGTAAAACCCATCCTTTAAATCGATTTTCTTTGCATATAAATTAGTTTTGAATCCGTAGGATCCATCCTCATACATGTGTCCCGTTTAGATTCAAATTTGAGGCCATTTGGAGCTCTCTTGAGGATTTTAGAGATATCCCCAAATTAGGACACCCCATGTGTATGTATGTATGATAATAGTTTAAATAGATATTTAAATTCAGTTTTAGAATGGTTAGAGAGTGGTTTGATCTTAGTTTGGATGGTTAGAATGAGTTTCATTTGGATACCTATATTTGTATCCAAGTATTTTGGCCTATATGTGTTATTTTGTCCAAAACAACTCAAATTCGTCATAATATTCATCCACGTTTTTATTAACCAAAGCAAATTAGAAATATTATAACTTTTAGCTTAAAACACCGATTTATCTCCCGATTTTTTTAAAAGAACCATATCAAGGTTAGATTTCCAAATATATATTTTAATAAGCCAAATTCTCTGTATAACTTTCTGTAGAATTATTTGAGTGTCATCTGTACGAAAGACGAACGTATTTCGGTATTTTTGCGATTTCGGGAGCTTTCGGACACGAAAATGCGATCCGTTTAAAGTTTCGAAAAACTAACATGAAGGGCTACAACATACTTTAATCCTATAATTTAGTAGAGGCCCAATTGGTACAGTATTGATTTTAAGTAGAAGAGTAAATATACGATATATGCATTTTGTGTAACCTATGAGCCTATGTAGTATGGATATTAAATGAATATAGTATATGTAATACATGATATGTTAGATGATATATATATCCTCTTTACATTAATGTATATATATGGTTGAATGCAAGCATGTAGGAATGCAATTAATATAATGTATGTAAGCAATGCATAAATGCATGAATGAAAGAATGATATACAATGTATGCATGAAAGTATATAATGAATGCTAGATATGAATGCAAGGTATACATGTAATGATAGATATTAATGCATAATATATAAATAATATAATGTAATATACAATGATAGCATGTATGGTAATGTAGAATATATGATGCAAGCATGTATATGTCCACTGTTTTTCCTTTTTCTTACATTTTTCTTCCCTTCCCTTTCCTTTTCAGTTTTTTCTCCTTTTTTCCTCTTCTATTTTTACATGTTGTATACAATGTATATAATGTATAGATGCATGTAAGTATGTAATATGCATGAATGACATGTATGTAATAAAAATAAGTATATGTATGCAACTTAATGATATCTGAATGGATATAATGCCTGAACTGAAAGGGTATAAGTAAAATATAATGCATTGTAATGAATGTTAACATATATAATGTATAAAAGTATGTATGTAAATGTGCATGAATGTATATGTCTATGTAACTATGTAAATATGCATGATGTAACATATGCCTACATATATAAATATGTATATAATGTTGATATGCATGTATGTATGAAGGTATGTATTTATATATATTATCTATTTTATATTATGCATTGCTGTGGTTCATATTGTTTTGTGATTGTGTGAGTGCTAGCCTAGGCTTGGTTAGGCCTAGTAAGACTTGTTAGACTTGTTTGGGCTAGGACTTGACCTAGTTGACCTAGTTGACCTAGTTTGACTAGTCTAGTTGACTAGAGTTGACCAAGAGTTGACTTTAGTCCAGTTTGACCCCAAGCTTCATGTAGATTCATTGTAGCAGTCTGTTATATCATTTTAGACTTATGGTGACTTGTACTGTTCTATAGGAGACAGAAACCACTCCTCGGACAGTAGATATTCTTCAGATACTCAGGATACAGGCGAGTACATTCTCTGATCATTTCATATCCTGTTTAGAATTATTTTCCTGCTTTAAACTACTTTACTTGATACTGTCACATTGGTCACACAGATTAGTACTATATGGATCCCTTTTTGAGATATTATCCCCTCAGGGAGCATCGGATACTACATGTTCTATGCGTTTCACTTACATGGTGAATCACTATGCTTCACGGTTCATTGATCATTTGTGACATGTACTTTCATGATCATAGAGTCTTCCTTGAATCACCCATTTATGGACATTCCTAGAATCACCCATTTTTGGGCCTACCATGTATCACCCCTTGTGGGCCATTGCATGGATCATTACATAACCTGGATGGATCCTTGTATATTGATTAGGGGTACGGGAGAGTAGAAGTAGACATGTGAATAATATCCAAGTAGTATCTCATATGATCACCTCCGTAGTGTTTCATTAGAATCTCCTATGCCATTCACATGTTTATATTGTACTCTGACTCACTAGCCACTGTTAGTTCTCTACTTATAGTAGATATTTCTATTACAGTTCTCTCTCTATTTACATTCTGTACTTTCTTAGTTTCCTGTATCTTACTTTACTGCATGATTATATTTTCTAACCTACTAAGAACTGTTGAGATGTATTGTGCTCGCTCTGTTCTGACTGGACCTGTTAAAAATATTACAGAGGACGAGGAGGAGGCATGGTTGGATACCTTCTATGGGATAGCCCTAGACGACACTTGTGAGCTGGACTCTCAGGAGGACCCAGCTCTAGCTGATGACATTACCCCTACTGCCTAGACTAGTTTAGTTAAGCTCTTTTACTCTCATTGGGATCTGGATTGTATATATTCTTTCATATTCAGTAGTTGAGACTTGTATTTCTGGATGTTGCTGAGATGATATCTTAGACACCTAGACTCTTCTGATCTTCTGTACTTCATTTTGAGTTTTATATCATATCGTACTTCTTCTTCCTTAGTTGTGATCGAGTTTACATTCTGCTATGTCACCCCAATTCGGGGAGTATAAACTGTTTAGCATTACATTGTTAGATGTTGTGACCTAGGATAGCGTTCTACCGCCGATACTGCGGTGTAGGCTGGACGTACCCTCTTCTCGTGCCCTTACTCTAGGGTGCGGGTCGTGACAGTGGTGGATCAACCGCCTGTTGAGCCGAGCTCTTCCCGAAAGCGAAGAAGGCCTGAGTCTACTGGTGGCGGCAGAACCTACTCCGTAAAACGGGCTACGGTTAAGCCTCACCGGCTGCTCATTAAGGAGAGAGGCGAGGATATAGGCGCCATTTCGGAGGTGAATTGAATTACAACCTTCTCTTTCTTTGGCTTTTTCTGAAATATGTTCTAATCATTTTTTTCTCTGTAGGCGTCCGAAGAGTCAGACACTCGAGAGCTGGCCGCTATTTCTGAAGTCGACCCGGCCCTGACCACTTTGATTTATGACATATGTGCCGAGATTATTTATGTCGGGGTTCTCTCGGCGGCGGCTGAGGGGTCTCACGTTGCTGAGGTCTCGACCCAGGACGACGTGGGCTCCGCTGAACTCGTCCCCGAGACTGCTGAACTTCAGCAGGGTGACGCTGATCCTGTTGTATCTCCTTCTGGGGCGGCTGGGGCAGAGGAACCAGCTGAATTCGGCTCGGGTGTCATCGGTGAAGAGGTTTCGGCGGCTGTAAGCGAACCTCAGCCTCCGTAATTCTCCCCTGGTAAGATAAGCCAAGTCTTGACTAGTGAGGAGGATCATTCGCTATATCATCACATCCTCTGGATTAAGCTGATTGATAGTTGCTCTGTACATACAGGTCCTGCTCCTTCACTACCAATGACGGACATTGTCAGGGTAGAGCTCGTCAGAGAGAATCTGGTGGAAGAGAGCGTGCCTCCTCCCCCTCCGACTTATACTGAAGGAACTTCCGCTGAATCATGTTCGGGAGGACAAACGTCGGAACAGTCGGAGCATGGAGAACTGATCTCTGCACCCTCATCTGTTCATGTGGCTCCAGAGGTCGACCTCTCTGCCCTGCCGAGCCTCCGGATTCTTCGGGCTGCGGAAGAAGAATTGGCCGCTATTCAAGCGTCCTTCTGCTCAGAATTTGTTTCCCTCGTAGCAGGGGCATCAAGTTCCGTTGCATCTTCTTTGACTTTGCCAGCCACTCTTCCTTTGACGTCGTCTTCTTCAGAAGTTCTGGATGAATCGTCAAGAGATGTGGTTGACAGTTTCTACCGTCACCTGAGGCGAGGAGTCGAAGCTGCTGTAAAGAGGAGGATCTCTTTTGCCCTGGCCCGCCAATGCGCTCGTAGCTAGATTGATATTCTTAGAACCCTTCCTGGTGGGGCGGGGATAGTGGAGCTGCTGGAACCCAAATTGCTGGAAGCTGATCTGCTGGTGGCTCTGTATCAGGGACTGCGGCAAGTTGACCTATCTTCAACAATAGATCAGGAGCGTGCCTTTCTCATCACTGTCGTGGAGAAGGTACGGACCGTACAAGATACGTCTAAGCCGGTTATCATAAAGGACCTCGACAATCTGTCTATTCAGTACGATCAGCTGAGCCGTAGGAACGAGGATTGCATTGCTCGGGAGGCGACCGCCTCTCGCGAAATAATCGATACGAGGGAGCAGATCCTCGAGCTCCAGAGGAAGCTGGCTTTCTTGGAATCTAAGCTCGAGGACTCCCGCACGGGTAAAGAGCTAATCGTTCAGGAGGCCGAAAAGGTCACCCGAGCTTCTGCTGGCCTGGAGCGTGCTCTGAAGAGACTCGAAGATGGCTGGCAGGCCCATGTGCATCTGGAGGATACAGAACGACTGACTCAGGAGGCCGAGCGTCGGGCCAAACTGCGATTTGAGCGATCGACTGCCGTGCTAAGGGATCGACTCAGAGAATTATGTATAGCCGAACCATAGTCGGCCTTTTTTCTTTCTCTTTTTGTCATTTCCTTCGTTTTGATAGGGACATGGTCCCCGAATATGTAGTACTTTTGCTTTTCAATAAATGACTATATTTTCATCATCCATTATCTATTGTGCTTGTACTGTATCTTTGGTATTTGTGATGTTTGCCCCACTGGGGGACTATTTGTGGATCTATTATCCTTGGCATACCTTGGTTTTAGGTACGGATAATAAGTTTGATTAGGGATACTTGGAACGATTCCACGGTAAGGTGAACATGGAAGTTCTTGGTATCGAGCGAAAGAGTGCCATGGGGTAGCTGGGCCCCATAGGCATGATAAGAAAGGAGATGTATGTACTAGAGGACTTAGTATAAGATTTATGGTCATAGAGGACATTTGTGGTCAACAGAGGACATTTGTGGTCAACTGAGGACATTTGTGGTCAACTGAGGATATTTGTGTTCAACAGAGGACATTTATGGGCCTATTATCCTTGGCGTACCCTGGTTTTGGGTACGGATAACAAGTCGAGAGAGAACCAACATACTTACTCAGAGTTAATGAGGACGTGGTAAATATGAGGGTTTCTTTGATGGAATCTTCCTACTCAGAGGTAATGAGGACGTGGCAGGAGTGGACACCATGAAGGGTACATAGAACAACTCAGAGGTAATATGGACGTAGAAGTTCTACGTGAGGGGCGGTTGGTTTTTGATGGAAGTGAAACAACTAAGAGGTGACATCGACGTGGTTGTTTTGGGAAATTTGTGGATCTCTTACCCTTTTTATGCACTGAAAGTACGGGTAGTAGATCATGAGGAAGGAGCTCTTGTTAGGAAGAAAGTTCAGAGGTATGCTCATACATGACTTAATACCCAGACGATGCGATATAGATTCTTCTGGAGTGACCAGAGTGTAAGTTCAGCAGTACCTGCGGGTACATAACTCAACAATCTGGGAGATTTATAAGTTCAGAGGTACCAGAGGGTACATAACTCAAAAATCGGGGAGTTTTGGAGTTAGGATGTAAGTTCAGCGGTACCAGAGGGTACATAACTCAACAATCTGGGAGATTTGGAGTTAGAATGTAAGTTCAGTGGTAGCAGAGGGTACATAACTCAATAATCTGGAAGATTTGGAGAATGTCATTTTAGACATAATACTTCTTCAGGAACTTGCCGTTGATGGGCAACATGAGCAAGTCTCTGTTTTGTTTTGCGAGGCGGTAAGCACCATTGGAGAATACAGCCTCGATGACAAATGGGCCTTCCCACTTTGGCTGGAATTTGCCAGCGGTTTTGTGTGTCCTAACCATTGGCCTCCGAACTGCCAGAACGAGATCGCCCACTTGGAATATTCTAATTTTAACCTTCTTATTAAAAGCTCCCGAGATACGTACTTGGTATTTGATTCGTTGTTGAGCTAACAGGTGCTTCTCATCTAGAGCCTCCAACTCTTGTAACCGGCGATGGTGATTACCATCCGTTGTCAATCGATAGTTAAGGGAAACGCGGAGTGAGGGGATTTGAGTCTCCAGTGGGAGAACTGCCTCACTCCCATACACCAGAGAGAATGGTGTGTTCCCAGTATCCGTCCGGACTACAGTGCGGTACGCCCATAAACATTCGCCAAGCTTCTCATTCCAGTCGCATTTGTTTGAAGACACAAACTTCTTGAGCAGCTTGATTATAGTTTTATTGAATGCTTCTGCCAACCCATTTGCTGTCGGATTGTACGGCGTTGAAGCAACATTCTGGATTCGGTGTTTGTTGCAGAACCAATAGAAGGCGTGACTTGCAAACTGCGGACCGTTGTCATGGATGATCCTTCGGGGCAGTCCAAAGTGATAGATGACGTGATGCTTGAGGAAGCTGATCACATTTGAAGTCTTTACTTCTGCCAGCGGAATAGCCTCCCCCCATTTGGAGAAGTAATCTGTGATTGCGAGTATGAAGCGATGTCCTCAGGACGAAGGCGGAGTGATTGGGCCAATGATGTCCATTCCCCATGTTTCGAATGGCCAGGATGCCACCGTCGGATGTAAAAACTCGGATGGCTGGTGGATAAAATCTGTGTGGACTTGACAGGCTTTGTACTTTCTTACATAGTCTATCGCATCTTCAACCATCGTGGGCCAGTAATAGCCCATTCGGCGAAGGCAGTCTTGCAATTTCGGGCTAGGCTGATGGGCCCTGTAGACGCCGTCGTGAGCTTCGCGTACAGCTTCTTCGGCTTTTGTACTTGACAGACATCGAAGCAGTAATCTATCGTACGATTGCCGATATAGCATTTTCGTCTCTGTATCATAGAAAAATCTGAGGGAACGCCTTCTGATGGAAGTGGCTTCTTTTGGATTCTCTGGCAAGATGCCGTAGACTACGAAGTCAATGAATGGCTGTCTCTAGTATGGTGCTTTCTCGACTGTCAGAGCGGAGTAACTCTCAACACATTGAACATTGTTCTTGGGACAGACCAATTCACGGCCTATTACTTCAACCAAGTGGTGAGCATGACTCGGAACCGCTAAGGAAGCGGCAAGGCCTGCTAGGGCATCGGCTTCAATATTTTAGAGCCTGGTAATGTGTTCTATAAAGAACCCTTCCAGGGATGAGATGATGTCAATCGCTATTTGGTGATAGGGGATCATGTCTTCATGATGAACTTCATATGAACCCCGAATATGATTGACGATTAACTGTGAATCGCCGTATGCTTTAAGATACTCTACCCCCAGCTCCTTTGCAAGTTGGAGGCCAATGACCAAAGCTTGTACTCGGCCACGTTGTTTGAACAGGGCTCTGTGAGGGAGTAAGCCCGATTGATCACCAGCCCGGAGGAAGAAGTTAGCACCACTCCGACTCCAGCGACGATGTTGCCCTTGGGCCCAGTTTTGGAAGTGCCGTCGAAGAACATTCGCCATACGGTATCATAAGAGGCCACATTTGTATGGGCGACCTAATCTAGAATCTCTTCGTCTATTCTGGTTGACTCCAAACCTGGATGAGCTGCTAAAAAGTCTGCCAGAGCTTGACCTTTAACAGCCTTCTGCGGAACGAAGATCATGTGGTAGGGAGACAATAATATCGCCCAGGTAGCGAGCCGAGAGCTGAGTGCACCTGGCTTGGTCATGAGGACCCTGAGGGGGTTAACTCTTGATACGACATGGATGATTTGCCCCGTGACGTAGTGTCGTGTCACTACCACTTTTCTAGCTTAAGGGTATTTTGGTTATTTTTGAAATTTTGGAATTAATTTGGAGTTATTATGTATTATTTAGATTTATTAGAATTAATGTGATTTTTGGTGATTTTTAGTATAATTGATTTTGGTCCTATAGTTGACTTTGACTAATATTGACTTAGGAGACTGTCATATAGGCTAACCTAGGTCATGACTACTTAGTTAGGTTAAGTAACCCTAGCTTGACCTAAGTTAGTGTTATCATAATCATTAGAATCATTTTGGGGAAATTAGGAATTAGTTTGATTAAGGAATGGCTTGTGAAATCACAAGTTATTATTGTGACTTAAGGGCCATAGGCCCAACCATGTAGCGAAACCCTAACCCTAATCAGCCCATGGCCGGCCACTAGGTCCCCTCTCCTCTATATAATCCCTCATAGAAATTAGGGCTAGCCTCCATTGGGATTTGTGCAAGTTTAGAAAGAGGTGAGTCTCCATCTTCCCTAATCCATAGAAAATCCATTTCAACTCCATTTTTCCCCAAATCAATTGCATTAGGACCTAATTCTTCTGTTCTTTCTGTTTGTGTAAGAATATTTCAGAGTAGGGAAAATTTGTGGGAGTTTTTGAAGCTTGGAGAACCATTCCATTTGGGGTTTTTGTGAGCTTTGTTCATCAATAGGTATAATCTATTTTACTCCATGAAATTACTGTTTATTTACATTTCTAGGATGCCCTAGCCCTAACCTAACAGTATGATTAGCAAACCCTAGAATTTGAGCCCATTACGTGTCCGTATCGGATACGTATCAGCGTGTATAGTAACGTGTTCGACGAAATGCCTCAAAGGGCATTTCGGTTGAATTTTAGAGTTGTGTTTGAATAGGAATTAGGGTTTTGACCTTGCTTATGTATTTCTTTTGCTCTGAGCACGATTTCACGTCGTGTCGAGTCGCACGGACACGCGTACACGCTGTCGCGCGCACGCGTGCACAGGCACTGTGCATGCCCTGCATTGCGGGGGACACAGCGCTGGATACGGCTCCCCGACACGTGAAACTTGGTGTGTGTCTTGGGGTTGACACTGACACGGGGCTCCCCAAATTTCAGAGCCCTACGTGTCGTATCTGACATGCACGAATGCGTGCACTGGAATTGTACTATGCCGAGTGCTGTCAGTTTTGAGCACTGATACACGTGTCCTGTGTCACGCACACGTATCGTGGACACGTGGCAGGGTGTCCTAACCCTAGCTCTACACTTGGTCGATATTTGGACACAACCACGTAGCTTGTGTCACGTCGTGTCGAGTGCACGGACACTGTGTACACGTGCACGATGATTGCACACTGTTGTGTCCAGTTTTCCTGTTTTGGGTTTTAATTGGTTTGGACACTTTGTGTCCACTTGGTTGGACACAAATAAGTTGTGTGACACGTATACAAAGTATATTCACATTACCAATCACTGATTTGATGTTTTAGTTCAATTTAATTGATCAATTCTCTTTCTCCTATTTTTCTGATACCTTAATAAACTGTTCCTATTTCTGTTCTGATTCCAGATTTTAAATTCGATTTTTGTCATCAATTTTGATCTATATTTTACTGTTAAATAGTGTAGTTTAAAGCCCTAATGTGTACTCCTAATTGTGCGTCAAATTTGGAAGGATTTGGGACTGTTTCTGGGTTCAAAATCTGGAATGCCAATGTGGCTAAAAACTGGGTTTTAAAGGACTGTTGAAAATTGATTTTGTCACGACCTGCACCCTAGAGTAAGGGCACGAGAAGTGGGTACGTCCAGCCTACGCCACAGTGTCGACGGTAGAACGCTGTCCTAGGTCAAACATCTAACAATATAAAGGTACCTGTACAGTATATACACTCCGAATGGAGGTGACATAACAATACAGTTTCAATCACATCTAAGGTAGAGCATGATAAGGATAGATAAAACATGAAATCCAAAAGAGATACAACAGAGAGAAGTCTAAGTGTCTAAGATACACAAATCCAAAAATACATCTCAAATCTCAAATACAGTAATCCGTAAGTAAATACAACTCAAGACAACTGAAAATAAGCTATAAGAAAACCCTAGCTATCTATGCAACTTCTACTGTGTCTCCTCTAGGCTAGCAGGCAACCTCCAAGCCATCTATAAAATTTATCAACAGGTCCAGTCAGGACAGGAGCGAGCACAAAATATCTCACGCAGTTCATATCAAGTTAGGAAATATAAAGCATGCAATAGAGTAAGGTACAAGAAACGCTGAAAGAAGAATGTATATGAAAAACAACAGAGATTTGATAACGAAAAATATCTATATATGATAAGTAAGAACTGTAAGCAATATGTGATTTAGAGTACAATATGGTTATGTAAACGGTCTAGGACAATGCAATGGTAACTCCATTGTACGTGAGTGTACAATAGACATATACAATAGTTATACAATGTTGTACAATATGATTTGATTATATAACCAATTCTACTCCCCCTCCCCAATCAATACACAGGGATCCACTCCAGTTACGTTATCTTATACAATAGTGTACAATGTTATACAATGGATGTACAATATTATAAAATATATGTACAATGTTATACAATAGTTGTACAATATTATACAATAGTGTACAATGGTCTATCCCTGGAACTTATGTGATAATGAGAGTACAATATGCACAATGAGTATACAAGGATATGGGTATTCAATAAATACAATATGTAAGTGAAACGCACATCACAATATGTATTTAGTGAATACAAGGGGATAATATCTCAAAAGAAGATCCATATAGTACCAATCCGTGATAACAATCGTGTCAGCATCAAGTACAGTAATTTAGAGCAAGAATATAAATCCAGACAAGTAAGAAACGGTCAGAAAATATACTCGCCTGATACCCTGAACAGCTGATATGAAAAGATGGCCAACTGGAGTCATAGAGTCCTAGTTATAGCAACATAGGTTAAAAGAGTTCAATTTATATAGTAATTGAAATTATAATACAATCTACATGATTCTAAGTTAATCTAGGTCAAAGTCAACTTTGGTCAACTATAAAGTCAAACTAGGTCAACTCTAGTCAACTGTGGTCAAACTAGCTAGGGTTGGGTCAACAATGGTCAACTAGTCTAGTTAGTCAATTCTAGGTCTAAACAAACTAAGTATATACAAATCAAGTATCCAAGATAGCTACTAACTCATAGCCTAAGTCACTTACTAAACCAAGCACAAAACTAAACCATAAGCTAACAAGGCACACAAACTTAGTCATATAATGTATATATATTATTCACATTCACATATTCATATACATAGATATATATAGAAAAGCTATATATATAGGCACATACATATATATATAGAGAGAGAGAAAGAGAGGTAAAAGAGTAAGTGAGTATGTGTGTGTTTGGCATGTGTGAAAGGATATGTGTTAATGTTCTAAAATTTAGTGATAGGTAGGTGTATGTGACATGGGATACATGATGTCAAAGGATGTATGAATGAATGTGTGCAAAAGGTTGTAGGTTAACTCAGTTTATAGAAATACATACATACATACATACTTACATTGTATACATGCGTACATACATATCATGTATATTACATTACATGATACATACATGTATACTTGTATTATATTATACTTACATTCATGCATATTAGATACTTGTATTTATATTAACATATTGCAAACATTCATTTCATTCATGCATCTATGCATTACCTACATATTTTATACATATGCATACATTGTATATTCTTATCATTTTATACATTAACATAGAGACATACAAACATGCACACATCATATGTTTCATACCTTGCATTACCTTACATATCATGTTATATATTATCATTCATTCCTTTCATATATTACATTCTATATTACCTATATACATGTATTTCCTCCATTCAGTCATGCTTGCATCATATACTCTACATTACCATACATGTTATCATTATATATTGCATTACAATATTGTATTCATATCTATTATTAAATATATATCTTGCATTCATATCTAGCATTCATTATATACTTTCATGCATACATTGTATATCATTCTTTCATTCATGCATTTATACATTGCTTATATGCATTATATTAATTGTATTCCTACATGCTTGCATTCAACCATATATATACATTAATGTAAAATAATATATATCATATATATATTATTTCATTCATCTAACATATTATGCATTACATACTCTATATTTATTTAATATCCATACTACATAGGATCATAGGTTACACAAAATGCATATATCGTATAGTCACTCTTCTACTTAAAATCAATAATGTACTAATTGGGCCTTCACTAAATTCTAGGACTAAAGTATGTTGTAGCTCTTCGTGTTAGCTTTCCGAAACTTTAAACGGATCGCATTTTCGTGTCCGAAAGCTCCCGGAATCGCGAAAACACCGAAACGCGTTCGTCTTTCGTACAGCTGACACTCAAACAATTTTACAGAAAGTTCTAAAATGAATTTGGCAAATTAAAACATATATTTGGAAATCTAACTTCGATACGCTTTTTTTTAAAAAAATAGAAGATTAATTGGAGTTATGAGCTAAAAGTTATGGCATTTCTAAGTTGCTCTAGCTACTAAAAACGTGGATAAAAATTATGAAGAATTTGGGTTGTTTGGACAAAAAACACATGTAGGCCAAAATACTTGGATACCAACACAGCTATCTAAATAAAACTTATTCTAACCATCCTAAATAAGATCAATCCAATCTCTAAAAATATAAATCTGAGATTAAAATACTAATTAATCATTCCTATAATATATATATATGCATACAAGTGTCCAAAATAGGGTTTTTACAACTAGGACACAATCACAACACAAAGGACACTCCTATGACCTCCAAATAGACACGAAATAGACACAAATGGAGATACAACCATAGGGGTCATTCCTATGGGTTCAAAATATTCCTATATGCATGTAGGGGTAGTTTAGAGGAGAGATTATACCTTCCGGGAGAGAGATTCAAAGGAAAAGCCTTCTGACACGACGCCGACACGTAGAGATTCCAAAAGGACACGAACGAGCTCCGAATCCTCCCAAACTTGGCTAGCACCCTCTAACCATGGAGTAGAAGAGAAATAAAGAAGATTTGGTGGAAGAAGGGGTTGATTTGGAGATGAAATCAACGGAGGTTCATCTCTAAATTAATTTGGGGAAGAACAAGAGAGAGAAAGTGGATGAAAACAAATGAATGAAGGAGTGACTCACTCCTTATCCCCCCATAGGTGGATGCCCAAAAAGGGTGAGGTGTCCCCTATTTGAATGTCCAAAATACCCTCCACTAATCTATTTGATTTAAATTAGGAATGGGTTAAAGGTTGAGGTCAATTTAGTCTAGTTTTAAGTCTCTAATTAAACTAAACCTATCCATAAATAATTAGTCCAACTACTAACTAAAATTAATATCATATGGACTAAAATTAATATCATGTGGGCCATGCCTAACTAGTGTGTGGGTCCCACTAGAGTCAAACTATCCCCCCGGGTCCCCGTTTCAAGTCGGATTGAGTTGAAATTCGAACCCGACTCAAATAACCACAAAACAATATCATAAATAATAAAATAAATTTTAACCCCAAAATAATATCATAAATAATAAAATAAATTTTAAAAATATTCAAAAATGTAAAATGACAAAATACCCCTGTTTCTGAAAACTGGGGGTGACAAATCTATTCATCTTAAAAAATTTCGTCCTCGAAATTAAAATTTTATACTCCTTCTAGGTCAAACCCCTACAATCAAAGTCCCATAACTTAAACAAATTATATGATTTAAAAGGACGACATACAGGATCATGGCATACGGTGGTAGTGAAGTCTCATCTATGTATACTAGTCATGCTAACCAAAACGGTCATAGGGTATCAAAACACACAAGCAATCTAGGGTGCTAAAATAGAAAAGATACAGAAATAATAATCATCAAAACTGTAAGGCAGTCTACCATCCTATATAAAACTGGTACTTATCAAAAATAAATAAAGATGACTACCAATTATTTATAAAGGGGTACTATTCAAAGAAAATCACAATCAAAAGTTAAAGAATGAAAGTCAATTGCATTGAAATCAAATCACAATATATATAGAGAGAGTGTTAGATAAGGAAAAGCTAGCATTATGTAAGGTTATGTGGTTCGTATGTGTATGGGTGTATATGGACATGTTCATATGGTTAGATAGTAGGCATGTGTGTATGTGAAATATACATGAAGAGTATAGGAGGATTTGGGTTTCAAAACAATAGCTATCCAGTTACACTACTCATGGCATATTGGTTAAACAATCTACAACACACAACCTATTTACTCATAACATGCATGGCTAATCATATACATATATATATAAAGAGGTTGAGATTTAGTTATGTATCTATATACATTATAACTTGTATGCATAAACTCTATTTTATTTTATTTTTTAGATATATAAACATAACATAGAGAGGAAGGGTTAGGTTTACATGGTAGTGTATACTAAGTTAGGGTGTGTGTGTCCTTGTACAGGGTTATAGCTTAGTATTGAAAGGTTAAATCCAGTTTTAGTTCAGCATTTACATACAAAATCAGAAAATAATCTAACATTTAAACCAGTATAATATTAACATAATGCAGTTTCAGATTTTAGGGTTTGAAATATCATAACTAACTCAATGCTCCCAACACATCCTAACATGATAGAGATGAAACCCTAATATACTATCCATACATTTAGCTATGCATACAGTTTAATATTACATATTAAATCTAAAATTGAACTAAATATTTGAAATCAGTATAAAAATGTTAACATGTATTCAGTTTTAGGATTTGAAGAAATTCGAACATCAACCAACCCAATGTTTATCACAACCTAACATGTAAGAATATGAAACCTAAATTTATATCCCTATATACCATAATGTATATAGCTCAAAATATTACATTTAAAACAACAAATTGAACTAACATTTAAAATCCAGTATTAAGGGTTAATATGCACACAGTCTTAGATTTGACAATTTCAAACACAAAACTCAACCTATTTTTTTTGAATTAAAACCCTATGTATAACATACATGTGCAGTGATGTAAACATAACTAATAACATGAAATTTATATTTAATTTATGAATTTAAACTAGAAAAAGCAAAGAACCAGTCTATGATACTGTAGTGTATCAGAAATATTGGAGTTTTGAGAATTTAAACGTCAAAAACATATTAATATGTATTTAGATAGGTGGAAAATCGAAGTGTAGCATAAATACGTATAAGACAAGGATCTGTGTCCACTATATATTCTCATATCCCAATATAAAAATCAATTTCTACATCAAGACCAACATTTAGATTCCTACCAAGATTGCAAAGTAGGTGATTGATGTAATCAAGACAGTTTTATTATTATTATTATTATTTAATACAATAATAACAGCAAGAAAGAAATAACGATAAAATCTGTTCTGCTTATCTGTTTAAGGAAGGAACCATTTTGAAACCCAGAGCTAAAATATCAATCCAACATAAGGTCTAGCAAAATCATCGATTCATTGTATTATGAAAAACTCATAGCAAAAAGTTACACAAAGTTTTATAATACAGCTAAGCTACTCCTACTCCTAAGTTAAATAATGAGAAACAAAACAAACAAAACAATTTTTTTGAAAGACTGAACAAAAGTAGAGAAAACTTGTTCAAGAGCATTTAAGGTACAATCTGATAATCATATACGTCAATCCAAAATTATGGTACTCTAAATCCTTGTCATACTAGTAAGCAAGGCTATGATAATCACAAAGTCCTCGACTTAGGCACATACCTCTAGAATCATGGTATTTAACATTTTCGCGATGCCGCTAGCTTGGCTGCGAAAACCTTAAATTCCTACACCCGAAAAATATATCTAAGTGAGACTATATGTCCTCACCATGCTGGCTAATGTGACTGTAGAAGACTAGATTCCATAACTTAGATGACCTAGCCCATATAATTTTAACTTGACAAAAATTAAATTAAATCAATAATGGATACCCAAAAATCAAATTTATCAACGAATATCAAGATTCATAAATGAACAAAAATCCATCAAATCATATAAATACAAACTCGGATGCAACAGCTAACATCAAGATTCAAAATTCAACAATCATCCATCAAAATCAATAAATACAAACTCAAATTCAACAAGATAAATCAAATCAAAGGAAGAAGAGTTTTCAAATCGAAGTTAAAATAAGATTCTCAAGGGTCGTCCCAGGAATCTCGCAAGGGATCTTAACTGTGATTGAGTATCTTCAAAAAAAATATCCTAATCCTACTGCAGGCTGTAGTGGTACTCTAGTTCGAATACCACTACACAAACTCGACCTGCATGGGCCACCACTAAAAACGTGTCACGACTCGCACCCTAGAGTAAGGGCACGAGAAGTGGGTACGTCCAGCCTACGCCGCAGTGTCGACGGTAGAACGCTGTCCTAGGTCAAACATCTAACAATATAAAGGTACCTGTACAGTATATACACTCCGAATGGAGGTGACATAACAATACATTTTCAATCACATCTAAGGTAGAGCATGATAAGGATAGATAAAACATGAAATCCAAAAGAGATAAAGCAGAGAGAAGTCTAAGTGTCTAAGATACACAAACCCAGAAATACATTTTAAATCTCAAATACAGTAATCCATAAGTAAATACAACTCAAGACAACTGAAAATAAGCTATAAGAAAACCCTAGCTATCTATGCAACCTCTACTATGTCTCCTCTAGGCTAGCAGGCAACCTCCAAGCTATCTGTAAAATTTATCAACAGGTCCAGTCAGGACATGAGCGAGCACAAAATATCTCATGCAGTTCATATCAAGTTAGAAAATATAAAGCATGCAATAGAGTAAGGTACAAGAAATGCTGAAAGAAGAATGTATACGAAAAACAGCAGAGATTTGATAACGGAAAATGTCTATATATGATAAGTAAGAACTGTAAGCAATATGTGATTTAGAGTACAATATGGTTATGTAAACGGTCTAGGACAATACAATGGTAACTCTATTGTACGTGAGTGTACAATAGACATATATAATAGTTATACAATATTTTACAATAGGATTTGATTACATAACCAATTCTACTCTCCCTCCCCAATCAATACACAAGGATCTACTCCAGTTACGTTATCTTATACAATAGTGTACAATGTTATACAATGGATGTACAATATTATACAATAAATGTACAATGTTATATAATAGTTGTACAATGTTATACAATAGTGTACAATGGTCTATCCCTGAAACTTATGTGATAAAGAGAGTACAATATGCACAATGAGTATACAAGGATATGGATATTCAATAAATACAATATGTAAGTGAAATGCACATCACAATATGTATTTAGTGAATACAAGGGGATAACATCTCAAAAGAAGATCTATATAGTACCAATCCGTGATAACAATTGTGTCAGCATCAAGTACAGTAATCTAGAGCAATAATATAAATTCAGACAAGTATAAAATGGTTAGAGAATGTACTCGCCTGATACCCTGAACAGCTGATATGAAAAGATGGCCAACTGGAGTAACAGAGTCCTAGTTATAGCAACATAGGTTATAAAGAGTTCAATTTATATGGTAATTGAAATTATAATACAATCTACATGATTCTAAGTCAATCTAGGTCAAAGTCAACTTTGGTCAACTATAAAGTCAAACTAGGTCAACTCTAGTCAATTGTGGTCAAACTAGCTAGGGTTGGGTCAACAATGGTAAACTAGTCTAGTTAGTCAATTCTAGGTCTAAATAAACTAAGTATATACAAATCAAGTATCCAAGATAGCTACTAACTCATAGCCTAAGTCACTTACTAAACCAAGCACAAAACTAAACCATAAGCTAACAAGGCACACAAATTTAGTCATATAATGTATATATATTATTCACATTCACATATTCATATACATAGATATATATATAGAAAAGCTATATATATAGGCACATACATATATATATATAGAGAGAGAGAAAGAGAGGTAAAAGAGTAATTGAGCATGTGTGTGTTTGGCATGTGTGAAAGGATATGTGTTAATGTTCTAAAATTTAGTGATAGGTAGGTGTATGTGACATGGCATACATGATGTCAAAGGATGTATGAATGAATGTGTGTAAAAGGTTATATGTTAACTCAGTTTATAGAAATGCATATATACATACTTACATTGTATACATGCGTACATACATATCATGTATATTATATTACATGATACATACATGTATACTTGTATTATATTATACTTACATTCATGCATATTAGATACTTGTATTTATATTAACATATTGCAAACATTCATTTCATTCATGCATCTATGCATTACCTACATGTTTTATACATATGCATACATTGTATATTCTTATCATTTTATACATTAACATAGAGACATACAAACATTCACACATCATATGTTTCATACCTTGCATTACCTTATATATCATGTTATATATTATCTTTCATTTCTGTCATATATTACATTCTATATTACCTATATACATGTATTTCCTTCATTCATTCATGCTTGCATCATATACTCTACATTACCATACATGTTATCATTATATATTGTATTACAATATTTATACATTATGCATTCATATATATCATTACATATATATCTTGCATTCATAAATAGCATTCATTATATACTTTCATGCATACATTGTATATCATTCTTTTATTCATGCATTTATACATTGCTTATATGCATTATATTAATTACATTCCTACATGCTTACATTCAACCATATATATACATTAATATAAAAAGAATATATATCATATATATTATTTCATTCATCTAACATATCATGTATTACATACTCTATATTTATTTAATATCCATACTATATAGGATCATAGGTTATACAAAATGCATATATCGTATAGTCACTCTTATACTTAAAATCAATAATGTACCAATTGGGCCTTCACTAAATTATAAGACTAAAGTATGTTGTATCTCTTCGTGTTAGCTTTCCGAAACTTTAAACGGATCGCATTTTCGTGTCCGGAAGCTCCCGGAATCGCGAAAACACCGAAACACGTTCGTCTTTCGTACAGCTGACACTCAAACAATTCTACAGAAAGTTCTAGATTGAATTTGGCTTATTAAAACATATATTTGGAATGCTAACTTCGATATGCTTCTTTTAAAAAAAACGTAAGATTAATTGGAGTTATGAGCTAAAAGTTATGGCAATTCTAAGTTGCTCTAGCAACTAAAAATGTGGATAAAAGTTATGACGAATTTGGGTTGTTTGGCCAAAAAACACATGTAGGCCAAAATACTTGGATACCAACGTAGATATCTAAATAAAACTTATTCTAACCATCCTAAATAAGATCAATCCACTCTCTAAAAATATAAATCTGAGATTAAAACACTAATTAATTATTCCTACAATATATATATATATATATATATATATATATATATATATATATATATATATATATATATATGCATACAAGTGTCCAAAATAGGGGTTTTTCCCACTAGGACACTATCACAACACAAAGGACACTCCTATGACCTCCAAATAAACACGAAATAGACACAAATGGAGATACAACCATGGGGGTCATTCCTATGGGTTTAAAATATTCCTATATGTATGTAGGGGTGGTTTAGAGGAGAGATTATATCTTCCGGGAGAGAGATTCAAAGAAAAATCCTTCCAACACGGCACCGACACGTAGAGATTCCAAAAGGACACGAACGAGCTCCGAATCCTCCCAAACATGGCTAGCACCCTCTAACCATGGAGTAGAAGAGAAATAAAGAAGATTTGGTGGAAGAAGGGGTTGATTTGGAGATAAAATCAATGGAGGTTCATCTCTAAATTAATTTGGGGAAGAACAAGAGAAAGAAAGTGGATGAAAACAAATGAATGAAGGAGTGACTCACTCCTTATCCCCCCCATAGGTGGCTGCCCAAAAAGGGTGAGGTGTCCCCTATTTGAATGTCCAAAATACCCTCCACTAATCTATTTGATTTAAATTAGGAATGGGTTAAAGGTTGAGGTCAATTTAGTCTAGTTTTAAGTCTCTAATTAAACTAAACCTATCCATAAATAATTAGTCTAACTACTAACTAAAATTAATATTATGTGAACTAAAATTAATATCATGTGGGCCATGCCTAACTAGTGTGTGGATCCCACTAGAGTCAAACTACCCCCCCGGGTCCCCGTTTCAAGTCGGATTGAGTTAAAATTCGAACCTGACTCAAATAACCCCAAAACAATATCATAAATAATAAAATAAATTTCAACCCCAAAATAATATCATAAATAATAAAATAAATTTTAAAAATATTCAAAAATATAAAATGACAAAAATACCCCTATTTCTAAAAACTGGGGGTGATAGATTTTTGGTTCCTAATTGAACTATTTTAAATGATTTCAATGTGTTATCTGAGTTTGATTTGGTTTTAAACTGAGATTGGGTTCTGATATGAACTAAGATGGGGGGGGGGTTCTTCTATGTGATAACTGATATTGAATGGGACTGTGTGCATTGTTCCTCACTGATTTTTGCCTAACACCCTCACTACATGTCATCCACACTCATGTTTCACTGTTGCCACACACCTATGTAATTTCCCTCACTGTTTTCTCACTAATTGACACACACACTCATGTGTATCACACTCTATTAGCTCACTCACTGTTAGCCTAGGTTTCATGTTACACACCCTCTACTTCACACACCTATGTTTCTCACATGAACACTCATCACACATATGTTTCCTCTCACATACCCATGACACACACACTTTCATTTCTCATGTATGTATATATATATATATATTTTTTTGTATATATATATATATATATATATATATATGTATTGAGGTATATATGTATAAGTATCTTATATATAATGTGTGTCTATATATATTTTAGATATTCGTGTAGGTGTAGTGCACATATAGATAACCTATATGTTATGAATTCCTATATTAGATTATATTAATATAGTAATATGTGTATTATTTAAATATAGGTATAGTCTTTGTAGATGTGATTTATGGTTGGCTTTAGGCATGGCTTAGCCTATGGCCTAGTCTCTTAGCCTATGGCCTATGTGAGTGTCTGTGTGTCAGTATAGAGCCTAGAATAGACTAGTGTAGTCTTGTTAGACTTAGAATAGCCTTGTTAGCCTAGTATAGGCTAGTTTGACTTAGGCTTGATTTGGTTGACCTAGTTTGACTTCTAGGGTTGACCAGAGTTGACCAAGAGTTGACTTTGGTCTAGATTGACCTAGATTCATGTAGTATGCATCGTAGTGCATCTTATTACTATTCTGGACTTGTTGTGACTTGTGCTGTTCTAATAGGAGCCAGATACCACTCCTCGGACAGTACTTTCGTCTTGGACATTCAGTTAGCAGGCGAGTACTTTCTCTGATCTTTTCATACCTGTCTGGACTATATTCTTGCTCTAGATTACTCTACATGATGCTGACACGTATCTTCACAGATTAGTACTATATGGATCCTTTCTTGAGATATTATCCCTCTACGGGTGCATCGGATATTTCATGTTCATGTACTTTATCATGTGTATCAGGTACTCCTTGTACTCGTACTAGTTCATGTTATTACATGTTCTCATGTGCTGTAACACCCAGTTTTTCAGATGAAGGTAATTTTAAAATTTTGTAATTATAATTATTATTTATTGATATTCATTTCATATTATAATTTTTGGTGATTTTTATTAATTTTTAAACTATTTAAGAATTGGTTAAGTCATGACTTGTGATTTCGAAGTGCTGCTAGTGAAACCTGAGAGACTGCATGACCTAGAGCCTAACCATGTCATTAGGATGATTAATTATTATTTTTAGCCTAGGGGTAATTTGGTCATTTTGACTTAATTGAATTATTTGGTGATTTGTTGAATTGGTGAATTCTAGTTTGACTTTGACTTGTTGAGACCTAGTGGACTAGCATAGAAGCTAACCCTAGCTATGGTGACCCTAGTCTAACTTGAGTTAACCTATTTTAGTCATTAGAGGATAGTTTTAGAATAAGGGGGTTTGGTTTAGTGAATTTAAGTCATGGTCATGAAATGACTTATGACTTAATGGTTTAATTGATCATGACTTAAGCCCATGGGCCATTTAGTGAACCCTAACCCTAATTATTGAACCTATGAGCAGCTACATAGGGATCCCCACCCTATTTAAATACTTATTCATTAGGGCTTGCCTCTTTTTATCATTCCAATACTTGGAGAAAAGAAAGGTAAGTTTCCCCTTCCAAAAAATCCTATTTTATTCATTTGATCTCCTTTTTCATTCTAGTCTTTTGCATTGGGTTCTAAATTGAGTTTATGGACTATTGGTGGAGAGCCATTTCAGTTTGGGAACAATTTGGAGCATTTGGCCATCAAGAGGAACACCCCCCATTTGAAGCTTTTCCATATAATTTGCACCTATAGGTAAAACCCTTTAAATTAATTTAAATATCAGTTTTCTTTGCATGTAGGGCTAGATCTAGGAGTCCCCTAGGTGTCCCTGAAATTGGGTGAATTTTGTGTCCGTTTGGTGTCCGTATCGGACACGTGTCGTATGGTATGTTAGGTGTTCGACGAAATACCTCAATGGATTGAATGTTATTGTTTTTCAAAACAAATTATATTTTTGGATAGCTCTTAATATGTAGATTATATATTTATGTGTCTGAGCACAAATTTAGGGGTTTTTCATGTCCAAATCGGACACGCACCGCACGTACGGGACACAGAACAGGCCGCGTACAGTCCCCTGCTGCCCGAGTGTCCTACAGGACACGACACGACACTATATGCCACAAAAATTTGTGGGCACGTGCGGGCACCCACTGACATCACGCACGCAAAGTTTCACGAACTTTCGTTCACTGTGTGCGAAGTTATCGCGTTCGCACGGGTTACGTACTGTCACTGCACGCACTGTATTTGCTCACTGATACGTCCTCGTATCGACACGTAGACACCACGTGGACACGGGACAGGCACATGGACACGTCCCCCTAGTCTAGGTGAATACGTGTGCACGGCCACGTGTCTCCACGTGGCCTGTGTCGTGAGTTGGACACACGTGCACGCGTGCACGAGGACTGAATTTCCTATTTTCAGACACAGTTCGAATTTGGTTTTGGACACGTTCGTGTCCAGTTTTTTGGACACGAATGCATCCCTACGATACGTGCACATGTTTGTTACAATTTACCAACCCTCACCTTGATGTATTAACATATTTTAGTATTCGAAATTCGATTTTCCCCTTTCCTCTGATACACACTTTCAGTTCAAATTCCTGGGATTGATTCCCTATTTTTTTTAAATTGTTTGACAAATTAAATTGCTATGTTTAATACATGTACATGTGTAATTACATCGCTGTAATATTATTTGCGGATTGTGTTTGGTTTTTGGCATTTCGAAATGGGTTTTTGATTTGAAATGAGAATGTAGACTGCTGGGTTCAGTCTCTTTTCAACTGTTTGAATAATCTGAACCTTCATCCCTTTTTACTGTTATGATTGATGTTTTAAATCACCACATTTGATCCATACATATGTATTAGTTCCTGCTAGTTTGGTTTTTCATTTTGATTAGGTTGTTTTCACAAGAATTGGAATTTGAATATCGAATTGGGTTCGAAAGGACTGGACTGATACCTACAGTCCAGGAAAAATCCTGAACTTCCCTTTCCTAATTGTAAACTGATTTTTTTTGATGATTCACTACCATGTTTAACTCACCCACATGTGTTTTAGATTACCTAAATATTGTTTAAGGGTTGTGTTGAAGTTTGGATATCGAAGTTGGTATGGGACTGCATGTAAACTGATTTTTATACACTGTTAAGACAGTTAGCTTCATGACATTCCTGGAACACACTCTTTGAACTGTCACATTCACTGTTATTTTCAGTTTCACACACACACACCACTACATTGCTCTATAACACACACACGCATTGTCACATTGCCCATGTTCCATGTAAACTGTAATTACCTAATTTTCCCACACATACACTTTCCTATCTAAATTTTGAGAACACAGGAACACTCTAGCTTAGGTTGTATACATACTATTCACACACCCTCCACACATGTATACACACAGATTTTCTTTCCTGCACCTTGACACACACTTTGTAATGAACTGAAACTCCTATATATCACACTGATTTCTGTCACACACCCTATCCTAAGCCCTGCCACACATACAAGTACACAAACACCCCTTGCACCTGAACTGAGAATAGCCCTTCTATACACACACATTCCTGGAATACATATCACTGTAAGGTAACACACACCACCACACTCCCTTACACTAAACCCCCTTGCCATGCCACCCACACATGCTCATACACACTCATTAACTTACACCATATCATCACACACACACATGGTTGGGATTCACACTTGCATTTGAACCTGTGATCAGTGAGAGGGGTAGATGGTTAGAAGGGAGAGTGTTTTTGAGAGTAGAGAGTGAGTGTTAGAGTGGTGGGTTAGTGGTTAGGATATCATGTATCCTAGGATAGTCTCAAATGTTTAGAGGGATTGTTAGTGTCTTGATGTTAGTCTAAATAGGATGTGATGTAGAGTTAGTCTAGATTTTAGTATCTTTTGAGGGTTGGTTATATGTTAGAATGTTAGTAGGTAAATGCTAAGGTATTTGATATTAAGGAATAAGTTATTGTATTAAAGTAGGATATTACCTATAGCCTATGGGTAGATGTATGTAGGTGTGAGGTACCTTTGAGTGTTGAGTTATATGTAGTATAGGTAGGGGGCCTTGGACTATGGGATTGAGATTATATTGCATGTTATTTTATATGTATATGTAAGTTGATGTTTGTATATGTAATATATATGTAAATACCTAGCTTCCATATATATATAATGTATATATATTACTACTTATAGGCAATAGCCCTATGTGTGGTATATATATACCTATATGGTATATATATATATGCCTTGGTGTGGTTCATATTGTTTCACTTATCATATTGTCTAGCCTTGATTGCCTAGGCTAACTTGGTTAGGCCTAGTGAGACTTGACTAGACTAAGTTTTACCTAGTTGACTTAGTTTGAGTAGTCCAGGTTGACTAGAGTTGACCAAAAGTCAACATTAGTCTAGATGTGACCAATTGACCTAGTTTGACTAGAGTATTGACTTGGGTTGACCCAGAGTTGACCAAGTTTGACTTGGACCTAGTTGACCAAGACAGTTGACCAGGTTTGACTTAGAGTTGACTTTGACCTAGATTAGCCTAGAAATCATGTAGATTGTATCATAACCATCATTTGCCTTGTTTTAAACATATTATAACCTGTACTGTTCTATATAGGACATTGTGACTCCGGTGCAAACATCTGACATTACACTACTCTTTTCAGAGTATCAGGCGAGTACATTCTCTGATAGTTCTCTCATTTATTTGTCAGTTACTGTATTTCAGTTCTATTTAGTTTTATGTGATTCTCTGATACCACACGTATGGATATTTCTGGATTCATGTATGCGACACACATACCTTACTTATCTGGCCTCTATTACTGGAATCATTTCAGAATCTATTACTGGAATCACTTCGAAATCTATTACTGGAATCATCATATTTTGGCCGGACTCACCTCGATTCTCGTATCGAATTCTGGATTCATTTATTTTGCGGGGTGAGGAAATATTAAGTAAGACATGTAGACATACCCCAAATCTGGAATCTTCAAATAGAATCTACTGGAAGCATAGCCATCTCTCGCCTGATCAATGAGAGGTGTGCCTGATTACCCACAACCGTTTACATGTCGATCTCGGTATTTTAAAACACACTATTAGATTAGCTGGACTCACCTGGATTCTTGATCACTACCTAGAATTATCTAGTACTGGATTCATATTATTTTAGATTCATTCCGTACTGGATTTATAATAGTTTTACACTTGTTTTGCAATTACTTCTTGACTTATTCTGTTATCTTAGTTCAGCTAGATTTATTTTACAGTCTTCATTGCCATCATTCTTCTCTTATTTTAGTTACTTACTTTCCTTGTATCTTACTGTTTCTCCATACCATCACCTGTATATAAACTGCCATATTTATCAATAAAACTGTCTATAACTGCTTTATAGTTCTCTGTCTTTTACTTGGGTTTTCTTGATGAGTTGTACTCGTTCCTGTCCTGACTGGACCTGTTGAAAATATTACAGATGACTGCCCTGAGGATATTTGCCCTACTTGCCCTGGAGCAGGAGATGGCTTAGCTACCTATGGCCCCGACACTCAGGAGTGATTGGGAGATTAGCTAGTTGTTGTTTAGCTTTCATGTTTAGAACTTGAGTTGTATATAGTTGAGATTGCAGTTGAGTTTTTATGAGATTATATTCTTAGTTGTTGGATTTTATTCTGTTATTTAGTCCTTAGTTATAACTTCTGTGATATCTTATCGTTCTTAGACTGTGATTGAGATTCATTATATCTATACTTGTCCTCCGTTCGGAGTTGAGATTTAACAAGTACATTATATAATTGCGTGAGTTGTTGATTAGATAGTAACCTAGGACAGCATTCTACCGCCGACTCTACGGCGTAGGCTAGGCGTTGTTACGTGCTCGTACCCTCACAGTGGGTGCGGGTCGTGATATGTGCTTTCATGTGCTTTATCACGTGCCTCATGTACTACTCATTACATGAGTTCACGTAACCTTAGTTGTATTTATGTGCTTATAACGTAACTTGAATGGATCCTTGTGTATTGATTGGGGCGGGGTGAGTAGAATTGGTTATGTGATCATTATCCCCAGTAGCTGTATTCATGTGCCTCCTTAGTTGTATTCATGTGCCCTTAAGCCGTTTACATAACCATATTATACTCTAAACCACGTAGTCACTTACAGTCTCTACTATCATGTATTTACTTTCAGTTACAAAATATCTCCTATTTACTCGTACTTCTTTTTCAGCACTTCCTGTATTTTATTCTATTGCATGATTTATACTCCTAACCTGCTATGAACTGTTTGAAAGATATGTGCTCGTTCCCGTCCTGATTGGACCTGTTAAAAATTTTATCGAGGATGAGGAGGAGGCCTGCTTAGACACATACTATGGGACAACCTTAGAGGACACTTGCGATCCGGACTTCCAGTTGGATCCCTTAGCAGTAGAGACAGTTGCTCTATAGTTAGTTTATCTTATTTCATAGTATTTGGAGTTGAGTTGTATATACATTTGAGATCGGTATTATGTCTGGATGTTGTGGAGTTTATCATGGACACTTAGCTTCTCTCTATTTGTATTCTTGTAGATTTTGGATCTTGCATCTTTTATTATCTATCTATCTTCCTTTCATGTTCTACCTTAGCTGTGATTGAGTTATATTCTGTTATGTCACCCCCATTCGGGGAGTATAACTGTTTTTACCTTCAACTGTTAGATGTTGTGACCTAGGACAGTGTTCTACCACCGACACTGCGGCGTAAGCTGGACGTACCCACGTCTCGTGCCCTTACTCTAGGGTGCGGGTCGTGACACGTTTTTAGTGGTGGCCCATGCAGGTCTAGGTTAGAAATGTAGTGGTATTCGAACTAGAATATTGCTACAGCCTGTAGTAGAAATTAGTATATTTTTGAAGGTACTCAATTATACTAGAAAAATTCCTTATCAGATTCCGTATATCCATTTTGCAGCTTATTGTCTTCCTTAAAAATTTAACTGTCCTCCTTTGATATTTTGATTCATTCTCAGTAATTGTTTCTTGTTTGATCTGTGTCTCCAGGATGGTTGAGACGCGATCGCATCGCCCTGGACTGGGAGACGCTAGAGAGGGGTCTAGCACCTCTCGACCTCAGCAGCAGCCAGCTCCCGGTGCCACAGGGCCAGTACAGCCCTCAGGAGTCGGTGTTTCTGCCACTTTTGGAGGAGCACCTCCACCAGTCAGGAGGCCGGTTGTGATTCCTGAGATCCTTCCACCGCAGCAGCCTCCGCCTGCGGGGATGGTAGATGCTGCACATCTCTTCTCCTTCGTGGAGAGGATTCTTGAGTCCCACCAGCAGCAGCAGACGAGGCAGACTGCAGATTTCAGGCAAGAGATCGATGAGGCATACCAGCTGGTTCGCACTACAGTCGAGATGATTACAGCTCAAGGGACCCAGTTGCAGCCCCGTCGGAGGGAGAAGGACATTCAGGACTTCCAAAAGATACATCCTTGGGAGTTCTTCGACACAGAGGGCATCCACTATGTCGACGACTGGATAGAGCATATTGAGGAGATCTTCCGACTGGCGGAGATACCAGATCGACTCCAGATCGAGGCGGCGGGCAGTCAGATGTAGGACTTAGCCCGTGCGTGGTATCAGACAGATCCCAGGATGGGAGTTGAGGGCCAAACTTGGGCCCAGTTCAAGGAGCTGTTTAAGGAGCAGTTCTCTCCTGATGTTGCCTTGGGAGGTATCGAGACACAGTTTGAGGCTCTGGTTCAGGGGAACCAGACGGTAGCTGAGTATGCTGCGAAGTTTTGTAGACTGGCCCATTTTATTGATGACTTGACTGAGAAGACGAAGGCGAGGAAGTTTTGCCGAGGTCTGATTAGAGAGGTTCGATCGCTGACTAAGAGTGACCGGAACGCAACTTTTGCTGAGATATTTTCTGGGGCCATGGCGACGGAGGACGACCTAGGGCTGAAGCAAAAGAGGGGTCGTGACTTTCAGGGTGGTAGTAGCAGTCAGGGGCAGGCCAAGAGGCCTCACTTCCAGCAGCAGAGGCCAGCTCAGCAGTATCAGCAGTAGGGTCGTGCACCTTTTCAGCAGGTGCAGCAGTAGCAGAGGTATCAGCAGCAGGCACCCCGTCAGCAGCAGGTAGTCGTTTGTGCCTTTTGCAAGAAGTCGGGGCACATGATCCATGAGTGCAGGAAGAAGCTAGGCAAGTGCCTTCTTTGTGGTGCGGGAGATCACCAGTTGAGGGATTGCCCTGGGCTTTTGGGCGAGGAGCTCAGGAAGGTGGAGCCAAGGCTCCAGCAGGCCAGCAGAGGGGGCCACTGCAGACCCAGCAGCAGAGGTTCCAGCAGCACCAGCAGCAGGCACGAGGTGGACAGCAGGGGCGAGCTTTCGCCATGGCAGCTGAGGACGCCGAGGCCATCGGAGGGTTGATAGCAGGTTCGGTTCTCCTAGATTCCCTTCCAGCATTTGCACTCTTTAATTCTGGGGCTTCCCACAGCTTTGTCTCAGTATCGTATGCTATTAGATACAGTTTGGTTTCTAAACCATTGCCTAGGACCTGCAAGATTACGACCGGGGGTGGGGTCATCCTCGTGAGTGATGTTTGCAGAGGGCGGAGCGTCTTATTGGGATGCCGAGAGTTGGGAGTAAGTTTACTCGTTATGCCATTACCGAACTATGATATAGTATTAGGTATGGACTGGCTGAGTAGACACCACGCCCGCATTGATTGCCGAGGGGATAGAGTTTTGTTCGGGGCGACATGAGAGCCAGAGTTTGAGTACACCCGGCGACAGGCAGAGCAGGATGGCGGAGTCTTCTGTGGATCTTCGGTTGAGGAGCAGGTTGCTCCGCATCCCTTGATCGCAGAGTTTATGGACGTATTCCCAGAGGAGTTGCCAGGGCTTCCACCGGACAGAGATGTAGAGTTCTCGATAGACTTGGTTCCCGCCGCGGAACCGATCTCCCAGTATGTCTATCGAGTGAACAACAGTTAACTGGTGGAGCTGAAGAAGCAGGTGGATGAGCTGCAGGACAAGGTGTCACGCCCCGATTCCGTCGAATCGATAGTCGTCCCCCGGGCGTGATGCCGTGCGAACCTAATTTGCGATCGCACAAGGCCTAGTCATAAGGTAATCCGAGACACGAGATCTAAGAGAGTACGCAGACAAATTGATACACACAATAATTAAAGGAAACTTGATCTTTATTGATAATGAACATCTTTTTACAGACTCCGGTACAAGACTCTTTGCCGCGCGGGCTACAACATGACTCGATTACAAAAGAGTGCCGATGAGATAACCGTTCCATACATTGCACACATCCCTCAATATACACAAGTACTCCATTGACCTGGATGGGAGGGACGCTGAGTCATTTTCCTTGGACTGTTGAGAGCCTTCAAAAGTAGAGTCGCTGAAAGAGAGTCTTCGACGCACGGTCGAAGCTTCAAAAGTCATGAACGTTGCCGAGCTAGTTGGCGCGTCCTTCCTGGTTCGCGGGACCTGCAAAGAGCGAGGATCAGCATGATACACATGTACTGGCGAATGGCTAATTTAAATCCAAGCTCTGCATTTGAGTCAAGAAATTTGTAAACATGTTAGCTAGCTAGTTCAATAATCTTTCTAACCATCCTGTTCGGTTTGCATGTTAACATGTTTTGAGGCAAGCATATGAAATTGTATAACATTGAGCAACTATCAAAATCATCCCGTGCCATGTGCGTTTGTTAAGAAGTGTGAAGGGTGTGAAGGCCACTGGCAATTTCAAGCCATCGCGGACATATAGCTGAGTTAGACGGCGACCCTTTCGCGTCGGGTAGCGAGCCCTGTGCGAAAGTTCCCGCATAACTCGCACCGATGAAGGGCTGGCGCTTACTATACACTCGTTCCTCCCGGGCCGAATCGGTTCCTTGGCCTAGGTAACCGTTCGAGGAAACTACACCTTGTCGACAAGTTGTCCAATGACCGTTTTCCTTTGAACTTAGTTATTTTGGTCATTTAGCCGTATCGTTGCGATAAACATTAATTGATTCATTCATTGGTTTGCATAGACCAAGTATAATTGCATAGGGAAGCATGTTTTCCACTTCCAAAACCGGCAGTTCGTTAACAAGTGTTTCATGAAGTATCGTGGCACGATTTCATTGATTCTACATTATTATGACAAGCATTTTATTTTACTTCACGTATTGAGTTTTGAAGTAGAGGGACGGGACGAAGGAGGTCAGCCACTCGCCTTAGGCTTGCTTCAAGCGAGCGACCGGTTGGCTGCGCTGTCGTCGTCTACGCGATCACCTGCAATCGCATAAGCAACTGATTAGAACACTGTATATTTCTAGGAATTTCGATATGAATGCGAGCTCGAAAACGCGTCACGAAAACCCATCAAAAGCATTCACGAAAACGAAAGCCAAAGCCAATTCAAGTGCGGCATGAAAACCAGAGCAACGGGAGGTCTCTCCCGACTCAGCCGCAGAGCCAATCCTCGAGGCGCAACCCGCTGAATATGGGACTTGGTTCCGAAGAAGCCATTCCATAACGTGGAATGGATCTTAATTCAACCGTTCCCGTTTGATCGACTCGGTCGATTCCGACCTATCGGTCCCGACCGCATCGATAGCGACAGTGTTCCTTTCTCGCGCACCCCGTGGACGGAGACGGGGCACGATGTAGGGACGGGGCACTACACCATAACCAACTAATAAAAAGTTTCGTCCTCGAAACTTAAAGATGGAACCTACCTCTACGAGAACAATGAAGGGAATTTATCCTTCATCTCCGATTCAAGCTCCCACGTTGACTCTTCGACCGAGTGGTTCTTCCAGAGGACGCGGACGAGAGGGATCGCTCGATTTCGCAGCAATTTATCCTTGCGTTCTAAGATTTGCACTGGTTCTTCAACGTAGGATAAGTCTGACTTTAGCTCCAGCTGGCCAAAATCTACCACGTGGCTAGGGTCGTGCACGTACTTCTGCAACTGAGAGACGTGGAAGACGTTGTGTACACCTTCAAGCGCCGGCGGTAGGGCAATTTTGTAGGCCACTGGCGTGACCCGTTCAAGTATTTCAAACGGCCCGACGAATCTCGGACTCAACTTTCCTTTCGCGCCGAACCGACTAACTCCCCGCATGGGCGACACTTTGAGAAATACGTGATCGCCTACTTGAAACTCGAGTGGTCGACGATGAATGTCCGCATAGCTTTTCTGGCAACTCTGTGCGGTCTTTAATCTTTCCCGAATGAGCTTGACCTTTTCTACAGTCTGTTCCACCAGCTCCGGGCCGAGTATCTGCCGTTCCCCGACTTCATCCCAGCAATGGGCGATCTGCACTTCCGGCCGTACAAAGCTTCATACGGCGCCATTTGGATGCTGGATTGGTAGCTATTGTTGTATGCAAATTCCGCCAGCGGTAGGTGGACGTCCCAACTTGATTTGAAGTCAATTGCGCAGAGCCGTAGCATGTCTTCGAGAATCTGGTTGACGCGCTCCGTTTGGCCGTCGGTCTGAGGATGGTAAGCTGAGCTGAACTGCAACTTGGTTCCCAACGCCGACTGAAGGCTACTCCAGAATCGCGACATGAATCGTGAATCCCGATCAGAGACGATGGATACTGGAACTCCGTGCAGCCGAACTATCTCGTCAAGATAAATCTGCGCCAGGCGATCAACGCTCCAAGTAACTTTGATGGCGATAAAGTACGCTGACTTGGTTAATCGATCGACGATGACCCAGATGGCGTCGTTCCCCCGTGGTGTCTTCGGCAGGCCAACAATAAAATCCATAGTGACATGATCCCATTTCCACTCGGGAATAGCGAGGTTCTGCATCTCCCCGCCCGGTCGCTGATGCTTAGCTTTCACCTGCTGACAGGCCATGCATTGCGACACGAAGAGCGCCACATCTCTCTTCATCCCGTGCCACCAAAAGGTCGTACGGAGGTCCTTATACATCTTGGTACTGCCTGGATACAAAGTGTATTTCGCATAGTGCGCCTCCGCCAGGATCTCCTTTCTGAGTTCTGAATCGTCTGGAACGCATAGCCTACCCTTCAACCGAAGCACGCCGGTTTCGTCTTCCGCAAAGTCGGTCGTCCTGCCTGTCGAAATTAGCTCTCGCACTTTCTTCAGGTATGAATCGTCCGTCTGAGCGGTCTTGATCTTGTTCAGCAAGCTCGGCTCTAACTGCAACTTTGCCAATTGCACGTTCCGGAATCTGACTCGGAGCTCGATGCCCATCTCTTCTAGGTCGCGTAGCAGTCGAGGGTCGATGGATAACGAGGCAATGTACTTTCGACTCAAAGCGTCCGCCACAACATTTCCCTTTCCCGGCGTGTAGTCGATAGTCAAGTCGTAATCCTTGATTAGTTCCAGCCAACGCCTTTGCCGCAAGTTCAGCTCCTTCTGCGTGAATAGATACTTGAGGCTCTTGTGATCGGTATAGATCGTGCACGCCACACCATAGAGATAGTGGCGCCACAATTTCAACGCAAACACAATCGCCGCTAACTCCAGGTCGTGCGTGGGATAATTCTTCTCGTACGGCTTTAGCTGTCGGGAAGCAAAAGATATCACCTTGTTCCGTTGCATCAGCACACACCCCAAGCCCTGACCGGACGCGTCGCTGAATATCTGGAATCCCTCCGTCCCTTCTGGAAGTGCAAGTATCGGGGCCGAGACGAGCCTCTGCTTCAACTCTTGGAATGCAGCTTCACAGTCGTCTGACCATTCGAAGCGACTCCTTTCTGGGTGAGGCGAGTCAGAGGCGATGCGATCTTCGCGAAGTCTTTCACGAAGCGTCGGTAGTATCCAGCTAAGCCAAGGAAACTTCGAATCTCGCCGACGGACGCTGGCCGTTTCCAATCGACAACGGCTTCAACTTTCTTTGGGTCGACCGAAATGCCTTCAGCAGAAATGATGTGTCCGAGGAATGCGACGCTGCTAAGCCAGAATTCACATTTGCTTCGCTTCGCATACAGTTGATTTTCTCGAAGGGTTTGAAGCACGGTCCGCAGATGCTCAGTGTGTTGCTGCCGATTCTTCGAGTAGACGAGTATATCGTCGATAAAGACTACTACGAACTTGTCGAGGAATGGGCGGAACACCCGATTCATTAAATCCATAAAAGCAGCAGGGGCGTTCGTTAGGCCGAACGGCATTACCAGGAACTCGTAATGGCCGTATCGAGTGCGGAAGGCAGACTTCGGCACATCGTCCGGCTTGATCTTGAGTTGATGGTAACCCGAACGCAGATCAATTTTAGAGAACACCGTGGCACCTTGGAGTTGATCAAACAGATCATCTATGCGGGGCAGGGGTTATTTGTTCCGGACGGTGGCTTTATTCAGCTCGCGGTAGTCGATACAAAGACGCATAGAGCCGTCCTTCTTCTTGACAAACAGTACGGGCGCTCCCCACGGCGAGACGCTGGGTCGGATGAATCCCTTGTCGAGCAATTCCTGTAACTGCACCTTGAGTTCTTTAAGCTCTGCAGGGGCCATTCTGTACGGGGTCTTCGAGATCGGTCGAGTGTTGGGGAAGGTATCGATAGTGAACTCAATCTCTCGATCGGGCGGCATGCCGGGCAGCTCGTCCGGGAACACATCGGGGAATTCTGCCACAACGTCGATCTGACCCGCGTTTGCACCATCCTGTCGCATGTCTCGAACGGAAGCTAGATAGCCTTCGCACCCGGAATACAGCATCCGTCGAGCAGATATTGCAGAGATCACCATGCAGGTCGGCGACGCCTCACCACACGAGTAGCAGAATTCAGGCACTCCCGGTATGCGGAATGTGACTTTCTTTTCAGCGCAGTCTATGGTTGCGTTGCACGGACCAAGCCAATCCATCCCCAGAATGATATCGTAGTCCTTTATATTTAGAACTATCGCATCGAGACTGACCTTTTGACCACCTATACAGATGATTCCGCCTCCGCAGACTAAATTCGCAGCTAGTGGCATGCCCAACGGGATGTTAACAGTAAGCTCAAGACCGAGCGGTGTCAGGGGAAACTTGTGCTCGGCGGTAAAGTCTGCCGATATGAAACTATGCGTGGCACCTGAATCAAACAATACACGAGCAGGTTTATTATTGAATTGCAGTATACCTGTCACGACTGTGTCAGATGCGAACGCTTCGTCTCGGGTCATGGCGTAGACACGGCCCTGGGCATTAGGGCGACGGTCTTAGCCATTCTGTGGTGCGGTCGGTGGAGCCCGAGGTGCTTGGCCCCGGTTCTTCTTCGGGCAGTCGCGTACGGTATGGTCGGCTCGGCCGCACCCGAGGCACGTACCGTTCTTCAGTCGGCACTCGCTGATCAAGTGTCCCTCCTTGGCGCAGAAAGTGCAGACCACTCGATCCTTCGTCTGGTTGTCGCCTCCGTTGCCACGATTTTGACGCTTATGTGCGTTGTTGCCTCCCGTATTACTATGGCATTTGTTATTAAAGTGAACAGCGCCGGTAGTAATAGGAGGATACTCGGACTCCAGACGGATGGCGTGGTTGAGTGCCTCGCCCATGATTTTGTATTCGGCCACCGAAACATGCGCACGGATGGTTGAACGCAGGCCCACTTCAAATCGTCGAGCTCGGCTGGCGGTGGTAGGTAGGAAGTCTTCAGCAAATTTGGCCAGTTTGTTGAATTTGGCCGCATATTGTCGTACCGTCATATTGCCCTGCTTTAACTGCATGAACTCATCTTCTTTCTCCTGTCGCACGACTGCGGAAAGATATTCAGTCTCGAACGCCTTCTTGAATGTCGCCCATGAGATCGCCGCCGTCTCGTCTTCACGTCGAATTGCCCGCTTCTGTACAGCCCACCAATCGTGCACGTTCATTCGAAGTAGAAGTTGAGCACACACGACTTTCTTTGAGTCCTCGACACCCAGAAGCTCGAACTTATCTTCCAGCTCCTCCAGCCAGTCGATCGCCACCGCGGGATCTTCTGTGCCGTTGAAGGAAGTGCGGCAGCTTTTCATGAATTTTGACACGTCGAAGTTAGAACTTCTCGGTGCTGCAGGTGAGAGCACGGGCGCCTCTGGTTCGGCTTCGTTGGATCGAACCGCAGGCTGGGTCACGGCAGGTGTCATCGTTGAGTTGTTGTTGTTGCCGACGACCGACTGTACGATCTGTTGGAGGGTATTCAGCTGCTGCTGCTGCAGCTTGAATTGAGCCTCGAACCGATTCTCAAATTGAGCCTGACGAGCCTCCGCTTGCTGACGATGGAGCTCATTTTGACGTTGCTGCATTTCAAGCATTTGCAGCATACGTTGCATCGGGTCGCCGGAAGGTCCGGCTACAGTAGGCGTCATTCCTGTTGGGTTGACGGAATGCTCGGGTCCAGAAGCACTCGAGCCGCTGGAAGCGCTCGTCTCGTCTTCTGCCTGAGCTCCCGTAACTGCAGGGAAAAGGAAAGGCAACTCTCGTTAGTTTCAGAAAATGTTCTGGGTTCAGCGTATGGAACAACTCTTCTTATCGACACGAGGTCAACGGTTGGAGACTAGAATTCGACACTGGAGGCCAAGGACGTAAAGCCGTGCTCTGATACCATTATGTCACGCCCCGATTCCGTCGAATCGATAGTCGTCCCCTGGGCGTGATGCCGTGCGAACCTAATTTGCGATCGCACAAGGCCTAGTCATAAGGTAATCCGAGACACGAGATCTAAGAGAGTACGCAGACAAATTGATACACACAATAATTAAAGGAAACTTGATCTTTATTGATAATGAACATCTTTTTACAGACTCCGGTACAAGACTCTTTGCCGCGCGGGCTACAACATGACTCGATTACAAAAGAGTACCGATGAGATAACCGTTCCATACATTGCACACATCCCTCAATATACACAAGTACTCCATTGACCTGGATGGGAGGGACGCTGAGTCATTTTTCTTGGACTGTTGAGAGCCTTCAAAAGTAGAATCGCTGAAAGAGAGTCTTCGACGCACGGCCGAAGCTTCAAAAGTCACGAACGTCGCCGAGCTAGTTGGCACGTCCTTTCTGGTTCGCGGGACCTGCAAAGAGCGAGGATCAGCACGATACACATGTACTGGCGAATGGCTAATTTAAATCCAAGCTCTGCATTTGAGTCAAGAAATTTGTAAACATGTTAGCTAGCTAGTTCAATGATCTTTCTAACCATCCTGTTCGGTTTGCATGTTAACATGTTTTGAGGCAAGCATATGAAATTGTATAACATTGAGCAACTATCAAAATCATCCCGTGCCATGTGCGTTTGTTAAGAAGTGTGAAGGGTGTGAAGGCCACTGGCAATTTCAAGCCATCGCGGACATATAGCTGAGTTAGACGGCGACCCTTTCGCGTCGGGTAGCGAGCCCTGTGCGAAAGTTCCTGCATAACTCGCGCCGATGAAGGGCTGGCGCTTACTATACACTCGTTCCTCCCGGGCCGAATCGGTCCCTTGGCCTAGGTAACCGTTCGAGGAAACTACACCTTGTCGACAAGTTGTCCAATGACCTTTTTCTTTGAACTTAGTTGTTTTGGTCATTTAGCCGTATCGTTGCGATAAACATTAATTGATTCATTCATTGGTTTGCATAGACCAAGTATAATTGCATAGGGAAGCATGTTTTCCACTTCCAAAACCGGCAGTTCGTTAACAAGTGTTTTATGAAGTATCGTGGCACGATTTCATTGATTCTACATTATTATGACAAGAATTTTATTTTACTTCATGTATTGAGTTTTGAAGTAGAGGGACGGGACGAAGGAGGTCAGCCACTCGCCTTAGGCTTGCTTCAAGCGAGCGACCGATTGGCTGCGCTGTCGTCGTCTATGCGATCACCTGCAATCGCATAAGCAACTGATTAGAATACTGTGTATTTCAAGGAATTTCGATATGAATGCGAGCTCAAAAACGCGTCACGAAAACCCATCGAAAGCATTCACGAAAACGAAAGCCAAAGCCAATTCAAGTACGGCATGAAAACCAGAGCAACGGGAGGTCTCTTCCGACTCAGCCGCAGAGCCAATCCTCGAGGCGCAACCCGCTGAATATGGGACTTGGTTCCGAAGAAGCCATTCCATAACGTGGAATGGATCTTAATTCAACCGTTCCCGTTTGATCGACTCGGTCGATTCTGACCTATCGGTCCCGACCGCATCGATAGCGACAGTGTTCCTTTCTCGCGCACCCCGTGGACGGAGATGGGGCACGATGTAGGGACGGGGCACTACACAAAGGATTCATCCGATCTAGTTCTTCACCTTGGGGTGCACCGGTACTCTTCGTACCCAAGAAGGATGGGTCGGTACGGATGTGTATCGACTACAGGGCACTTAACAACCTGACAATCAAGAACAGATACCCACTGTCGCGGATCGATGATCTCTTTGATCAGTTGAGCGGAGCTCGGGTGTTCTCGAAGATTGATTTGAGGTCAGGTTATCACCAAATGAAAGTGAAGAGGGAGGATATTCCCAAGACCGCTTTCAGGACGCGGTACTGGCAGTTTGAGTTTTTGCTTATGCCGTTTGGGCTAACCAATGCACCAGCAGTGTTTATGAATCTAATGAACAAGGTGTTCCACCAGTACTTGGACAAGTTCGTGGTGGTGTTCATTGATGATATCTTGGTATATTCCAAGACAGAGAAGGAGCACGAGGAGCATCTGTGGATAGTGCTAGAGACTCTCAGGAGGGAACAACTTTATGGGAAACTCTCCAAGTGTGAGTTTTTCTTAGACCGGGTGGACTTCTTGGGGCATGTGGTGACTGGAGATGGTATCTCAGTTTACCCTAAAAAGATTGTAGCAGTTGAGGCTTAGACAGCACCAACTTCAGTGGCAGAGATCAGGAGTTTCCTTGGGCTGGCATGATACTATAGGAGATTTGTACAGGATTTCTTTCGGGTTGCAGAGCCGTTGACACGGTTGACCAGGAAGGATACTGAGTTTGTTTGGTTAGAGGAGTGTCAGACAGCTTTTGATGAGTTGAAGAAGCGGCTTACGACAGCTCCGATTCTGACATTACCTTCAGGATCAAGTGGATTCACTATTTATAGTGATGCTTCAGGGAAGGGGCTAGGTTGTGTCTTGCAGCAGCATGGGAAGGTGATTGCCTATGGTTCCAGGCAATTACGTCCCCATGAGAAGAACTGCCCTACCCATGACTTGGAGCTGGCAGTGGTGATTTTTGCTTTAAAGTTGTGGAAGCACTATCTGTATGGCGAGAAGGTAGAGATTTTCACAGATCACAAGAGCTTGAAGTATATGTTTACACAGAAAGAGCTCAACATGAGGTAGCGCAGATGGCTAGAGTTGATGAAGGACTTTGACATCTCACTTGAGTATCACCCAGGAAAGGCCAACGTGGTTGCTGATGCCTTGAGTAGGTATCCGACAGCCATATGTTTGACTATGGACCGGTATTTGCTTGCAAACTTGGAGAGCATTGGGATTAAGGTGATTGTGTCCGGAGTGCAGATGCAGTTATGGGGCCTTCAGATACAGTCGGACTTAATAGACAGGATCAAGGTGACATAATTCGAGGATGTGGCTCTGCGGTGTATCCGAGAGCAGATCAGTGCAGGATTAGAGGATGGTGAGTTTTCACTTGCAGAGGATGGTGCCTGAGGCACGGTTCCCGATTATGTGTGCCTAGCGGGGAGCTCTGAGAGCAGATCATGCATGAGGCTCACAGATCGCAGTACTCTATACATCCTGGTGCCAACAAGATGTACAGGGATCTGCGAGAGCATGTCTGGTGGTCCGGGATGAAGCGGGAGGTGTCCCACTTCGTAGCTAGGTGCTTGGTCTGTCAGCAGGTCAAGGCAGAGAGACAGAGGCCCGGAGGATTATTGCAGCCGTTGCCCATTCCAGAGTGGAAGTGGGAACATATCACCATGGATTTTGTATCGGGGTTGCCGCGTACACCAGGAGAAAAAGACGCAATTTGGGTCATCGTTGACAGGTTGACCAAATCGGCCCACTTCTTGCCATTCAAGGTGGGTACGTCTACAGAGAGGCATGCGAAGTTGTATATGAGGCAGATAGTCAGGATTCACAAAGTTCCCGTCAGTATTATCTTAGATCGGGATAGTCGCTTTACTTCCCATTTTTGGAGGAGTCTGCAGACTAGTTTGGGCACTCAGCTCAAGTTTAGTACTGCATACCACCCCCAGACGGACGAACAGTCAGAGAGGACTATTCTGACCCTTGAGGACATGCTGCAGACGTGTGTCCTAGATTTTGGAGGTTCTTGGGAGGATCATCTACATTTGGTGGAGTTTGCTTACAATAACAGTTATCAGGCCAGCATTGAGATGTCATCGTTTGAGGCTCTGTACGGGCGTAGGTATCGTACACCCTTATCTTGGGATGATGTTGGAGAGCGAGCTTTACTAGGACCAGAGATGGTTGTTGACGCAGCCGAGAAGGTGAAGCTCATCAGGGACAGACTTCGCATGGAGCAGGACAGACATCGGCACTGGGCCGATAGCCACCAGGGGCCGTTGGAGTTTGAGGTACAGATTTAGAGAGAGGATTAGAAGTAGGTTGTATTTTGTTTTATTTGATTGATCGTGTTTGATTTTTAGTAACTTGAGACCTTGCTTGTGATTAGGTTGGAGACATGGTTTTTCTGCGGATATCTCCGACTCGTGTTACGATATGTTTTGGTGGAGGTGGGAAGCTTAGCCCGCGCTTCATCGGCCCTTTCGTTATCAGCGGAAGAGTCGGTGACGTGGCATACAGGCTAGACTTGCCACCTGTACTAATGGGAGTTCAGAACGTATTCCACGTATCACAGTTGAGACGGTACGTGACTGACCCTAGCCGTGTGCTCGATCATTCGGAGATTGAGATTGGACCTACTCTCAGCTATCCAGAGCAGCCTGTGGAGATTCTGTATCGCCGAGAGAAGGTATTGAGGAACCAGGTGATACCCTTGGTACGCGTCGCATGGAGGCATCATTCTCCAGAAGAGTCTACCTGGAAGCGGGAGGACGAGATGCGCGAGCGGTACCCCTATCTTTTTGGACCTTGAGGTATACTTTTATATCCTTCTTAGCAGTTTAGTTTCACCTTTAAATTTTGAAGACAAAATTATTTTAAGGGGGGTAGATTTGTCACTACCACTTTTCTAGCTTGAGGGTATTTTGGTCATTTTTGAAATTTTGGAATTAATTTGGAGTTATTATGTATTATTTAGATTTATTAGAATTAATATGATTTTTGGTGATTTTTAGTATAATTGATTTTGGTCCTATAGTTGACTTTGACTAATGTTGACTTAGGAGACTGTCCTATAGTCTAACCTAGGTCATGACTACTTGGTTAGGTTAAGTAACCCTAGCTTGACCTAAGTTAGTGTTATCATAATCATTAGAATCATTTTGGGGAAATTAGGAATTAGTTTGATTAAGGAATGGCTTGTGAAATCACAAGTCATTATTGTGACTTAAGGCCCATAGGCCCAACCATGTAGCCAAACCCTAACCCTAATTAGCCCATGGTCGGCCACTAGGTCCCCTCTCCTCTATATAATCCCTTCTATAAATTAGGGCTAGCCTCCATTAGGATTTGTGCAAGTTTAGAAAGAGGTGAGTCTCCATCTTTCCTAATCCATAAAAAATCCATTTCAACTCCATTTTCCTCCAAATCAATTGCATTAGGACCTAATTCTTCTGTTATTTCTGTTTGTGTAAGAATATTTCAGAGTAGGGACAATTTGTGGGAGTTTTTTGAAGCTTAGAGAGCCATTCCATTTAGGGTTTTTGTGAGCTTTGTACATCAATAGGTATAATCTATTTTACTCCATGAAATTACTATTTATTTATATTTCTAGGATGCCCTAGCCCTAACCTAATAGTAGGATTAGCAAACCCTAGAATTTGAGACCATTACGTGTCCGTATCGGACACGTATCAGCGTGTATAGGAACGTGTTCGACGAAATGCCTCAAAGGGCATTTCGGTTGAATTTTAGAGTTGTGTTTGAATAGGAATTAGGGTTTTGACCTTGCTTATGCATTTCTTCTGCTCTGAGCACGATTTCACATCGTATCGAGTCGCACGGACACGCGGACACGCTGTCGCACGTGCGCGTGCACAGGCACTGTGCATGCCCTGTATTGCGGGGGACACACACTACAAGAAAAATGGCTTTTCTTGACGGTTTTTCCCCGTCAAGAAAGACTTTTCTTGACGGTTTTGGATCCGTCATCTAGGCCCCCGTCAAGAAAAGTCGACACTTTTCTTGACGGTTTTTTGTTTGTATCCTTGACGGTTTTAAACCGTCAAGAAACATGCGTTATCTTGACGGTTTTAAACCGTCAATAAAACAAACAAAAAACCGTCAAGAAAAGTGTCGACTTTTCTTGACGGGGGCCTAGATGACGGCTAATAACCGTCAAGAAAAGTCTTTCTTGACGGGGAAAAACCGTCAAGAAATTGTTTTTTGGTGTTTGCAAACCGTCACGAAATGAATTATTTTTTGACGTTTTTGCAACCGTCAAGTTAAAAACCGTCAAGGAATAAAAAAATTTGCCGTTTTACAACCGTCAAGATAAACATAATATATTCCAGAAATCCAATTACCAAATACACATAATTACACAGAATCCAATTCCAGAATCAATATATAATATCACAAGCATCACACAACTATAATACACAATTTTTATATTAAAAAATACGTTGTTCGTACATCCAAACATCCAACAAGTACATCCAACCACAAACACGTTCGTACACCATAAATATCCTAAACATTTATAGGAGTAAATTAACCAAAATATCTCTGAACCCAGAGCAGCATGCAATAAGTACATCCAACAAGTACATCTAAACGTCCAACCACAAACACGTTCGTACACCATATATACATATCCAAAACATATTTACAGGAGTAGATTAACCAAAATATATCTGAACCCAGAGCAGCATTTCCTTTAGGTTAATCTGCAAACAAGGTGAACATAACATTATAAGTCAGCAACACAACTGAAATTCAATCAAATTTTGAATGGACAGAACAATCTAGGGAGGACTCAAATGTTGCAGTAGTTTAAATGTGCAGGAAATCAGTTGGGGAAAAAAATACAGAAATAGAGAGACAGTTCAGTTTAACATTCAATTCCCAATTAACATCAACAACAACCCCCAACCATCTCAGATATCACAGCATAGAAAACAACTAAGGTTAAACCCAGTTGAGTTATAACATTCAGTTCTTACTGAAAACTCAAATTATTTAGCAATTTCAAACCCAGACTAAACCCATATTCCCAGATTTGCAGTTCATAATACCCCCATATACTAGTTAACATAGGATACAATCTCAGATTTATAAAATGGAACCCATTCTCAGGTTGGGGTCATATCTGTCAATACTCAGTCCATTAGAAACCTATGATATCACAAACAAATGCAATGTATAAAACTCCCAATTCTGGAAAAGCACAACTAATATACATAGGTAACAGAAATCAAGCAAAAGTATCATGTTAGTTTTTGAAATCAAGAAAAACATGTGAGTATCAGAACTCTACATCAGAAAACCCAAGTATACATATGAGTCTCAGGCATGGTTGCATGTTACCATATCAATTTATATTTAGCAATCAAGTAAATTTAATGAACATTAAAACTCAGAAATGGTTCAGTTAAGCACTCAGTTTAGCACTCTTAACATATTAAGCAATCCCAACACCAATCTCAGGTTTTAGACATTCATTAAGAACCCAGTTATATTCAACAAATCAAAGACTCCATTTCTCAGTTAACATGTGAACTCAGGTTTCAAGCATACCAAATAAACCCAGTTATATTCAACAAATCAAAGACTCTTGCTATTAAAACCCCATTACTTGTCATGCCACAGGGCTATACCAACCAAGGTTCACAGTATCGGTATCGGACTATTCCTATGAGTATTGGTATCGGCAATATCGGTAGTATCGGCTGTATCGGATCGGAGTATCGGATTTTTGGTATCAGAAAACAGACAATTATTAATAAATTATTTACATTTAAAAACATATATTTTATACATTTAGGCATAATTTTAAGTATTTTCAGTGTTATTTCTTAGTAGTTTTGAAACTAAATAAAATATTAGTCACCTTACCGATTGGCTTACATACAATAGATTGATTTTCTTCTTTTACATGCTTTTACAACCTTATTATGCTTTAAACCCTTGTTGATTTGTCTTTTTCGTTTAATTTTTCTTTGCCGAATTGTCCGGAAAAGAGACCCTCATTGTCGGTATCGGCCAGTATCGGGTATCGGTCGGTATCGGATCGGGACATGCCAAACCGTATCGGTATCGGCCGTATCGGATCGGTATCGGCCGATACTTTAAACCATGATACTCACTCTCTATTAACACACAGAGAAACACATGACACTCCTGACACTAGCCAACCCTCTACTACAAACACTCGAGACACTACTTCTTTCCATACACTCACTCACACATGCCGTACATCACTTCCTAAGCTCAGACTAAGGGGGTCAAGCCCCTGCCACTGAAGCTCACTCTGCTGCAATATTGGTCAAGGCACTGCCCTCCTACTGCAGACCCATCAAGGCCTGCTCCTTACTGCAACTGGCAGTTCCCCCCTGCCTGCAGGGGCATAAACCCCATCCATTGACCTGCCTGCACTCCAAGGTTAACTGTTATTCTAACAGAAAGTAGGGAGCAGTCCCCAACTGATAACAACAGTCCCAATTGTTAACTGCTACAGCTATGCTCCATTATCCGAGCCCCCTCTTTATTACATATACTGATACACTAAACTCCAACCCCTTCCTCTACACAACTGATATAATGTCAAGTGTAATTGGTATAAGATTGAGCTATAGCCCTATATCACACAAACGTACTTATATATAGCAGTCCTTATATAAATGTTGTTTCCTAATGGACATGAACTCATCTCCACACTCACAAATACCATAAACTCATTTCACATTCACTGTGGAGTAAGGAACACAGACATACACACACACACACCAAATGCATATAACAGTCCACTCTAATCATATTCTTAAAACAGTCCACCATTTCCCCTCTCTTAAGAGATGCTCAAAATCTTGTCCATGAAGTAGATAAAGTCCAAAAATTACCTCAACTGATTGCTTAGATTAAGAACTGCGAAACATGATCCATCCACTCCGTACGCACTTCATTGATTTCATCAAATGTGTATACACACTTTTCATTATACTGTTTAAAAATAGGAAGAAAAAATGAAACATAAGTGATAATATATAAATATATTATAAACATACATGTTGATTAAGAAGAACATCACCTTGGGATTAAGCAAGCTTCGATCATATGAGATCTCTTTCATATATCTCATAACGTAGTAACCACATTCGATGGAGCCGGTTTGATTCGGTACCTATGCATAGAAAAGCAAAGATCTTACACACTTGTTCATTTTTGATTTATATATATATTAACGAGAAATATATTGAGAGAAATATATTGTACCTGAATTGCAATCCAGTTCAATTTAAATTTTTTCACTTGGTTACCACATTGAGCATGAAACATACGAAGCCCGCTATGCAAATTAAAGTGGAAAATATTATTTGTCATTATTAAAACATCTAACATTGACTATAGTTGTGCGAAGTATTGGGACAGATATATTCATGCATACCTTGTTACAATGTGCTTAAGATCATCACAGATGCAACTTCCCAAAGAATCCAAATAGTATGCTCTCATTAGTAAAAGATCAATGACTACCAAAACCCAATGATCACTGTAACACCATATAACACCAAGATATATACAAGTTATTGAGTATACAACCAAACAATTGCTAAATAACACAAGTTCAAAGCGACAAAGCATGTCAAGAGAAATAGTCGACTTTGTTTGTGACTGTGAAGTGGTTGATTATTGGTCGTGTGGTTTTTAAGTGAGGGAGGACTGATTTGAGTTACATATGCATGGTACAAATTGGAAAAAAAAAAGGAAAACTGAAACATAAACTGAAACTGAGACTAGCCCAATATGGAAACTGGAAACTGAAACTGGGTTTCAACAGGGAACCCAACATCTCAAAGAGTATCCTATACTCTTATTTGGTTTCCAACAGGAACCCATCATCTCAAAGAGTATCCTATACTCTTATTTGAATATACATTCATGATTTCTTGAAAATGGGGAAAGAATGAAATATGAATATACATTCCAGCAAGTTATATGTTCCAGAATGTTATAAAAGAAAATAAGTAAGAAATGTATCACCTCGGGTTGTATGGCAAGAAAAATAGTCGACTTTCTTTTCGAGAGTTCAGACTATTACAGATATGCCTTGCCCTTCTATCCTGTGATGCCAAAAATTCTTTTATCCCTGACTTGTTTGATGGTCTTGGATCAATGAATGAAACATTCTCGTCGGAGTTTAGGTCCTTCAAACGATAGTACAATGACCTATAGTTTGTAAATAAGTTAACTCAACTTATTAATGTAATAATAAACAATTTTAACGAGCAAAGTATTCTTGTACCTAATGTAGATTAGTATGCAATTTACTGAGAGAGGACGCATGTTAATGAAATTCTCAAAATCCTCTTGGAGAAGAGTTGTAATTGTTGGGGTACCAAACAAGTCACTGTCAAATGGAACCCGAACTGACATTTTTTCAGTTACCAACCTTTGATGCAAAGCTTGTCGATCCTCTGATAGGGTGTTCCTCACCATGACAAACCCATATTGTATAACTTCGATCGATACCCCTACTAAACAAGTGTTTTCTGACGTCCCCTGGATTTTGGAATATCAAATTTCCACATCTTTCGCATGGACATCGAATAGAATTAGGATTATTTGAATGGAGTTTTGCAAACTCAAGAAACTCTTCCACTCCTTTCTCATATTCACTACACATTCTATCCTTCGACATCCATGATTTATCCATTTTGGGCTAGATTAGAAAAAAAATACCTATAAAGGTCAATATAACATGTTAGCCATAATTTAGACATGGTTCACCTTGTCTCAGAAAGTAATGATGACGAACTCTACTTAGCAATATGCAAAGTGCAACTACAAAAGTTTTGGAGTAAAATAGAGGATACAAGGAACAAATGCAATATAAAATATTGTAAAAGTCTACCTGGGCTTCAGCATTCGATGACCGTAATCTCGTCCTCAAGCTCTGTTGTTCTTCCTTTCCTGCAATAAGAATGTGAGTGAGAAGGATGAGTGTCTATAAGGAGTATAACTGGACTCACTATTTGATAAAGTAACCAAGGCTTTGATATGAAGTTATTTGATTGATAACTTAAAAATAACATAAATACTGTAAACAATGAGATCCAAGACCCTTAGTAACAGTGTAAACACTGCAAAAGAACATAAACACTGCAAAATTCGTAATCATCATGATGCTCCCGGCTACAACTATTCTTCTTCTTCAGTAAATTAAGATAGCTAACTGGTCTATATATAGTCACATATATTACACAAATGTGGCTACAAAACTTGACTGCCAAGTGCAGTTAACTAAAAATGGCCACAAAGAATATATTATGTTTATCATGAAGTGATACCGACGAACTTACAAAGGACAGGATGTGAGAATCAAGAAGGTTTAGAAGACTTCAAGAAGGTTTAGAAGACTGCAAGCATCAACCACAACCATAGACATTCAGAAACATCATATAATGTGAGTTCAGTAACGTTCTTAACAATATAACTGTGAAATACACCAAACAGTGACATCAAAGAAAACGTAAAACGAGACGGCCACCGAAATATAAAGGTTAGTTTAAGAAGCTACAGAGACAACAGATAAACGCAATATATCGATCATTTTTAGTAAGTGAATGATCATTTCCGCCATGCCATCAGATTTACTACAAAGATTAAAAATGAGCTAAGATATCAAAGATATTTCCAATCTAGATGAGAAATAAATCGGCATGAATAATGAAATAAACAACTATCACTGCCAGCGCAATGAAATGATACAATTCATCGCGGATTTTTTGAAGAACATTACCAGGCAGATTGACAATAAACAGACAGGTTACTTCTGGTATTCATGGAAAGTTAAAAAGGAAACTAGAACATATACTGATTTAAAGCGCTTATAATAATTACATCGGCCATCAACAGTCCATGCTTCTGTACCTTTTTTTTATAGACATATTTACATAAGGATCATTATATATAGATAACATTAGTCACTGACGACCGCATACATGTACTATCCACTGCAAGTTGCATGTTTAGTTTCCAGATATATAGATAACATTAGTCACATATATTACATATTCAAATCTATAATAAGCTATATTCTCCCAAATTTATAAACTAACAATATAATGGGAAAGTTAAAATACGAATAAAGAATTTAATGGGTGAACAAATTCAAAACAGGAAACTCAGCCAACACTGTTCAGTTATATATTCAAATCTCAGGTCATCAACAAAGTTAAAACTCAGCTTTATAGGAAAACAAACTCAGTCATATCATAACATATGGTTTCATACAAAGGAAAATTAGTTTGTTCATTTAGAGCATTCAGTGAATCAGTTAATAAAGTTCTCAGTCATAAGTTCATTTAGAGCATTCAGTCCTAGCCTATCACCAGTAATATAAATTTAACATTTCAGTTTATCATCAACTAACAAAACAACATGTAAACCTTGTTAAAAACTGGAAGGAATATAATAGGACCTCTAGTCCTGGTGGTTATATAACTACCATCTTATCGCTCCTCCTTACTAGTGTACCTATTGGCTTGTATTGCACTTTTCCAAACCAGCTAAAACATTTTTTTTCTCATCTTGTCCTCAATTGGCGTTGTCTCCAACTTCACATGATTTTTTCCTTAATCTTGTCCTCAACTGCACATGTGAGATACGAAAATATATTATGGGACACGGGCAAATGATTTCACGTGTACATGATGAATGATGATATAGCTTTTGTAGGTGGTCTATCCAAATGAAATTTATCGATCAAATTGGAAAAGTTGGCTAGGTGTTTGCATTTTATAGGGCAGGAAATAAATGAAAAGAAGGGTTAATGTAAATATTCCGCTGCCGGAACTTGAACCCTGGTCTCTCTGGTGAGAGGCGAGTATCCTAACCAACAGAACTACAATGGAATCTTGATATTAACCTATATTTTCACTTTATAACCTATATGATATACAATCAATTTTTAATTGCTCCGAAGACTTATTTTTATACACTGTTAGGATTTTTCAGAATCCAGATGTAGAAGTGGCACTTTGTGTCCATATTAAATAAGCACTGTCGTGCGCAATTCATACAGATTTAGGATAATAAGTGGGACACGGAAGTGATTTGCCGTTTGTGGAGTCTACAAATTCCATGGGAGGTGTGAGGAAATATCATTGAGAACCTTACGAGGATTTTCATACCTTCTACTCTTATTTAATTGTTTATATGAAGAAGAAGATTTGAACTTGATCCGGATTCCTTACAACAAAGGAAGCACGTTCACTCTAAAAGTGTGGCCGTGTCCTGTCGGTCATGTATCGGACTCTCCTCAGACACTCCAAAATACACTAGGACACACCAAAATAGGTGTCGTGTCCGTTTCGCTGTGTTGTGTCGTATCCGCATCCGTGCAACATAGACTACAACCAAAGACAATTTTTTATGGCCAATAACTCATGCACCTTCCTATTTGTATGAGGTGTACTGGCTACACAAGGGATTGCCTGCAGTGTTCTGAATCTGGATTTGGAGAGCATTGACACCAAAGAAAGAGAAAAGAAAAAGGAAAAGAAAAAAGAAAATGGTGTAGAAAAATCAAGATTCAGCTACCTACCAAGCAGATATTTTCATGGTCAGGAATAATATACACCACAAACACACCACCATACATGTCGTACCACAATTCTAGGCTTGAAGAGGGCATCATTCTGTTGAGATTGATGACATCATCAACCCCTAGTCCATTCGAAACTGGAACTGAAACCAATCTGTTACCATTCGAAAACCCAACTCCCAATCAATCGAAAACACCCATTGAACCCACATAAACACCTTGTTAAATTTCTAAGTGTGTTTGTGGGTCAATCACGTGTTGGATTTGCAGAACCTACTGATTAAATTAGGATGATCGAAAAACCCTAAGTTGGCTGACACAAAAAAACCCTAAGTTGACACAAAAATCGAATTGTAGAGAGAAGAAATGAAAGATATTATACCGCATGGTGAAGATCGAAGTTGCCGCATGGTGAAAACGTCGGGGACGTCGTGTAGGCCGTCGAAGAGAGGGTTTTCTCGAGGGAGAGGGGACGTTGCGTAGGACGTTGGGTAGGCCGCCGAGGAGAGGGTTTTCTCGATGGAGAGGGGACGTCGTGTAGGCCGCCGAGGAGAGGGGACGTCGCGTAGGACGTCGTATAGGCCGTCGAGGAGAGGGGACGTCGCGTTGGACGTCGTGAAGGTCGCCGAGGAGTGGGTTTTACTGTTTGGAGGGAGAGGGAAGAGGCCGGAGGGATGGAGGTTGATTTCTCATGGAGGAAGAGGGCGGAGGGAGGCTTTTCGAAGTGGAGGAAGAGGTCGGAGGGAGCGATTTCTCGAGGAAGAGGCCGGAGGGAGAGATTTCTCGAGGAAGAGGTCGGCTGGGGAGAGAGGGTTTTCGAAGTGGAGGGGGGGTTTTGTTATGTGCGAAGGGTTTTTTCAGATCTGCTCTATTTGGTGCGAAACCGTCAACAAATTAATATTTTAAAAGAAATTACGATAATGGCAGCTGAAATAGCCGCGGGAATTTTCCCGCACAGACTTTAGTTGACGGTTATTATCAAAACGTCAATAAATAGATTTGTATTTCTTGACGGTTTCACTAAAACCGTCAACTATTATGGTATAAATTTGCTAAATTAACACAAAACGTGTGTTTCCTTGACGTATGTCTAAAACCGTCAAGGTTACCCATTTTAATGACGGTTTTCCACGACCGTCAATAAATAAACCGTCAAGAAAAGCCATTTTTCTTGTAGTGACAGCGCGCTGGACACGGCTCTCCGACACGTGAAACTTGGCGTGTGTCTTGGGGCTGACACTGACACGGGGCTCCCTAAGTTTCAGAGCCCCACGTGTCGTATCGGACACGCACAAACGCATGCACTGGAATTGTACTGTGCCGAGTGATGTCAGTTTTTTGCACTGATATGCGTGTCCTGTGTCACGCACACGTATCGTGGACACATGGCAGGGTGTCCTAACCCTAGCCCTACACTTGGTCGACACTTGGACACAACCATGTGGCTTGTGTCACATCGTGTCGAGTGCACGGACACTTTGTACACGTGCACGATGATTGCACACTACTGTGTCCAGTTTTCCTATTTTGGGTTTTAATTGGTTTGGACACTTTGTGTCCACTTGGTTGGACACAAATAAGTTGTGTGACACGTATACAAAGTATATTCACATTACCAACCACTGATTTGATGTTTTAGTTCAATTTAATTGATCAATTCTCTTTTTCTGATACCTTAATAAACTGTCCCTATTTCTGTTCTGATTCCAGATTTTAAATTTGATTTTTGTCATCAATTTTGATCAATATTTCACTGTTAAATAGTGTAGTTTAAAGCCCTAATGTGTACTCCTAATTGTGTTCTAATTGTGTGTCAAAATTGGAAGGATTTGGGACTGTTTCTGGGTTCAAAATCTGGAATGCCAATCTGGCTGAAAACTGGGTTTTAAAGGACTGTTGAAAACTGATTTTTGGTTCCTAATTGAACTGTTTTAAATGATTTCAATGTGTTATCTGAGTTTGATTTGGTTTTAAACTGAGATTGGGTTCTGATATGAACTGAGATGGGGGGGTTCTTCTATGTGATAACTGAGATTGAATGGGACTGTGTGCATTGTTCCTCACTGATTTTTGTCTAACACCCTCACTACATGTCACTCACACTCATGTTTCACTGTTGCCACACACCTATGTAATTTCCCTGTCTGTTTTCTCACTAATTGACACACACACTCATGTGTATCACACTCTATTAGCTCACTCACTGTTAGCCTAGGTTTCATGTTACACAACCTCTACTTCACACACCTATGTTTCTCACATGAACACTCATCACACACATGTTTCCTCTCACATACCCATGACACACACACTTTCATTTCTCATGTATATATATATATATATATATATTTTATATATATATATATATATATATATATATATATATATGTATTGAGGTTTATATGTATTAGTATCTTATATATATAATGTGTGTCTATATATATTTTAGATATTCATGTAGGTGTAGTGCACATATAGATAACCTATATGTTATGAATTCCTATATTAGATTATATTAATATAGTAGTATGTGTATTATTTAAATATGGGTATAGTCTTTGTAGATGTGATTTATGGTTGGCTTTAGGCATGGCTTAGCCTATGGCCTAGTCTCTTAGCCTATGGCCTATGTGAGTGTCTGTGTGTCAGTATATAGCCTAGAATAGACTAGTGTAGTCTTGTTAGACTTAGAATAGCCTTGTTAGCCTAGTATAGACTAGTTTGACTTAGGTTTGACTTGGTTGACCTAGTTTGACTTCTAGGGTTGACCAGAGTTGACCAAGAGTTGATTTTGGTCTAGATTGACCTAGATTCATGTAGTATGCATCGTAGTGCATCTTATTACTATTCTGGACTTGTTGTGACTTATGCTGTTCTAATAGGAGCCAGACACCACTCCTCGGACAGTACTTTCGTCTTGGACATTCAGTTAGCAGGCGAGTACATTCTCTGATCTTTTCATACCTGTCTGGACTATATTCGTTCTCTAGATTACTCTACATGATGCTGACACGTATCTTCACGGATTAGTACTATATGGATCCTTTCCTGAGATATTATCCCTCTACGGGTGCATCGGGTATTTCATGTTCATGTACTTTATCATGTGCATAAAGTACTCCTTGTACTCGTACTAGTTCATATTATTACATGTTCTCATGTGCTTTCATGTGCTTTATCACGTGCCTCATGTACTACTCATTACATGAGTTCACGTAACCTTAGTTGTATTCATGTGCTTATAACGTAACTTAAATGGATCCTTGTGTATTGATTGGGGCGGGGTGAGTAGAATTGGTTATGTGATCATTATCCCCAGTAGATGTATTCATGTGCCTCCTTAGTTGTATTCATGTGCCCCTAAGCCGTTTATATAACCATATTGTACTCTAAACCACGTAGTCACTTACAGTCTCTACTATCATGTATTTACTTTCAGTTACAAAATATCTTCTGTTTACTCGTACTTCTTTTTCAGCACTTCCTGTATTTTACTCTATTGTATGATTTATACTCCTAACCTGCTATGAACTGTTTGAGAGATATGTGCTCGTTCCTGTCCTGATTGGACCTGTTGAAAATTTTACAGAGGACGAGGAGGAGGACTGCTTAGACACATACTATGGGACAGCCTTAGAGGACACTTACGATCCGGACTTCCAGTCGGATCCCTTAGCAGTAGAGACAGTTGCACCATAGTTAGTTTATCTTATTTCATAGTATTTGGAGTTGAGTTGTATATACATTTGGGATCTGTATTATGTCTGGATGTTGTGAAGTTTATCATAGACACTTAGCTTCTCTCTATTTGTATTCTTGTGGATTTTGGATCTTGCATATTTTATTATCTATCTATCTTCCTTTTATGTTCTACCTTAGCTGTGATTGAGTTATATTCTGTTATATCACCCCCATTCGGGGAGTATAACTATTTTTACCTTCAACTGTTAGATGTTGTGACCTAGGACAATGTTCTACCGCCGACACTACGGCGTAGGCTGGACGTACCTACGTCTCGTGCCCTTACTCTAGGGTGCGGGTCGTGACATGTCGCGTCTTCTGAATGGCGAAAACCAGAGCAAGGCACTCCTTCTCCACGGCAGTGTATCGATGCTCCGGCCCCATCATCATTCGGCTGAGGTAATATATAGCTTTCTCATGGCCTACATCATTGTTTTGTGCTAGCAAAGCACCGAGAGAATGCTCCATTGCTCGCACATAAAATAGGAATGGTTTTCCAACAACCGGGGCTACCAGGACTGGAGGGTTCGACAGATATTCTTTGATATTGTCGGAGAGGTTAGAGATAAATCTCATGACGTAAGCTTGCCTTCCTTGAAGGCCTCAGAGTTTACAAAGATTTCTCGGGGACCCATCTCTATGATTGCCTTCGTCTTTTCAGGGTCTATGTGGATTCCCAGGGCAGTAATGATAAAATCCAGGAATTTTCTACTAGATACACCCAATAAGGATTTGGTAGGATTCATCTTCAAGTTGTACGCTCACATCAGGTCGAATACCTTCCTCAGATCCTGCAGATGGTCTCCCTTAGAGCGGCTTTTGACACCTATGTCGTCGACGTAACACTCCACGGTCTTACGCAGGTGATGTCTGAAAATGACGCTCATAGCTCGTTGGTATGTGGCGCCGGCATTCTTTAAACCGAAGGGCATGACGGTGTAACAGTACACGCCAATCGGTGTTCGAAATGATGTATGCTTCTCGTTGTCAGAAAATATCTTGATTTGATTGTATCCTGAAAAGCCATCCATGAATGACATGTGCTCAAAGCCACATGTGTTGTCGATCATGATGTCCGTGATGGAAAGAGAAAACTCATCTTTAGGACAAGCTTCGTTTAGATTTCGAAAGTCGATGCAAATTCGGATCTTCTTATTCTTCTTGAGGACTGGTACTATGTTGGCGACCCGGTCTGGATGTTGCTCCTCCCGGATGAAGCCGCTGGCTATCAGTTTGTTGACCTCAGCTTCGATAGAATTCATGATGTCCGGACGAAAACGTCTTTGCTGTTGTTTGATCGGCTTTGCGTCCGAACAAATGTTGAGTTTATGAAGTACGACCTTGGGGTCTAGCCCTGGCATGTCTTCATAACTCCAGACAAACACATCAATGCACTCTCAAACGAGTCGCAAAAGCGTCTTTCGCTCTTCGTCTGTTAGGCTTTTGCTGACGAAGATTGGCTTTGGAGAGGATTCGTCGTCGAGGTCAACTTGCATAACCTCATCTTCAGTAGGATGTTCACGAAGTTCGAAGCATTTCTCCCATAGTGCGTCTAGTTGCTGGACCCAAGGTAGCTCGAGAAGTTCGGGTATATCTTCATCTTCTTCGTAGGCATCAGTAAATGCCATATTGACAGACAGAGCTTGCCTGAATATGTCCCCTATGCTGACATCTGAATCGGAAGTGGGTGATCCGGTTGAATGCGAATGCCAGTCACATTCTTCATCTGAGCTTTCGGGAGTTGTTGCAGGTGTAACATAACCTAGCCCACATCTGGTCTTGTTGTAGTAATCTCGTGGTTTCCCAGCCGGGACTGGTAACTGTAAGGGTAATCGCCGACTAGTGCCATAATTTAAGCCTAGCGTAGTCTCCAGATCTACCCCTATTTTCGCATGAGGTACTTGGATCGGGAACTATATAGATATAGGGGCAGTTTTCTGGTGTCGGATTCGAGATCAACTTCTTTTATCCTGAAGGGATGTGGATCATTCTTCCGGACGAAGATGATTGGATGATCCTCTTCCTCAATTATGCGGTAAGCGTCTTCTACTGAAGTAAGCTGATTAACGATGTAGACATTTGTCACCTGTGTGTGTAGGTGGGTGCCTATACCGTGTTCCATGGCATACATTTTACAAAGCTTATCAAGCTCGAGGTAGTTCAAAGATAGCCCTTTATTGATAAAGTAAGGTATCTTTTCCAGTGGAATTACATCACCTACGGATGGAACATCAGTGTGAGCAGCCACATACTTGGCCAGCTCTGACTCTTCTTCGGCTACCCCCTGTGTCAATAAAGACTGGAAGGATGACTTGGACAGCTTAATCATCAGGGGCTCCACTGGTGGAGTAGAACGTGGAGTCGTAGGCATACTAGCGACCCCCAGGTTAGTGTTTGGTGTGAGACGGAGAGTTGTTGGCTCACTTGCAGTCCCCGGCTTCGTGTTCAGCTGTCGATTCATTCTGGGAAGACGGATCATCATCGGCTTGACAGAGGGATTAAGCTCCTCTATTTGTTGCTGGCTGGCTCTAGGCAGCCTGATTGTCAGTGGCTCTGTTGTGGGCCTTGGCGCTTGGCCAGACCTTGGCAGTCGGATTATCATCTGCTCCTCATGTGTAGAGAGGCTGATTGCATCCTTACGCAGAGTGGCTGTAAGGGGTACAGTTCTGCCAGGTTTGCGGGCTTGGAGTTGGATCGTCAGAGGTTCTTTCGATCCTATTGCCGCCTCAGTTTGAGCTTGAGTATCTCCTTCGATAAGGTGCCTTTTCGACTTCTCGTACAAGCATGAATCTGAGTAGTAGGATTTGACCCCTTTAAAGGGATCGATGTCGGTAAATTCTGTCCTCACGAAGCTGTGCTTGTCGACGTACTTAAAACACTGGTGCAGTGTGGAAGGCATGATCATGTAATCGTGTATCCAAGGATGTCCTAGGAGAATATTGTAGGAAGTGTCCGCATCTATGACATAACAGGTCACTTCTGACTGAAGGTCGCCGATTTGGCACTTCAGGCGAATCTTTGCAATCAGATATCTTCTGCCTGAATTGAAACCGCTGATAGCAGTGCTTGTCGGCATCAGACGATGCTTTGGGATGGCAGGTAGTGCAGTAGGCTCTTCGGGATTATGCTTATGGAAGAACCGGGATCAATATGCATCCGATCCACCTTGATGTCGCCAACGTATCCAGTATAATATACAAGACGATCGTATAGGTTGGTCTTGATAAGCATATCCTGCGGAGTGAAGACAATGTTGGGCATTGCACCTGTGCAAGTGCTGTCTTGAAGATCTGCAGGCGAGCTCTCCCCAGTGAGATTGGACTGAGCCAGATATGCATCGGCATTCTGGAGTGCCTCGCTCAATACGACGCGAACATCTTTGAAGAGTCTCAGGAGCTCGTATAGTGACAATTTGGCTTGTGTGTTACCAATTGTGCCAAGATGTCAAAGTTGTAGGGCCTCTCCAGCCCATGAGGCACCTCTTTTCGGAGTGGTTTGTCAAAGCGAGTCTCCTTCGTCCTAGACTTGTCGGTCGTCGGAGGGTGAGAAGGTCCTGGAGCATTAGCAGTAGCCGGCTGATGATCTTCAGCCGAGTTACCCGGTGTAGGTTGCATTTGTGCACCAAATCGGGTGACGACGGTTGTAGCTTCTTCGACTTCTGTCAAGATTGTGCGGCAGGATTTGACTTTCCCACTCTTTTTCTTGCTGGTGGAGGGCGGTGCGGACTGAGTCACTTCAGGTACCAGGTCCGGATGGACCCACATGACCTCCCCTCGTGATGTGGTGAGAGGCACTAGACCAGCGGCCTGGTCTCGGGGAGGTGGAAGGTTATCGACCTCCATCTTTTCCCTAGGGATGGCTACTACTCTATCTTGAGTCTTTGTCGGAGGGAAGCTACCGAACTGTACTGACACCATGTTGGCTGCCACGATTACCTCTTCGAAATCAATGGCCAGGGCCTTAAAATCGATGAGATGCTGGATGTATCGCTTCAGTTGGAAGCAGTCTTACATAGCATGGTCATAGCGATGGTAGTGACAGTACTTAGGGCTCTTTATTTCTGCCTGCCGAGGTTCCCATCTTGGTGGGGGGACTGAACTCTACCCCCTTGTATGAGCATGTCCAAGATGGGCTTGACATGGCTGTCCTCGAAGGAGTAGGTCATCTGAGGCCACTGCTTTTCTGCCGATTTTGGTTTGGATTTCGAGGCTGTGTCGGCCACCATAGCTTGTTTGTCCTTGTTTTCTCGGTTGTTGGAGGAATTTTCGCCATTGTTGTTGTTGGCATTAGGGCGTTTACCCTTGTCCTCTCCCTTCAAGATGTAAAGTCCCAATTGGTGAGCTTTCTTCAACTTGTCTTCTGCACTAGTGGCACTGATGATGAACGTCTTCCAGTCCTTAAACTGATTTTGCCCATCCAGAGGTTGATTGTGGGGAGCAGCCTCTTTTGGTAAATTTCAATTAAGGAGGAATCAGGGTTACCGGAAGGCAACTTCATCGCGGTTTGTCAAAACCGCTCAATATAGTTCCTTGTCAGCTCCTTTTCTCTCTGAACAACGTCCATGAGGGTGGACATCGTCACGTCTTATCCTACTTCGTAGAACCTCTCCAGGAACATATGTTTGAAGCCGACGAAGGAATGGATGCAGTTGTCTGGCAAGTTACGGTACCAGTCGAAGGCAACCCCTTCCAATGCTCCAATGAACAGCCGCATAAGGATGGCTTCGTCATGAGACAAATGGTCGGTTATGACTTTGAAGTAGGTGATGTACCTGCTTGCAGATGTCTTCCCATCATACGGATTGATGTTGAATGGTTTATATCTTGGTGGGAAGGGAACATCTCTCCATGCAACAGGATATGGTTGTCGTATCCTGAGGTCCTAGAAAGTTTCTCCGGCATGAAACATGGCCCGGAGCTCTTGGACCTCTCGTCTCGTCTCCATGGCCTCATTTGCAGCGGTGGAAGCCGTCATCGTAGGAGGATTGTTGCCCGGGTTTGGCGCAGTTGAGTTTGAGTCTGCATTGACTGCAGGACCCAAGCTTGTTCGGCCAGGCGTCCTTCCTTGCAGAGTCGGTAGGGCCGCTTTGATCTCGTCCACAGATTTGACCATGGTAGGAAGTATGGCCTCCAGAGTGTCGATGCATTGGCGATCACTGGGACCGTCTTGGTTGCTGTCCATCATGAACACCGTCCTCACATGTGGAGAGATATAAGGAACGATGGAGGATGTGCCCTCTGAGTCATACCCTTGTACAGAGAAGTCGTCAGGGTATATGGGAATATTGTCCTCTGGTTTGGACTCAGAAGGAGTGGTACCCCCAGCTTCAGAGCTTGCCTCGTCTTGGGACCCGTTGACGTCCTCAGGGACGTCCGGATCCAATGCATCTGTGGGGGGAATTGTTTCCCCTGGTGCATCTTCTTGGAATACCGAATTGTTGTGGACGTTCGGAGGGGTGCTACCCCCAGCTTCGGCCACCCCCAGACGTGTAGTTGACGACTCCCCAAGTGTTGAAGATTTTATTTTAGGTCGGGTGCCTTGAAAAACTCCTCCTGTGGTGGTTGTGGACAACTGCTTGGATGCGAGTTTCCTGGTCACGCTAGTTGAGATTTTTGGACTGGAGACATTTGTTTTCTTCCCTCTCCCGCTGCCAGGGATCTTCAGAGCAAAATTGCATGAGGCGACGAGAAGCGCCTCGTCTTCTGAGCTTGGGTGTTGCATTCGTTGGAAGACAGACCGTCGGTCTTCTTGTACTGCCGCATTGTTGCAACAGCAGTTGACAATGACTTGGGTGCAGTGATGTCCATGGAAGGACTATCTGCACACCGAAGCTTCTTCTCTTTCTTTGCATTTATGAAGGATCACGTCACGTAAGTCAGGTGCGTCCCGAGCAACTTTTACGCCCGTTTTGTGGGCCCGTGAATCCCGAGCATCTGAGTGTGTTGGCACCATGTTTGCTCCCTGATTGTTGGAAGACTCTTGGGAACTACTGTGTCCGTTTGTCGCCGGGGGTTGGACTCGAGTGGTTCGGTACAACTTTCCATCGGAGGCCCGCATAACATTAAGCGGAGCGCTCGGATGGTCAGAGGTTGGGACAGCTGACTGAGCTTGCCTAGCCCGCGCTGTCCTAGCCTTCTTCACTCTAGTACCCGAGGGGGCATAGTAGGAAGAGTCCAAATAGTGCCGCACAGATTCTGACATATTTTCTTGGGAGCATCTGGAGTCGGGACCGCATGAGAGGCGGTCAAAGACTGAACCCGAGCCGCATGGAGCATTCCAGCAGTTTGCATTTGTGGCCGCATATGAATTCATGTGGCTTGATCTGTTGGCCACATCAGCATTCATGCAGCTGGATCTGTTGACCACATCAGCATTCATGCGGCTGGATCTGTTGGCCACATCAGCATTCATACGGCTGTGTCTGTTAGCCACGTCAGCATTCATACGGCTGAATCCGTTGGCCATATCAGCATCCATGCAGCTGGATCTGCTGGCCACATCAACATTCATACGGCTGGATTTAGTGACCGCATGAGTCTTCATACGGCTGGAATTGTTGGCCGCATAAGCCTTCTTCATGCGGCTGGAATTGTTGGCCGCATAAGCCTTCTTCATGCGGCTGGCACACTTATGCGGCTTCTTCCTGGACCGCCTAGAGTCCCCATTTGCTTCCTCAAGTCCAGCATCGTAGTGCTTTCCTCTACCAGACTTGAGAACAGCAGGGTCCTCTGTGGCCTGAAGTGGGGCCGCATGCGAATCTCCGCCGTCCTAGACATCAGAGAACACTTCGTCCAGAGCTTGGAGAGGAGCAAATGATTTGGGCCTCCACTCCCTGTGGGCCTTCTTCATGCGGGCTCGCTTCTGGACTGGGGCAGCGTTCCCGTCGGAGAGCATTTCTTCAAACGCCTGTTGGTCGAAACGGACGACCAACATCTGTTGTGTGGAGCCAAGTTTGGCTGTGTTCGATTGCGTCACCAACTTCTCAGCCATAGAGAAGTTAGTCCCCAGCAGAGTCGCCATCGTGTTTGCCATTGATTATAAAAGAACAGAACAGTTTTATGGGAGGACTGGACTTTTACTTCATAATACAAACTCGCTTGTACAAAAGAGAGCCTAGGAACAAAACCTAGAAAAAGCAATCTAAAGTACAATTGTTTATTTTTTATTCTGGGGGGTGACGGTAGAGGCTCGGGAGAGTGACGGCAACTCTGCCTTACTCCTTAGACGATCGAACGCAGCTTCGGCTCCGGGAAAGAAATGCTCTTTGTGTGGACGGGGGTTGCTAGTCTCTCTACTCGGGCTCTGTGCGACCGCTCCTCTGTGCTTCCACCATTCTCTATCTCCAGGGTTTTGCAAGGGAATGGCACCTTGCTATTTATAGGACTTTGTGATAAGTAGGGTGTGCAGTAATTGCTCCTTGAAAAGTGGATGGTTAGGGATTCGTTAAGATTTGTCTTGATCCTGTTTGTTGAAAATCAATCCGGGCTGTTAATATTGACTGTAATAAATCTGGGCAGTTAATACTGATTGCGCCAAATCTGCATGGTTTGTTGGAAATCGATCTGGGCAGTTAATATTGATTGCAATAATTCTATATTGTGATGATTTGTTGATGTCAGCAAATCCAAGTGCATAAATCTTGGTCAATCTCTTGCCACGTGTCCCAACTGTCTGTTATATCGATTGCCATAAATCTGAGTAGCTGAGATTTGATCAACTCCTGCCGCGTGTCCCAACTGATGCGAGCCGCAAGAAGGACTATCATAGTTCAGCCGCATGAGTGCGGCCTCGTGTCAGAGCCGCATAAGTGTGGCCTTATCTGAACCACATGGAAGTCCTTATAATTGAGTGGCATGGACGTCCTTACAACTGAGCCGCATGGAAGTCCTTTAATCTGAACCGCATGGAGGTCCTTACAACTGAGCCGCATGGACCCTTTAATCTGAACCGCATGGAGGTCCTTACCACTGAGCCGCATGGACGTCCTTACAACTGAGCCGCATGGACGTCTTTTAATCTGAACCGCATGGAGGTCCTTACCACTGAGCCGCATGGACGTCCTTATGACTGAGCCGCATAAAGAGCTTTGGAAATGGGTGGACCATGCCAGCTATAAAGATTTTTCTCATCTCTCTAGGAGCACGTCAAGAGTCATTATTTTACCGTTATGTCAGAGCCGTCAAATTTTTGTGTCAGGGCTGCTGCATTGCGTCAGAGCATTAAATGAACCAGCTGCACATAGTAATGATGGCCATCTGTGGATGCCTGCTTTTGAACTACCCACGACCACGTGGCTTTTCCGAGCCGCATAGAGCTCTCGGGGACTTCTGAGCCGCATGAAGCTCTAAGGGACTTATGAGCCGCATGAATCTCTAAAGGATTTGTGAGCCGCCTGAAGCTCTAAGTGATTTTCTGAGCCGCATGAGACTCCCACTGCTTTGAGCCACATGGATTTTACTTGTTCTTTTTCATGCTTCTACTGTCATGCCCCAGAATCAGAATACTGGAGAGTGGGGGCAGACATCGCCAGCTACGTATATTGAAGTGCAACCCCCTCGCCATACGGTCACGACTATCTAGATACATGAGGGTTTAACTACAAGACAACAGTCTCTTATGGTCATGAACAAGCCTAGCGTCTCAATCACAAGCAAGTAAGTAAATGTTACAAGATGTAAGATCACCAAATATACAATAGTAAGGCGTCCCAAATATTACATATTCAGCTGATCATGAAGCTAGTCATTAAAAAATATGAGGACTAGCAAGAGTTTAGTCATACATGATCAACCCTAGAATCTGTCAATCATGTTACAGCCCGTAGGCAGATAGTAAGTAAAAGTAATCGAGCTAAACAGGTGCTCATCGGCTAAATGCCTAAAAAGAATATTTTTACAATAAAGTGGGAGATCAAAAATAAATCCACTCGTTGCCCTGGTTACGCCTGGTGGTCACTATCGGGAAGGAAAGTCGGTAGATCCTCTAGAGCTGCTCCGAAATCTGGCCATACAAAGCCAGCTGGATCAGACCCCAGAAAGAGCAAGTGCCACAAGGAAGCTTCACTTAGGAACTAAAACCAACAATTAGCACAGAATAATAATAAGTTGTAAGAACTGGAAATAAGGGAAAACATATCAGGATGATATACGACGAGCTAACCATGGAACTATTCAGATAACCAAGTTATAACCCGTAAACCAAACAAGGACCGGGGTTGTAACCCTTCATCTGAACGGAACTTGGCTTCCCACCATTTATCGGCAGTTAACAAAAGAAATCAGGACATGTAACAATCTTGTACATGATCTAGACAAGACTAGACTGGTTGTTCCATCCAATCAATCACAGCCAAGCAATGAGTACCGCTTGGTACTTTAACTAACTAGGGTTGTCACAGGCCTAGTTACTAACAAGATGCAGCGAGATTATTCTACAGCTACAAGCCCTACAGACCATCTAGGTTACCCAGGTCAAAAATTACGGGTTGAATTCAGGTAGGTACATCATCCAGAAAATGCATGTACCCTTAAGTAGCTTGAAGGGTGCAATACATAACAGTGTGCTGGAAATGTGCCCTACTCGACGGCAGGCTACAGATCCCAAGAACGCCCAGGTAACGGGATTGCCTGTAGCTGGAAAATCTCTTCATGGCTACTGTGTTATTCTAGTTATTAACCTTAGTCCATTTCAGTAGGTACTCCTGACCGTAGTACTCAAGAGTCCCATCCTAAGCATGATGCAAGACAAGACTGGTTCATTTGTACAAGCACAATCGCCTATGGTGTCCAGGTTATTTACACTTGTCATGTCATGTCATATAAGCTGTCGCGACAGGAGTCCGAGATATATCATGTCGGTTTATTTGTCAGGAGTGCGCCACGACGGGCCACTATCAGGTCATGTTACTTGTTAAGAGTGCACCACTACGGATCACTGCCGTGTTTGGGTTAGAAGTGCAGGGTAACATAGTTCAATCATTCAATCAAAAGACCCAAGTTATACTGAGCGTTACGAGGCATGAGCATAATAGCAATAATAATAATAATAAATAACCAGGCGAGGCACGGGGGGAAAGGAAAAGCCATGCGGCTCAAAGAAATGAGTCCATGCGGCTGAGTCGATGTGGGTTCATGCGGCCCAGAATTTCGAGTTCATGCGGCTAAGAAGGGGGTAGGAGCTTATGCGGCTGGAAATGAGGGGCCTTATGCGGCTGGCGGAAGATAGGTTCATGCGGCTCAAAGGGAATGGAGCCTATACGACTGGGAACGGACTAAGTCCCATACGGCCAGGGGAGAAGGCCTATGCGGGTGGCGGAGATGTGGATCCATGCGGCTCGCGGGGAGCGAGTCCATATGCGGCTGGAAGTAAGTAGGGGCATATGCGGCTGGAGAAATGAATGCACATGCGGCTAGAGGGACGGGTACACATGCGGCTGGAAGAGTCAGCCGGATGCGGCTAAGTTCAGATGAGTCATATGCGGCTGGATAGACTTCATGCGGCCAGGAATGGAACTTGCCGCATAAGGCTATGCGGCTAAGTTCAATTGCTCATGCGGCTAGAAGGAAACTTACCGCATGAGAAGTCATGCGGCTAAGTTCATACGGCTGAGTACTATCCTTCTTCTCCATTATTCCGAGAAGAAGAACCATGTCAGTCATGGCTTCTAAGTTGCAAAAAACCTCCATCCAGAGTCCAAATCCGAACTTCCATAGGTCAGAATGGGGCAGAATGAAATTTCCTACAGCATGGAACCATCAAAACTTGGAAATAACAACGTTAAGTAGATCAAAACCCAAAAAATCCGAAAATACAATAAACTTAGATCTACAAGAATTTAGCCATGGAAATTAAAAATGCTAAATACTAAAGTGTGTTAGAATGCTGTGAAGAAGAGAATGGAACAATAAAACATGGGTTCCTCTATGAAGCAAGATGCACTTGCCTAAGCTCTATCTCTCTCTCTCTCTCACTGGTAGGTGAAGAGTTAATGGTGGGGAAGAAGAAAAGTAATAAGGAGAGACAAAGGAGAGGGGCTAATAAATGGAGATGTTGGTGGTAGGTAGGGGTTCTCCCCTTGGTCCATATTGAACCAAAAGCAACCCCAAACCGAACCAAGCTAGGACAAACCAAGATGAACCGAGCAATGAAATACCCACTAAACTAAGCAAGGAAACATGCAATACAAGATAAAATACGTACACGTATTCTAAAATACGTAATACGAACAACAGCCATTACAACTCTATCCACCTTAAAAGAATTTCGTCTTCGGAATTAATTAAGAGGCTAGAGGGACAAGGATAAGCTATATTAATCACAAACAAGTTATAACTAGGCAATCAATCATTCATTCAAGCAAGGAACTAAGGGTGTATGACATAAGAAGGACATTATACCTTACGAGTCGAACAGGTCAGGATATAGCGATCGGATATCATCCTCACGCTCCCATGTTGACTCACCCAAGGAGTGATGACCCCAAGCAACTCGGACTAACTTGATAGTGTTTTTCTTGAGTGTCTTTTCTCTCCGGTCCAATATAGACACAGGCCTTTCCTCATACGAAAGGTTGGCACCAACAACCAATTCTGAATGATCCAGAATATGGTTCGGGTCCGGGATATACCATCGCAATTGGGATACATGGAACATGTCATGCACCTCACGTAGCGACGGCGGAAGAGCAAGACGATAGGACACATCTCCTACTCGTTCCAGAATTCTTGAGTGTCTTTCCCCTTACGCCGAAACGAATGACACCACGGTTAGGCAAAATCCTTAGGAATACATGGTCGCCGACAGAAAACTCAAGAGGACGCCGATGAGAATCTGTCCAATGACGCTGGCGATCTTGGATAACTCGAAGGTGATCTCTGACTCTCCTGACCACTTCAACGTTCTGTACAATCATTTTTGGACCAAGCATCTGCCTTTCTCCAACATCATCCCAGGCTAGCGGAGATCTGCACTTCCTACCATACAGTGCCTCGAACGGTGCCATCTGGATACTGGCCTGGAAACTGTTGTTGTACGAGAACTCCACCAGGTGCAGGTGATCTTCCCACGAACCACCGAAGTCGAGTTTACATGACCGTAACATATCTTCAAGAGTCTGGATCGTGCGTTTCGACTGGCCATCTATCTGTGGGTGATAAGCTGAGCTAAACTGGAGGTGAGTTCCCAAACTCTCTTGTAAGATATGCCAAAAGTACGACGTAAACCTCGAATCTCGGTCCGAGGTGATACTGACGGGTACTCCTTGCATCCTGACTACCTGCCTGAGGTACATCTCTGCCAGCTGAGCCGTCGACTGACCAACTCTGAACGGAAGAAAGTAGGCCACCTTCGTGAGCCGGTCAACTATAACCCAAATAGCATCTCGACCAGCTGGGGATCTAGGCAATCCAGTCATAAAATCCATGGTTATATGCTCCTATTTCCATTCTAGAATAGGCAAGGGCTGAAGAAGTCTAGATGGCCTCTGATGTTCAGCTTTAACTTGTTGGCAAACCAAATACCGAGAGACAAATCGGGCTATCTCCCTCTTCATGCGATTCCACCAAAAGTGCTGACGAATATTACTGTACATCTTCGTACCAGCGGGATGAATAGAATACTGCAAACTGTGAGCCTCTGCCATGATCTCCCGTCTGATATCTCTATTGGGTACACAAAGACGCTTATAAGTGTACCACCTTCATGGATACATAACTCTGGTCTTCGTCCTGCCTCGCACTCTGCTCTGAGTCGTTGAAGCTGGAAATCTGCTGACTGAGCCCTCTTGATCCTCTCAACTATAGTGGACTGAACCTGCATACTGGCCATCAATGCCATACTGGAAGGGAGAATAACTTCGATACCCATCTTCTGAAGGTCTGCTAACAGCTCTGGTTGTGCTGTTAGGAAATAAACTTCGGCTCTCCTGTTCAATGTATCTGCAATAACGTTGGCCTTCCCAGGATAATACTGCAAGTTAACATCATAATCCACAAGTAGCTCCAGCCACCTCCTCTGACGCATGTTAAGATCCTTCTGGGTGAAAATATACTTCAGGCTCTTGTGGTCGGTGAAAATCTCCACCCTATCTCCATACAAGTAGTGCCTCCACAACTTAAGTATAAACACAACTGCTGCAAGCTCCAAGTCATGGGTCGGGTAATTTCTCTCATGATCACGAAGTTGTCGTGACGCATAAGCTATTACCTTCCCATGCTGCATCAGAACACATCCTAAGCCTCTGCATGAAGCATCATAATACACTGAAAATCCTTCGGTCCCATCTGGAAGCGTGAGAATAGGAGCTGTCATCAAGCCTCGCTTCAACTTCTCAAAAGAATCCTGGCACTCTGCTGTCCAAGTAAACTGCACCTCCTTGCAGGTCAAGTGGGTTAATGGCACTGAAATTCGAGCAAAGTCTAAACAAATCACCGGTAGTAGCCGGCCAATCCAAGAAAACTACGAACTTCTGCAACTGTGCTAGGCACCGACCATGACTCAATAGCCACAATCTTCTGGGGATCCACTTCTACTCCTCCTCGGGTGATGATATGACCCAGGTACGAAATACGATCGAGCCAGAACTCGCATTTATTGAACTTGGCATACAACTGATGTTCTCTGAGAATCTAAAGAACCACACGGAGATGCTGCTCATGCTCCACCTCACTCTTGCTGTAGACCACGATGTCGTCTAGGAACACAATCACGAACTGATCCAAATAAGGTATAAAAATGCGATTCATGAGGTCCATGAATACAGCCTGCACATTGGTTGCCCCAAATGGCATAACAAGGAACTCCCAATTCCTATACCTCGATCTAAAAGCTGTCTTCAGGATGTTCTGCTCTCTGACCCTGATCTGATGATATCCTGAGCGCAAGTCGATCTTCGAGAATACTGCTGCCCCCTTGAGTTGATCAAACAAGTCATCTATCCTCGAGAGAGGGTATATGTTATTGATTGTCACCGAGTTCAAGGTACGATAATCAATACATAATCTTGACGTACCATCCATTTTTTTTATAAGAATCATCGGGGCTTCCTAAGGCGATCCACTAGCACGAATGAATTCCTTGGTTCTAAGTTCTTCAATCATCTTGTATAAAATCTCCAACTCTGATTGTGCCATCCTATAGACTCCCTCTGACACTGGGGCTGTCCCGAAAATTAAGTCAATGGTGAACTCGATCTCCCGTTCTGGCGGCATACCTGGAAGCTCTTCTGGGAAAACATCCGGGAACTCTTTAACTATCCAAGGTAACTGCACCGCTGCGACTGCCATCCACAATACTGGCGGAGAAGGTTCAACTTTGCCTTGAGAAAAGAAAAACTCTGGCACGCCTAGAATGCTAAATACAACCCTGCCAATATGGCTATCTATTCTAGCATACTGGTTCCTCAACCAATACATCTCTAAGACCACATCATAATCGGCCATCGGAAACTCTATCAATCTAGCAGGGAATTCTCTACCGCTAACTATGATCTGACATGAGAAAAACACTCTATCTACTCCTACAAGTCCGTTACCAGTACGTATATTGAGCCTTACTAATAATGACTCGGGCTCCAATCCTACCCGTGTTACGAATCGTGCAGACATGAATGAATACGATGTACCAGAATCGAACAAAGCTGAAGCTGAAAAGGAGTTGACGAGAATAGTACCTGCCACTCCCTCTCCTGGTGCCAATCCTTCCTCTACGATCATCACCATATCCTGACCATGCCCTCGTGGTGCTGGTCCCCTCTGCTGAAATCCTTGCTGCCTATTCTGGATCTGGGCTTGGGCTTGTGCATATTGCTGGGGGTGTTGTTGCTGGAATGCTTGGAACTGAGGCGACAAGGGCCTCTGAGGCTGATACTGCTGCTGCTGGACTGGATCTGATCCTCTCACCGAAGAACTGGAAAGGTTGGACGATGATGAACCACCCCTATTCGGGCAGGATCCAACCTTATGATCTGCTGCTCCACAAGCCAGGCACTATCCCTGCACCCTGCGATATTCTGCTACCACATGTTCTGGCTTCCCACAATGAGAACATTCCACTGCGTAAGACTGCTTCTGCGTCTGCTGAGGTTACGTCGAGGTTGAATGCTGAACCGACGTCACTGAGGCCGCCCGCCTCGGAGCTCCAATGGTCAAAACCCTGGCTGCCGGGGCTGGTGCTGATGACTTATTCATCTGGCCGTGATATCTCTTCCGACCTCCAGTCCTATCCACGATCCTCTGGGAGGTATACTCATGCCTCCTAGCTGCTCTCAAGACTGCATCAAAAGTCTGATGTTCGAACTGCTCAACTGCCAATAATATCTCCAGGTAAAGTCCCTGCGGGAACCGCTGGGCTCTATCATACTCGGTTACCACCAATGTAGGAGCGAACCGACTGAGTCTGGAAAACTCGACCGCATATCCATCGACCGTCTTGTCCATCTGCTTCAGATTGGTGAACCTCGTCTGTAGATCGTGTCGAGCTACAGCATCGAAGTACTTGGTCTGGAATCTCCTTCTGAATACTGTCCAAGCAATGGGTGCTACTAATCCAACGGCCTACATCGCCCACCAGCTGCAGGCAAGATCTAACAACTACAGACACACTACGGCCACCTTCTCGTTTTTGGGGTCCTGGCTGCTTCTAGAATCACTTCTGTGTCCTGAAGCCAAGCATCTGCAACGATCGCATCTGCACTACCGTCGTAAAAGGGAGGGTTTAAGCGCTTGAAGCTGTTGGCCGTGCTGTTACCCTGATGACCTCCTTGGGTCAAAGCATCTGTTACTGCCTGGTGCAAGACGTCTCCTCGACGATCTTGGAAAGCTATTAAGGTCCTGATAAGACCCACCAAAGTGCCATCATCAGGCTCTGTAGGCTGAACAGGCTGGACTGGTGGCTCTCTTTCAATAGGTACGACTCTGGAGGCAACTCCGGAATACTGGCTTGATCTCCAGGTTGCTGCTGGTCCACATGAGGTGCTCTGTCTTGCTGCTCGACAGGGCCAGGAATAATGCCACTGAAGAAGATGACATAGGGAACAATAAGGAAGGACCAGGACAGTTCAACGGTACAAACATGCGATCAGAACAAAAATTTCAGGGATTCAGAGGATACGGACAGAGATCAAGGGCGAGTACTGATTGAAACATCTATTTGGTAAACCCTCACATATCTTGTTTTACAAGACCTGCATGGGCCATCACTTAAACCATGTCATACCCCAGAACCAGAATACTGGAGAGCGGGGGCAGACATAGCCAGCTACGTATATTAAAGTGCAACCCACATCGCCATACGGTCACGGCTGTCTAGATACATGAGGGTTTAACTACAAGCCAACAGTCTCTTATGGTCATGAACAAGCCTAGTGTCTCAATCACAAGCAAGTAAGTAAATGTTACAAGATGTAAGTGTAGGTCCTAAAAAATCAAGTTGCACACATCAACAAAGTCATGAAGATCAAGAAATAAATCTTTCAAATAAACTGCACAGACATCAGATTGCACAGTATACAGATTGCGCATACTAGATTGCGTACACTACCAAGCGCGCAGGCTGACGTGTCAAATCATCATCATTACCTGACACAAATCAAATCTTCTGACAGCTGACAGCGCAGAGAACGAGGCGACCGTTCGTTTAATCGTGCAGCACGGTACTCGAGGACAGCTGGCAGCGCAATCCATGTTGGCGCAATCCATGTTGGCGCAATCCATTCCTGTGCAGTATAAGTCTGCGTAATCTAAATGACAAAATGCACGTGGCATTTATGCCATCATTTGTTCATTACGTGGCAACCGTCTATACACGATCATGCGCATTTCAATCAAATGATGCCATGTGTCCAAGACAGTTGGCCCATGATCCAGCAACTGCCTGCACAGTCTACTGTTGAGCAATCCATCATGCGCAGTCCAGAATAACTAAAAGTTAGTTATTTTTCAGAACTCTATAAATAGAGTTTCAAGTCTCCATTCAAAGGGATCAGAGAGAAATCAGAGATCAGATCATAGAGAGATCAGAGAGTCCAGGAGTTTTTACCCAAGTGCTGTTGTATTCTTCCGAGGCTTTTGCCTTCAATTTTTGAGGCTTTTTGCCTTCAATTCCAGAGTTGTCTTCAACTTCAGAGGCTATCGTCTTCAAAGTTCACATAGTCCAAGGGATAAAGCAATCGTCTTCTAGATTGGATTCCTACAGTTGTACTTTTCCAGAATTCAAATTGTAATCTTTTACAAAGTTTGTATCAATAAAGTTCTACACTTTTGTTTTTGCAAACAAAATGGCGACTCTGCTGGGGAAGACTTTCTCCTCCGATAAAAAAGTGATAACTCAATGTGACGTAGCGTCTATCGGAAAGACGCAGAAGACACTGGTTGTGAAAATCAACCAGACAGCCTACGAGGCTATGATCAACTCCAAGACCACTCCTCGCACTGCAACCACTTCTGCCACAAGCAAAGTACGCCCAGTGTGGGTTCCAAAGACTGCTGCGCAGTCTATTGATGCTGTCCGCAAGACTTCTGTGCAGTCTGCTATCAAGACTGTTGCACAGTCCAAAGCTTCTATCATCAAGCCTATTGCACAATCTATCTCTGCTACTGCTGCACAATCTGCTTTTGCCATTACACAAAAGATTTCATATGCTGCCTTAGCCAAGTACAAAACTCCTATGCCCCTGGTGCAATTGGCTGCCAATCTGTCTGCACAGTCCAATGCTCCAGCATCCAAAGTCCATCCTAAGCACTCTGTAGCAAGAACTCCTGATGCACAAACCACAGTTTCTGTGACCAAAACCAGCACGCCATCCATTCATGCGCAAACTGCTCCTGCACAATCCAAGAGTGACAGCCTTTTGGTTAAACTCTCTTCTTTTCATAACAAGGGAAAAGGCTCTGCTCCTCTTTCGAAATACACTATTGCTCCTGTGCAATCTACTAGGGGTAGTCCTTTGGCTATTCCTCTTCCTCTTCAAAACAAAGAAAAAGGTCTGTTGGTCTTTTTTTAAACTTCCTTGTCTCATGACTTGGAAGACAATAGATGGAAACGCTCTTTAGCTAACCCTTCTTCACAAAAGAAAAGAAAAGGCCCTTTGGTCTTTTCTTAATCTTCTTCAGTTTTTACCGAAGAAGATCAATCTGAACGTGCCTCGGCACCAATCAGTACTAGAACTCTTTCAAACAAGGATTCTTCTTTCCTTTATGACAAGAGAACTTGTACTGACCAAAGAGGTATTCTGCCTACCCCGGTAGCAGAATTCCAGGACCTCCCAACTCTCAAAATTTCTGGTTCCAGGCAAGGAAAATTGCTGGTGTCTCAGACAGAAACCCCTGGCGGTGAATTTGCTGATCTCAGAACTTATCTCAACAGACCCACTTCGGTGAAACGCAAACAGCCAATGCCGAAGACCAAACATCATCAAAAATAAATCTCCAGGGTTAAAAATCCCGACACTTATGCCAATGAAGTGAGCACTTCCCTGTACACTCAAGGGACTAAACATTTGAAGAATCAGAATCATGTTCCGAACATTATCAAAGAACAAATCCCTCAGAGTTTTTCTCATCCTGCTGTTGTTTCCGATCTCCGAGAATATCTCAGACAAAAACAAGACAATGTATCAATACCTCCGGTTCAACCATCTGATCATCATTGCAACCACAAAGTCATCATCCAATGTTGTTGTCAAACAACAAAACGATCTGTCTTCGATCGTCTGACTTTTGCTAAATCTGCAGCTATGTCAGAAGAAGATGAAGTCTTGTATGCTTCTGTTAACATGACTTCCCGAGACACTGGAGGTAGAAGGTGCTCTAAGCATGGCAAACCTCGTAAACCAAGCCAACAGTATTTAGAATTACTCCAAGAATCTTCTGAAGGAGTGTTTCGACATACCCGTTCTCGAAGCCGAGATACAATCGGTCAAAGGAATCTTCCTCAAAACCCTTCAGGTTATCTTCCTACTTCTCATTCAGGAGACGACTCTTTCTCCGACTATGATGCATACAGCGAAAGCTCCGAACAGACAGTGTCTTCTACTGTACCAAGAGAAGTGACAGCTTATGTTGTCAATGAAGATCCAGATGCTTCAACTTCTACAAATCAAGAACAGCGAATCGCTGTACTAGAAGACAAGCTAAAAACCATGGTTGAAATGGTTGCTAGTATGCATTCTATCATAGTGGCACAACATGTCACACCACCGACTGTACCTAATGCTGTAAATCTAGAGATCATAGCATCTTCAGTACCTGCCAATACTGGGCTGGGGGTAGTGGCTCCTCAAATACCTCCTGTACAAGTACAAGTTCAAACTACACCTAGTCAGTCAGGAGCTGGGGGTAGTGCTTACAATGCTGTTCCTCCTCCTACCACTCTAACTCAACCTGCTCCTTCCTCTTCGTTTGAAGACGCCAATGAAGCTGTCAAACTCTTACGAACCCAGTTCGAAGCTTTCAAAGAGAAAGACAACTTGCAAAGATTGGGGATCAAGTAGCCTTATCCAGTTGAATAAAAAGAAGTTTCGTTCCCACCAAAGTACAAGATCCCAACGATCTTTTTGTTTGATGGCAGTACTTCTCCTAGTCAGTTCATCAATCATTTTAAGGTAATGACCGTTCAACTCCAGCCAAATGACGCTCTTCTTACCAGAGTGTTCGTCGGTTGTTTAGCCGGCATAGCATATGACTGGTACAGAAGTTTGACCGATGGTTGTATCACTTCCTTCTCAGGTCTCAAACAAATCTTCCTGGAACGGTTCTATGAAGGATTCAACGACATGACTATGTCGGCTCTCAATAAAATCAAACAGAAACACAATGAAACTGCTGAGAGTTTCATCGAACGGTTCTGCCGTGAAGCCTTGAAGATGCCTCCCGGGACTCCAACTGCTGTCACTATTGATACTTGTAAGGCAAATCTTTTGCCTATCATCAGTATGTGGACAGGATCTATCCAGTTCCAAGATTGGCCCTCATTCATTGTCAATGCCAAAGCTGCGGAAGTGAGTGCTGAAAAATTCAAGCAATTGGGGGTACAAATGTCTAACCCTGATCGAGATGAACACCAGACATCAAGTGGTAGCAACCGCCAGAACAACCGCAAAGCAAAAGAGACTTTGAACATCAATCTGAACAAGAATAAAGAATCTTTGGCTGTCAATGTGGCTCCGCCTACATCCACTTCTACTCCTTCTGCACCTCCACCGAGGGAACCTCGTCCGAAAGTAGAATATTCCTTCGACAAAAATGACATTGCAAGCATCTTTGAATGTTTACTCAAAAGCAACAAGATTCAGCTCCCAGACCCAAAGAAACCTGATAAAGTCGGTAAGACAGATCATCCTAAATATTGTATCTACCACAGGTTCATAGGACATCCTACTCGAGCATGCTACGTGCTCAAAGGCAAAATTTAAGAGCTTGTCAATGCTGGTGTCGTCACTCTGCAGCAAGATAAGAAGACTGTTACTGCAAAGATGGTTTCAGTCCAGTTTGGTGACTTTCCTCCGCAGATGGTACAGTACGGTGTCATTCCTATTCCCAAAGCTACTCTTGAGATTATGAATCTTCCTCTTCCACCAAATGAAGGTCTCGTCCCCTTGTCTCTTGACAACGGCAAAATTATGTGGATTCATCCCGATCTTGTTCCGGAGTTCGAAGTGCCCTCTTCTTCCAAAAAGAAAGGTCATTCTAAAGGCAAGACAAAGACTTGCAACATGGTGTCTTTTGACCCCATAGTTGACGAAGAAATTCTGCTAGGCACCAGATCAGGGAAAGCTTATTTGAAAGATCATTCTTAAGCTCAAGAGGATCCTGCCTCTTCTTCTGAACCTGTTCCAGTACAATCTACTTCCTCTGAAGAGATTCTTTCCACATCCTCACCAGTTGTAGTGCCTATTCCTCCCAAGCCGGTGGTTGCTGACAAAGGCAAGCAACAAGTCCGCTTTGATAAACACCTGAAGAAATCATCTCCTACAGGACTTGAAAAGCCGTACAACTTTGATATATTGGCTCAATTAGCTAATACATCGGCTAGGCTATCAATCTTTGAGCTCTTGCGCCTTTCTAAAGAGACTCGAGAAACTTTAAGTGAAGCTCTGATGCAGGCTGAAACTTGCTTAACTCTTTTTAAAAAGCCGCAATCAGAACCAGTCTCTTGCTGTCATTGTCACAGTGTCCTGGAGTTGATTCCAAACATCACTTTTACTCAGGATGATATGCTACTCGAGGATAATAGACATGATCGTCCTCTCTACTATACAGGGTATGTTGATTCGATGAAAGTCGATCGTATCCTGATAGATCCAGGGTCTGCTCTCAGCATCATGCCAAAGACGATGCTAGACGTATTAAAGATACCAGTGCATAGTCTTTCAAGCACAATCACCACTATCTTGGGATTCAACCAAGGAAGGAGTGAACCTTTGGACAAGATCCGCTTAAAACTCCAAATAGGCAATCTTCGCACAAAGGTGACCTTTTATATCATCGACAATCATGGTTGTTCTTACAACCCTCTTCTGGGAAGACCTTTCCTCCATGAACATAACATTGTTCCATCAACTCTTCATCAATGCTTTAAATATGTTGATGACAAAGGACAAGTTTACAAGGAAGTTGCAGACCTTTATCCTTTCAAGGGTGTCGAAGCATATTGTAATGACGCTTGTATGTATAAGGAAGAGTTTATGAAAGTGGTATTGGCCATGGATACTGAAGAAGACCAAGAAGCAGTGCACAAAGACACTCTTATTATACCTGTCAAAGGACGCGTTTCTCATCCTCAGTCTTCTAAACCATTGGCTATTCACTTGCCAATTCAGAAGAAACCAGATGATGGCGATCAAGATAAAAGGGAGCTCACCTCTTCTGAGCCACTTGTTATCGACTTACGTCATAACAAGGACAAAAAGTAGCTCACTTCTTCTGAGCCTCTTGTTGTTGATTTAACTCACAACAAAGAAAAAAGGGAGCTCACCTCCTCTGAGCCGCTTGTCATCGACCTCCGTCGTAACAAGCCTCCTCCACGTTCTTCTTCTCCCCCTCTTGTAATTAATCTGACCAAGCCTGCTAAGGCTAAAGGTCTTACTGTAAATACAGATGTACAAATTAATGAAAAAGTATCTACTTTCTAGTATACTGATGTTATTTATCATACTAAAAGCTATTTGGATATGTTAGATAGCTTCAAATCATTTACAATGGGAATTGTACTATCTCTTCAAATAGAAGTCTCATTTGAAGATCCAGATGACTCTTACCGTATTGTCCCTGCTCGAAAGAAAGGCGAAAGTCCAATACTTTTTAGTAAAGGACCAGAACAACAATTCAGCTATACGGATGATAGCAAGCTTAACGATACAGGACATCTACAACTCCGTCGTTATAGTCAACAATCAAAAGACATCATCCGTAAGATGGGTTATGACTTTAAAAATGGCCTCAACTACGGTAAGGGTAGACGAACTCCTATTCGTACGACTGTTCCAAAAGGAAAATCTGATATGTACTATAGTAAGACCAAAAGAGGTCTCGGATATGCTTCTCCTTCGATGTTATCCCCAGCAGTTTCCGACTCTGATAGCGAAGAACGTTCTAACTCTTCTGATTCCAGGTCATGGAATTCTGACACCAGCATTGGTGAAGTCCATCGTGTGATCGTATCTTCTAATATGGTCTCCGTTGAACTTCTGGAAGGCTATGATGAGGACGTTGAAGAAAATCCTGAAACAGATTCTTGGGCTCAACAGATGGATAAATCAGTGGGTACTCCGATTTGAACAAAGAGAACCTCCTACTGAAGAACAACTAGTTCAAGTTGATGTAGGAGAAAGCGGGTCACCTTGTCCAATCTTTATTAGCAAGAATCTTTCAGAAGCAGATAAGCAAGAGTTGATTCTTTTCATTAAAGAATACCTTGATGTCTTTGCTTGGAGTTACGAAGACATGCCAAGTTTAGATCCCAAAATTGCTACTCATAAACTGAACATTTTGCCTAATGCTAAGCCAGTCAAACAACAGCAACGGCGATTCAAGCCTGAAATGATGGACGCAATTGATGATAAAGTCAAGAAGCTTATCGCTTGTGGCTTTATTCGAGTAGAACAACATCCTGATTGGATAGCCAACGTTGTTCCAGTCCTAAAGAAAACCGGCAAAGTTCGAGTCTGTATTAATTTTCGGGATCTTAATGAAGCGTGTCCGAAAGATGAATTTCCTCTCCCTATTACGGACGTCATGATTGACAATACCTGTGGGTTTGAGCGAATATCTTTTATGGATGGATTCTCTGGATACAATCAGATCAAGATGAATCCCGAAGATGAAAAACATACTTCTTTCCGTACTCCTCGGGGAGTTTATTGTTACACAGTGATGCCATTTGGTCTCAAGAACGCTGATGCAACTTACCAACGGGCTATGAGTACCATTTTTAGAGAACATCTTCGTAAAATAGTCGAATGTTATGTTGATGATATCGCTGTTAAAAGTCATCTGAAAGAAGATCATATCCAAGATTTGAGAACAATCTTCAATCTCATGCGCCAACATCAGCTCAAGATGAATCTCACCAAGTCATTCTTGGGTGTCTCTAGTGGTAAGTTTCTCGGCTTCGTTATTACCTCTAAGGGTATACACGTGGATCCCGAGAAGATCAAAGCCATTCAAGAGATGCGTCCTCCACGCAACCTAAAAGAGCTACGAGGATTCCAAGGTCGACTTGCGTACATTAGGAGATTCATTTCGAACTTGTCTGGACGCTGCAGACCATTCACTCAACTAATAAAGAAGGGTGTATCTTTTATTTGGACTGAAGAATGTCAACAAGCATTCGACGACATCAAACGATATCTCATGAACCCACCAGTATTGGTGCCACCAATCTCGGGCATTCCATTCTTAATGTACGTTCGTGCTATGGACCATTCATTGGGTGCTTTACTCGCCCAAAAGAATAAAGAAGGTCATGAACAGGCCATCTACTATCTCAGTCGTACTATGATTGGTGCTGAACACCGTTATAGTCCGGTTGAAAAAGAATGTCTAGCCCTTATTGTAGGCCTCAAAAATGAAGTCACGCTGAGTTGATCAGAACAAGTCACACAGAGTGATCCAAGAAGCAGCACAAAGGATACGCTAAGTTCTGCCTGGCCATTTCCTTTAGAAGTCACGCAGAGACAGCTCAGCCATACGTCAGAATCATAATGACTGACAACACAACAGTCGAGAAACGTCTCCTCATATGCCACGTATGCACAGAACTCGAGAGATCACAGCCGTCTTTTGCATGATTTTTGAAATCTTCCTTAGCAAGACTCACTCTTCACCAAGTTGGCGTGACTTTGGGTCTTGTCTTCATTTAATGCGGCTGACAATATAATTAATGTCAGAGATTTTGTGTCAGACGAAGCGTGCCAAATCAAGACAGCTGGCGGTTTGCGTGGATTCTGAACCTTCTCCTTCCTCAAAACATTGCGTGACTTTTGAGTTATTCTTTTCAAAGCCTGCGTGAATTCTGAAGTATTCTTCTTCAAAGCTTGCGTGGATTTCGCCTTCAACGAGTCTGCGTCAACGAATCTGCGTGGATTTTTGCCTTCAGCAAGTCAGCGTGGATTTCATTTCGACTGGAGTACGTGGCAGCCATGCCACCGATCTCTCTCTCGCGTGCCCAGTAACTTGCACACGACTCATGCACTGATGCCATGTGTCCAACAGTTACGGGCCACGTCCAGTAACTACTCACTAACCCTGCGTGTATTTAGAGTCTGCGTGACTTTTCAAGTGCACCAGTGGTGAGGTAATTATCTTTTCAGTTATTATTTTTGACTCTATAAATAGAGTTCATTTTTTTCTCATTCATTGTACAGATACATTGATATCTACTGTCAAAATCTTGAGAGCTTTTCTTCTTCGCATAGTCCAAGAGATAAAGCGATCGTCTTCTAGATCGGATTCCTACAGTTGTAATTTTCCCAGGAATAAATAAAGAGAATTTCTTTATGGAAAACAAATTGGCGACTCTGCTGGGGAAAACCATCTCCTCTTCTGAGATGGTAACAACTCAATGCGACACTTCGTCAATCGGCTCGACGAAGAAGGTGATGACGATCAAATTCGATCAACTCGCCTATGAAAAAATGCAGCGGGCTAAGGGTGGCAAGCCCACTCCAGCCTCCATCATCACTGCCAAGTCGAAGGGACACTCTATCTATGTCCCTAAGAATCAGTTGGCAGTCAATGGTGAAGTCTCTGCCACAGTGTCTACTCCTAACACTGGCAAGAACTCCACTGCAAGCACGCACACTCTTGTGCGCTCGAAGATGACAGTAACTAAAAGTCACGCTGACAGTACTGGCTCCTTAGCCGAATCTGTTCCAGCGTACAAATTCAACTCTAAAAGTTACGCTGACAGTACTGGCTCCTTAGCCGAATCTGTTCCAGCGTGCAAATTCAACTCTAAAAGTCACGCTGATAGTACTGGCTCCTTAGCCAAATCTATTCCAGTGTGCAATCCTACATTCAAAAGTCACGCTGACAGTACTGGCTCCTTAGCCAAATCTGTTCCAGCGTGTAATTCTAAAATCAAAAGTCACGCTAACAGCTCTGGTTCTTTAGCCAAATCTGTTTCAGCGTGTATTTCATCAGAGAAGAATAGCTCCTTAGTTATCTTTTCTTCTTCACCGAGTTCTACTAGAACTAGGGGTGGTCTTCCACACAAAGTCCCTTCGAAAAGGAATAACTCTTTGGTTGTTTCTTCTGCTCCTGTAGTTTTTACTTCAGGAACAGCTTTGACTGATACTTTTGTTAGTCAAAGAAAAGGAGATGGTCTTTTGACTACTCTTCCTTCTGGACATTCTATGTCTCAAAATCTGAATGAGTCTAAGAAGAAACATTCCTTAATGTCTTCTTCTTTGATTTCTTCAAATTGGGCACAGAATCTGTCCATTAAAGAGGGTCTGTTACCAACTCCGAATCAAGGGAGTGGTTTAACTCTTCTTTCTGTGCAAATATCCAGATCAATGGAAGGAAAACTCCATGTTTCCAAAATTAATGTGTTACCTTCCACTAATTTAAGAACAAAACTCAGCACTTCTGGTGTTAAGAAACCATACCAATTGGATATGAAGATAAAAGATCCAGATACAGAGTATGCAAGAAATTATGTGGCTCACATTAATCACTCTTTGTATAATCAAGAGCCATCAAGGCCCAAGAACAGGAAGTATACTCCTCAATCTTCACAAACAGATTTACGGGAATATCTTCAACAGAAGAGAAGGAGTAATTCTATATCAAAGGAACATGCTGAATGTGACTTCTATCCAAGAGTCATAATTCAGTGCAGATGTCAATCAACAGTTCAAGACCATGGTGATCATGAATGTGACTTCCAGCCAAGAGTCACAATGCAATACAGATGTCAAAATAAATGACAGTCTGTCTTCAATAGGATTCAGTATGAACCTATGCCTGATGAAGATGAGCCTTTGTTTGCCTCTGTCAACATGACTTCTCGGGACACCGGGGGTAGAGTTGATAGTCCAGATGGAGTATATAGAAACACCAGAGCAAGAGTCCTGGCTTCTAGTCAAAGAAATTTGATCCCTGAAATTGATTCTAAATTTCTCGGAGAATCTAACTTTCTACCTCTTCCTACTGGGGGTAATTCTCCTATAGTTGACTTTGATGCACGAAGCAATGATTCAGAGTATACAACATCTACTAGTTCATCAATAATCCCTTATACAGTCACGACTTACATGGTTGATGGGAATACTGATGAACCTTCTTCTTCTTTGACTCCTCAAGATCAAAGAATTGCTTCTTTGGAACAGCAAATGAAGTCTATGACTGACACAATGAAGTCGATGTCTGAACTCATGACAGCTCAGTTGTAAAATCGACAGACTGTATCAGATGCCATACCAGTTGATACTGACATAAGTCCAGTACAAGTTCCTCCAGCAGTACAATCCAATACTCCTGGACCAGCTCAACCAAATCCTAGTCTCTCTGGAGCTGGGGGTAGTGCTTACAATGCTGTTCCTCCTCCCAACTATTCTCTACAAGCCACAACTCCACAATCTTCGAGAGTTGTCTCTGAAGAATTAAAGAATCTCAAAACTCAATTCGAGGCATTCAAACAGAAGGAAGGTTTACAAAGGTTAGGCATCAAGCAGCCTTATCCGATAGAATGGAAGCAAGTATCATATCCTCCTAAATACAAGCCTCCTACTATCTCATTCTATGATGGAACCACTTCTCCAAGTCAGTTTATAAATCACTTTGAAGTAATGACTGATCAACTACAACCAAGTGATGCCCTCCTTACTCGGGTATTTATTGGATGTCTCAAGGGAACGACTTATGAATGGTATAGGAATCTCCCAGATGGGAGTATTACTTCATTTGCTGGTTTCAAACAGATGTTTCTTGAAAGGTTCTATGAAGGGCTTAATGATATGACTATGTCTGCTCTTATTAGAATCAAGCAGAAAAATAATAAATCTACAGAGGAATACATTGAACGGTTTCGAAGAGAAGCTCTGAAGATGCCTCTTGGAACTCCTGATGCTGTCACCATTGACACGTGCAAATCAAACTTGTTGCCAATCATCAGTATGTGGACAGGGTCCACTCAATTTCAAGATTGGCCTTCCTTCAAAGTCAGTGCCAAAGCTGCAGAAATCAGTGCTGAAACCTTCAAAGGTTTAGGAGTGCAGATGACTCCTAAAGAAACAGGACAAGGTACTAACAATAAAAATAATGCTCGCAAAGGAAAAGAAACTCTTGAAGTTAATCTTCAGAGCAAAGATGCATCAAATGTTCATACTCCTGCCTCTACAACTCAACAATCAAGAACACCTCGCCCCAGAGAAGAATATTCTTTTGATGACGACGATGTCCTTGGTATCTTTGAATGTCTGCTGAAAGGTAATAAAATACAATTACCAGAGATCAAGAAACCTGATGAAGCTGGTAAGACAGATCATCCTAAATACTGTCCATATCACAGAATGCTGGGTCACACAATTCGTACATATTATGTATTGAAAGGAAAGATCCAAGAAATGATTAAATCTGGAGCTATCTCTCTTACTCCAAAAGAGAAGACCGTCACCTCCAACGTCGTCTCTATGCAATTTGGAAATTTCCCTCCTCAATTCCTTGAAAGTGGGATTGTTCCTATTCCCAAGGCAATTCTTGACATAGTGAATCTTCCTCCTCCACAGTCTGAAGGATTAGTGCCAATCACTTTGAAAACAGGGGAAATCATGTGGATCCATCCTGATCTAGTGGCAGATTTTGAATCGCCTTCTCCTCAAAAGATTTCTTCTCAAAAATCTAAGAAGGCTGGAAAGATCAAGTCATGTCATATGACTTCTCTTGGGTCTACCTCTGACACAGAGCCAAAAGACAAAGAAGAAGCACTTGTTAGTGCTACTCGAACGGGGAAACCTTACCTAAAGGATTATTCTAAAAAACCTGAAGATCCTACTGATATCCCTTCAGATGCTAAAGATGTTCCTAATGTTCCTCCTGAAGAAGAATCATCTACTGAACCTGTTCCTCCCAAGCCTACGGCTCTGGAGAAAGGCAAACAACAGGCTCGATTTGATAAGCCAATCAAGAAGTCTTCTCCTCTTGGACTTCAGAAGCCTTACAACTTCGACATTTTGGCTCAACTTGCTAATACTCCAGCTAGAATGTCCCTTTTTGAACTTCTACGTCTTTCCAAAGAGGCTCGGGAGACGTTAAGTGAAGCACTTCTACAAGCTGACTCTTGTCTTGCCCAATTGAAGAAGCCGGATGCGGAACCTGCCACTTGCTTACATTGCAAAAGTGTACTGGAGATTATCCCAAATATCACCTTTATACAAGACGACATGTTACTGGAGGATAATCGACATGACCGACCTCTCTACTACACTGGTTATATTGATACGATGAAGATAGATCGTATCCTCATTGACCCAGGGTCTGCTATAAGCATAATGCCAAAGAGTTTGTTGGATGAACTAAAAATCCCTCTTCACAAGCTCTCCAAGACGGTTACTACTATCTTGGGATTCAATCAAAGCCGAAGTGAGCCTTTGGGAAAGATTCATCTGAAGCTTCAGATAGGCGATTTCAGATCTAAAGTCACTTTCTATGTGATCGAGATCGCGGGATCCTATAATCTTCTTCTGGGGAGGCCCTTTCTTCATGAAAATAATATGGTGCCCTCTACTCTTCATCAATGTTTTAAATACATTGATAGCAATAGAAGAGTACAAAAAGAAGTTGCTGATATAAATCCCTTCCATGGGGTTGAAGCTTATTTCAACGATTCCCGAATGTACAAAGAAGAGTATACAAGGATCATACAAGCTATGGAGAAAGAAGATGCACAAAGTGAGACTTTAATAATCCCTGTTAAAGGTCGAACTACTCAGCAACAATCTCCTAAACCCTCTGGAGAAGATTCTTTCATCATTCCAGTGAGTGGACGGATCTCTCCGTTACCTCAGTCATCTACTCAAAATACACTGATCATTCCTGTCAGTGGGCGTACTACAGTTCCTGTACCTTTACAAGATACTCTGCTAATTCCAGTTGGAGGGCGGACTACTCTTCCTACTCAAACTTCAAGGGAGCTCACCTCTTCTGAGCCATTTGTTATCGATCTTAATCGAAACAAAGCTTCTTCTTCTTCTCCCCCTTTAGTCATTGACTTGGCTAAAATCTCTAAGGCTCAGCCTTCTCCCAATGTAAATATTGCTGCTTTTATATTTGATAAAAAGTCTCCACCTTTGCAGTACGTTGATGTGTGTAATTATGTTCATAGTTATTTACATCTGTTAGATGACTTGAACACAATAACCATAGGAGTTGTACAGACTGTTCATACAGATATATCTCTAGAACCTGTACAATCTTTATACTTTCTAGTTCCCAGCAGAAAGCCAGGAGACATTCCAATATTCTTCTACAAAGGGCCTCAAAATCCTTCTGATCTTGAAGATGATGACAAAAATGATGATACTGGAAGATTACAACTACGTCGTTATAGTCAGCAATCTAGAGACATCATCAAAAATATGGGCTGTGACTTCAGGACTGGCCTCAATGATGGAAAAGGAAGAGAAATACCTGTCCGGATTCCTCCTTTGAAATATGGAAGGACGAAATACGGATTGGGTTATACTGCTCCTTCTCCTTTCATCAATATTATCCATGAAGATCCCGAGTCTGACGAAGATAAGAGATCTGATTCTTCTAGTACTACTTCTTGGAATTCCGATACGAGTATCGGTGACTTCTATTGCAACCTTCTGTCTTCCAATATGGTTTTCCATTGACCATTCTGAAAAAAGTGATGAAGACAAAGAAGAGTTTGAAATCTCACCTGAATCAGAACAGTGGGCCCAAAGATTAGATAATCAATGGGAGTTCCGTTTCGAGCAAAAAGAACCTCCGACTGAAGATAAACTTGTTCAAATAGATGTTGGTGAAGAGGGATCTCCCAAACCAATATTCATCAGTGAAAGTCTTTCAGAAACTGATAAGAAAGACATGATCAAACTCATTCGTGATTACATCGATGTCTTTGCTTGGAGTTATGAAGATATGCCAGGGCTTGATCCTCAAATTGCAACTCACAAGCTCAATGTCTTGCCGAATGCTAAACCGGTCAAACAACAACAGCGACGATTTCGTCCAGACATCATGGATGCAATTGAAGCTGAAGTCAATAAACTCATTACCTCTGGGTTTATTAGAGAGGAACAACATCCCGATTGGGTGGCTAATATTGTTCCTGTTCTTAAAAAGACTGGCAAGATCAGAGTATGCATAGACTTTCGCGATCTCAATGCGGCATATCCTAAAGACGAATTCTCTCTACCAATCACTGATGACATGGTTGATAATACCTGTGGATTTGAACGAATGTCATTCATGGACGGGTATTCTGGGTACAATCAGATCAAAATGTTTCCAGAGGACGAGAAGCACACTTCTTTCAGAACGCCGATTGGTACATACTGTTATACAGTTATGCCATTCGGTCTCAAGAATGCAGGAGCAACTTATCAACGAGCTATGAGCACTATATTCCGTGAACATTTGCGGAAAACAGTCGAATGCTATGTTGATGATATTGCAGTCAAAAGTCGACAAAAGGAGGATCATATCCAAGATTTGAAGATTATATTTGATCTAATGCGTAAGCATCAATTAAAGATGAACCCTACTAAGTCCTTCTTAGGCGTCTCTAGTGGTAAATTTCTCGGCTTCGTCATTACCTTTAAAGGTATACACGTGGATCCCGAGAAGATCAAAGCCATCCAAGAGATGCGTCCTCCACGCACCTTAAAAGAGCTACGAGGATTTCAAGGAAGAATCGCTTATATCAGGAGATTCATCTCTAATTTATCAGGACGCTGTAGACCATTCAACAAACTTATGAAGAAAGGTGTCTCTTTTGTCTGGAATGATGAATGTCAGAAAGCATTCGATGATATAAAACAATATCTAATGAGCCCTCCAGTATTGGTACCTCCCGTCTCAGGAATACCGTTCCTCCTCTATACTCGAGCAATGAGTCATTCATTGGGTGCATTACTCGCTCAAAAGAATCAAAATGGCCATGAACAAGCCATTTATTATCTCAGCCGCACTATGACCGGAGCTGAACCTCGATATTCATCGGTTGAAAAAGAATGTCTAGCCTTGATGTTTGCTGTCCAAAAGACACGTCATTATATCATTGGCCAGACTATTCATGTCATCTCCAAGATTAATCCTATACGGATCATGATGAAGAAACCCAGTATTTTGAATTCTCGATTGGCTAACTGGGGAATCCTACTTGCTCAATATGACATGCATTATATTCCTCAAAAATCAGTCAAAGGACAAGCTTTAGCTGATTTTCTGGCTGCTCACTCAATTCCAGAAAATTCAAAACTCTATGATGAAATCCCAGATGAAGTCCTAGATTCAAATCAAATTGCTGAAGAAGATCCTACTTGGCGTCTATTCTTTGATGGAGCATCAAGAATTGGTCCTAATGGCGATATTGTCGCTGGAGTTGGAATTGTTCTAGTATCGCCAGAAGGTCTTGCCATCCAAAGAGCTTATTCTCTCGATCAGCCATGTTCAAACAATGTAGCCGAGTACAATGCATTACTTATTGGTCTTCAACTCGCTAAACATCTGAATATTCAACATTTGGAGGCGTATGGAGACTCTAAACTTATTGTCAATCAGATCAGAGGTACTTATGAAGTTCGCCATCAAGATCTGGTTCCTTATCATAGAGCGGCCATATCTATGGCCTCATCATTTAAGGAATTTTTTATTGAACATGTTAGGCGAGCATGTAACACAGAAGCTGATGCCCTTGCTAATCTTGCAGCGGTGCTGGCTATCCCAATCAGACGACAACAAATGATTGTTGTTCGTAATCGAGAATTATTTCATCTTGAAAATAACCTGACTCTAGGACTTCCAGTTGACATTGAAGAATCAACATCTCATGACGTCAACACAACAAGAGGATTTGGATTCAGTCGTAAATCGATATCATCTTCATCCGATTCCAGCATGGAATTCATCTTCAGTAACTCGACTGAGGATCAGAATATGGATAAAGATTGGAGACTTCCTTTCTTAGATCTCGTATTATATAATATTCTTCCGGATGATCCGAGTGAGGCAGTATCTATCAGACGACGATCACTCAGATTCTATTACAATCATACAATAAAGAACTTATATCGTCGAGCTTATGATGGTTTACTCCTTCGGTGTATTGCCGGTGATGAAGCCCAACAAGTTATTCGTGAAGCACATGATGGAATTTGTGGAGCGCATCAACCTGGGCCAAAACTTCAAGACCGTATTCGACGGATGGGTTATTATTGGCCAACTATGGTATCAGATGCCATTGAATATGCAAGAAAATGCAAAGCTTGCCAAATCCATGCAGATTTTATACATCAACCTTCGGAATTTCTACATCCGACGGCAGCATCATGGCCCTTCGAAGCTTGGGGCATGGACATTGTCGGCCTGATCAATCCACCGTCATCTAAAGGTCATCGGTTCATTCTCGCAATAACTGATTACTTCTCCAAATGGGCCGAAGCCATTCCTTTATCTGAAGTTAAGACGTCTAATGTCATCAGCTTTATTAAGCACCACGTCATCTACAGATTTGGTGTTCCTCGACGCATTGTTCATGATAACGGACCACAGTTCGTCAGCCAGAAATTTACTCAATTCTGTGACGATCACCGGATCAATAATGTTGCTTCTACCGCATATAATCCAGCAGCTAACGGATTAGCAGAAGCTTTCAACAAGACTATCATCAAACTCCTAAAGAAGTTTGTCTCCACTAACAAACGTAATTGGAGTGACAAGCTCGGGGAATGTTTGTGGGCTTATCGCACTACAGTCCGTAATGCTACTAAGTGTACACCTTTCTCTCTGGTGTACGGATCTAAGGCTGTTCTCCCATTAGAGATTCAAATTCCTTCTTTAAGGATAGCAATCGCTAATGAACTTACCTCAGAAAATAATGATCGTCTTAGACTTCAAGAATTGGAGGCTCTGGATGAAAAGTGGTTATCTGCTCAATAGAATATTGAATTCTATCAAGCTAGAATTTCAAGGGCTTTTAACAAGAAAGTCAGAATTTGAACATTTCAGAAAGGAGAACTTGTGCTTACTGTCAGACGCCCGATGACTATGACACACATGAGTAAGGGCAAGTTTGATGCAAAATGGGAAGGTCCATTCATTGTCAATAAGATCTTTTCTAATGGAGCTTATCAACTCACTACTCTAGATGGTAAAGCCACTATGATGCCCATCAACGGCAAATTCTTGAAGAAGTACTACGTCTAATATTTCTATCAAGATTGTCCTCCCATCATTCTCCAGCTGTTTCATTATTCTTTCCGAAGAATCATTCTGATATCTATTATCCCCAGTGGAGATAGGTATTCTACTTTGTATCGTTTTCTCAACAAATTTGATATCCAGAAAATCATGTCCATATTACCTCTGAATTTTCTATCTCAATATCATATTTATAAAAATGATATTTAGTCTTTCTGATTTCTGAGTCAAAAGATCAATGAATAAAGGCAAAAATATAAAGTAGGAAGGATATATCGTAAACAAAGTTTCCTTAAACGGAGTTTATTTGAGACAAATTCCTCAAGAAAAAGAGTACATCATCATAGAAGATCACTGTAATCCCTTTCATATTTGGGACGAGGACCACATACATAATCAGCAAAAGAATTGAGTACATCTTTTCCTGACCGCACCAAGAATTGACAGGCAGCCAGCCTCATTGCTTCTTCTTCTTCGGTTTCTCCTGGTTCGACCAGGAAGTCCAGGATATCTTTCGGCGGCTTGGGAGTAGACGAGCTTTCGCCCATTTCCTTCTTCTGCGGAGGTGGATGTTCTTTAACACCTTCAGTAGCTTCGGGGACGACTTCAGCCTTCTTTATATTCTCTTCAGAAGACATTGTGGATAAAATGCGATCCTTCTACTCAAATATATGCTCTATTTATAGGCATATGATTACAAGGATCGAAGGGACGTATTCTTTCCCGATATTCATTTCATCCATTCATTTCTCACATTCATCCGACGTTTCACATGTTCATTAATACTTGACGGTTCATCCGTTCATTTATTACATTCACTCGACAGTTTATCTGTTCATCATTTCCTAACGGTTCATCCGTTCATAATCTTCTATCAATTTATTAAGTGGGGATTCGTTATTTATCATATTTTTATAACCTCTGAATCAATTCCGAATCTGCTTACTCATTTGTCATGTTTTGACCTCTGCATAGAAATTAATCTATTTTCTTTCGAGTTCCTATATATTATCATGTCCATAATACCTCTGATAATATCATATACTCTAAAACAGAAAAGATGATTTTATTATCTATCATGTCCACAATTCATCCACAAATACAAATCATTGAGCATAGAAGAATTATCATTTCCATTCTCATTTCACCACAAAAAAGTCTATTACATTTTCTTAGACTTTCTTACAAATCATAATGAAAATCTATTACAAATCTTGGATTTTCATTCTACACCACAACGATAACCTAATAGAGATCTATCTTCTTCTTTGGATCTTCTCCGTCGGACCTTCTCCGTCAGGTTCGTTGTTGGTGGCAATTCCTGACTGTCTGGGTCTCAGTCACGACCAGATCAGCAGGAATCAAACTCTGGTCTTCTCTTTCAGACGAGAGGAGAACCACAGAGTATGGCAGCCCGAAGTCGTGGTGCTGCCAATACAACTGGTGGATGGGGGTAACCTCTCAAGGAAGACAGGAATGTATCCAAACCTTGGGATACAATTCCTGGTTCTGCCTTGAAAGGAACTCTACTACCCGATTTCTCGGTAGTAGAGTTAACTCCACCATCCAACTCTCGTGTAAAAAGGCTCTTCCTACCATCTAAGGAAGACCCTTCTATCTCACGAAGAGTTCTGAGTTGTCTAATTTACGCGTCAAAGGCGTATGAGCTCCCAGATGTGGGTGTCAGAAGAACATTCTCCACAGCATCCACATCACCAATGCCAGTTCTGAAGAAGGTTTTCAGCCAAAATTCTGCAAGAAACAGTAAGGAAAAATCAGCCAACAAAAATTGGCCAAACAAAGACAGATGCATTCTGTTCATTTCAGGAAGATGAATTTGTTTTTAGCAAACAAAAAATTCGATGCGTGTATATTAAACTTACCGCTGAGTTTGCTGCTAAGGATTGACAGACCCATGTCTGGTAGCGTGCACAGAGATTTGACATCAGACAACATGGCTTTCCTATTTTTTTCTCACAGAAAATTTATTTCTCAGAAGAGAGGAAGAAGAATGGGAAGATGAGTTTGCGTGGAGTTCATCCATCTATTTAAAGGGTCAAGTGCAGGTCTATTCTTGGAAAAGATCCGCATAAATAGCGCTCGTAAATTGTGGAATGAGTGTCACGTGTACTTCGGGAGACAGTGCAACATTGGAAACAGTCAAAGTGTGCTAATTAATATTCTTCATTAAAAGGCACGCAGATCAAACACAAAAGTTGTACTTCATTCTTTAAACAGGCACTGATGGCCTTACAAAAAGACAAAACAGAAAAGTACAACAAAAGTGTAGAAAGTTACGCTCTATTTTCCAGAGCGACTAAGTTTGATGCCTAACTCCTCTACGCTCTTAACTCCCAGGCGATGAAACAGAGTCTCGAGCATTTCACGCTTCTCCATAAGGCTCCGCCCATCAGAAGAAGACGAGCCATCCAATCCAAAGTAGCTCAAGAGATTCTTGGCTAACTGCGTGGCGTCGTCCTTGAGCTCGATGACGACAGGTTCGGGTTCTTTGCCCCCAAAAGTGGGGTCACCATGGGAACAAAAGCCCAACTTGCGTGCTTCCTCTTCAGCTGCTTCCTTTGGGGTCATATCTTCGAGAGATGAATGTCAAAACTGAGAATCACTCCCTGTTTATATAATAGATCTCGTCGACAGTTCATATTCCACCATAAATTGGACGCAATCAGTCTCGGAGAACGAAGAGTCATTATGATATTTAATAGGTTCATTCGGGTGTTTTCGAAGAACTTCAAAGTCTTTTCGACTTTCGAAAAAATCATTTAAGTCATCTCAGCGTGACTTTAACTCATTTCATCATCTCTATTTCAAAGTATTTTGAAATATTTTATCATTTTTCGAAAACTTTGAAGGGGGTTTTGTAGGCCTCAAAAATGAAGTCACGCTGAGTTGATCAGAACAAGTCACGCAGAGTGATCCAAGAAGCAGCACAAAAGATACGCTAAGTTCTGCCTGGCCATTTCCTTTAGAAGTCACGCAGAGACAGCTCAGCCATACGTCAGAATCATAATGACTGACAACACAACAGTCGAGAAACGTCTCCTCATATGCCACGTATGCACAGAACTCGAGAGATCACAGCCGTCTTTTGCGTGATTTTCGAAATCTTCCTTAGCAAGACTCACTTTTCACCAAGTTGGCGTGACTTTGGGTCTTGTCTTCATTTAATGCGGCTGACAATATAATCAATGTCAGAGATTTTGTGTCAGACGAAGCGTGCCAAATCAAGACAGCTGGCGGTTTGCGTGGATTCTGAACCTTCTCCTTCCTCAAAACATTGCGTGACTTTTGAGTTATTCTTCTCAAAGCCTGCGTGAATTCTGAAGTATTCTTCTTCAAATCTTGCGTGGATTTCGTCTTCAACGAGTCTGCGTCAACGAATCTGCGTGGATTTTTGCCTTCAGCAAGTCAGCGTGGATTTCATTTCAACTGGAGTACGTGGCAGCCATGCCACCGATCTCTCTCTCGCGTGCCCAGTAACTTGCACACGACTCATGCACTGATGCCATGTGTCCAACAGTTACGGGCCACGTCCAGTAACTACTCACTAACCCTGCGTGTATTTAGAGTCTGCGTGACTTTTCAAGTGCACCAGTGGTGAGGTAGTTATCTTTTCAGTTATTATTTTTGACTCTATAAATAGAGTTCTTTTTTTTTCTCATTCATTGTACAGATACATTGATATCTACTATCAAAATTTTGAGAGCTTTTCTTCTTCGCATAGTCCAAGGGATAAAGCGATCGTCTTCTAGATCGGATTCCTACAGTTGTAATTTTCCCAGAAACAAATAAAGAGAATTTTTTTATGGAAAACACTTATGTTCGTTGTTCAAAAGATAAGGCATTATATCATCGGTCAAACTATTCATGTCATATCCTGAGTCAATCCTCTTCGGGTACTGATGAAAAAAGCCTAGCATGCTCAACTCTCGGCTGGCTACATGGGCCATTCTTCTAGCCCAATATGACATGGTGTATGTTCCTCAAAAGTCTGTCAAAGGTCAAGTACTGGCGGATTTCTTAGCAGCTCATCCTGTTCCAGAGACGTCCAAGCTTTATGATGAAATTCTAGATGAGACTTTGGAAGTCAACATGATCTCTGAAGAATTTCCAACCTGGCGTCTATTCTTTGACGGAGCATCCAGAATCGGACCCAATGGTGCTATTGTAGCAGGAGTTGGAGTTGTTCTCGTTTCCCCAGACGGATCAACTATCCAAAGAGCTTACTCTCTAGATGAATCCTGCTCCAATAATGTAACAAAGTACAATGCTCTACTCATCGGTCTTCAATTAGCCAAGCAATTGAATATCGAATATCTCGAAGTTTATGGTGACTCCAAGCTGGTTGTCAACCAGGTTAGAGGAACTCATGAAGTCCGCCATCAAGATCTGGTACCTTACTTTGAAGCAGCAATCAATATGGCTACATTATTTAAAGCTTTCTTCATTGAATATGTACGCCGAGCATGCAATACTGAGGCAGATGCTTTGGCCAATCTTGCAGCAGTCTTAGCCATCCCCATCAGAAGACAATAAGTGGTGGTTATCTCTAATCGAGAATTGTTTTATGTCGAAAACAATCATAACATCGAGTTCAGTAATCTTGCTGAAGTTAATGTTATCAATAAAGATTGGAGAACTCCTTTCATCGACTTTGTGGTTCACGACATACTTTCCGAAGATCTTAAGGAGGCTACAAGTATTCGACGACGATCTTTACGATTCTACTACAACCAAACCACTAAGTCTCTCTATCGACGGACTTATGACGGCCTACTTTTGTGCTGTCTAGCTGGTGATGAAGCAAAACAAGTACTGCGTGAAGCTCACGACGGTGTCTGTGGAGCACATCAACCCGGTCCTAAACTACAGGATCGCATCCGACGCATGGGTTACTACTGGCCCTCTATGGTATCAGATGCCATTGATTATGCAAACAAGTGTCAAGCTTGTCAAATCCATGCAGATTTTATTCATCAACCTTCAGAATTTCTACATCCGACAGCCGCTTCCTGGCCTTTTGAAGCTTGGGGTATGGACATCATAGGTCCTATTAATCCTCCTTCTTCTAGAGGACATCGGTTCATTCTAGTAATAACTGACTACTTCTCTAAGTGGGCTGAAGCTATACCTTTAGCTGAAGTCAAAACCAGCAGTGTAATTAACTTCGTCAAACACCATGTCATTTATCGATTTGGTGTCCCTCGACGAATCATCCATGAAAATGGACCGCAATTCATCAGCCAGAAATTCACAAGATTTTGTGATGATCACCGAATTGACAATGTCGCTTCGACAGCCTACAATCCTGCTGCTAATGGATTAGCTGAAGCTTTCAATAAAACCATTATCAAGCTCCTCAAAAAGTTTGTATCCACTAACAAACGAAATTGGAGTGAAAAGCTTGGCGAATGTCTATGGGCTTACCGAACTACGGTCCGCAACCCTACAGGCTTTACACCTTTTTCTTTGGTATATGGTTGTGAAGCAGTGCTTCCTCTGGAACTTCAAATCCCTTCTTTAAGGATTGCTATTGCTAATGAGCTCACTACAGAGAACAATGATCTTCTTCGACTTCAAGAATTAGAAGCACTCGACGAGAAGCGGTTAATGGCTCAGAAACATATTGAGTTATACCAAGCCCACATCTCGAAGACTTTCAACCGCAAAGTTAAAGTTAGAGCCTTTCAACAAGGAGAAATTGTTCTAACAGTCAGACGTCCTATGACTATGACTCACATGAGCAAAGGCAAATTCGATACAAAGTGGGAAGGTCCCTATGTTGTAAGCAAAGTCTTCTCAAATGGAGCCAATCAACTCTCAGAGCTCGACGGTTGAATTGCAATAATGCCTATCAATGGCAAATTCCTTAAAAAGTACTATGTATAAATGTAAATGCTTGTAAATCATCAGACAAGTCCAAGTTCATAAATAAAATTTTATTTTATCATGAATGATAGTATATGATATTAAGGGAGATCACTATCATCCTTCTTAACATTGGGACGCGGACCACTGCCGTCTTTCTCAAAGACACGGTCAGCAAAAGAGCCGAGAACCTCCTTGCTGGAGCCTACGAGGAACTTGCAAGCAGTCAGCCTCATTGACTCTTCTTCTTCAGTCTTTCCTGGTTCAAGCAGGAAGTCTAGAATATCTCACGGTGGTTTTGGTGCAGACGAACCTTCGCCTGCCCCTGCCTGCTTTGGTTGAACCAGTTCGGCCGGACGTTCTTCAACGCCTTCTTCAAACTTCGGGGCGAGTTCAGTCTTCTTGGGTGCATCTCCAGATGACATTTTTATGTTAGAAAAGTTGAAGTGCTCCTTTCTGCTAAATTTCTGTTCTATTTATAGACAGAGATTCTCCAAATAACGAAGTGACACATTCATCCGTTCATTCACATTCACCTGACGGTTCACCCGTTCATTTATTATCACCCGATGGTTCATCCGTTCATATTCATCCAACGGTTCGCCCGTTCATTCACATCCACCTGACGGTTCACCCGTTCATTAAATCATCATTTGACGGTTCATCCGTTCATTCATTTCCATCTGACGGTTTGTCCGTTCATTCCACCATTTGACGGTTTACCCGTTCCTTATGACGATTTATTTGGTTCACACCTTTTTGACGATTCATTTTCGTTCATTTAATCATTCCCATCAGTAACTTATTATTCTTGATTAAGTTATCTATTGAAATAATAATATTTGATATAATAACTCAATTTGCGCCCATGAACAATTTGTGTCAATGGATTAGTTCGATCCAAAACTTGAGATAAAACGTCCATATTACCTCTAAGCAGATATAATAAATATAATTATTTTCCTACAAAATTCAGAAATATATCATGTCCTGTACCTCTGAATATATTTTCTATATCTATTATTTATATCTGAGCAAGATATGCAACAAATAATGGAGCCACAACAAAATGTATTTTATTAATCAAAATATGTACTACCAAAGATACAAAAAGTTCTTTCTAATGAGGTGGAGGTGTTATCAGACAAGCAATTTGTTGTTTCAGAGTCTGTAGTCGCTCTTCACGAGATGACATCACTATCCTTCTGGCTTCTTCCATCCCGGTTTCTTCATTGAAAGCAGGCATGGCCACCATTCGGCGAGTAATCTCAGCATTATGAGCTGCCACGTACTCATCCCTTTCTTGAATCAGAGCATTGAATTGTTGGGTTGCAAGTTGATGATCAGTAACTTTATTTTCTAATTCCTCCTGGAGACGAGCAATCTCTGCCCTCAGCTCAGCAGCTCTTTGCTCTTTTCTCTCAGCCATCAAGGTCACTGATTCTAGCTTGGACTGATACTCAGCAGATTTTGCAGAGAAAGCTTCCAAAAGGTTCTGGAGATTCACCCTTTCAATGTCAGCTGCCTGAGCCAGTTGTTCGAATTCTGCCTGCACTAGAAACTCCACGTCTCCTTGGTTGAGCTCTTTATAGTTTTTGATGGAAATCTCTAGCTCATTCAAAATATGATCCAGGAAAGTGGCCTGAGCCTCGTCACCTTGTTCTCGGATAGCCCTTACTAAGAGAGAGGTTGGACGTCTAACCATAAAAAAATCAGTACCCTCTTTTTCTATCATTCTATTTATTAGAGGTCCCAAAGATTCAAAAAAGCATCTGGTAAAAGATTGGATCACAAGATTATTAATTGCTATAGCACCAGGAGTTGCAGCTACTCCTGTTGATGACGAGGCTGCAGGACGTTCAATCTCTCGCATCTGGACAGCGGGCTCTTTGAATAAAGGAGCCAAAGTGGAGCTAGTTGCCCCTCCTGGTTGTTCCTCTACAAAAGTAGAAATTGTCATTTTGCATATTGTTTGCTATTGTCCAAGAAGATTAAAGATATAAACTGTCTTACCATGGTTGAATCCAGCTATGAGCCTATCATCTGCTGGAATAGACTCTAGCCGAGTAGAAGTAGCTTCAGCCATAACAGCTTGGCTACTGCTCGCTTCAGAACCATAGGATAAATGATGACTGCTACTAACAATCACCGTCGTTATAGGCACTATGTCCGTGCACGTCGGAGGTACTAGAGGAGTCTCAAGATCTGCAGGAAATACAAATAAAGACGTTAGCTATCAATCTATTTTAAGAGGAGATTGCTAATTTTATTTTATACCTTGAGTATCAGTGGCGGGAGTTTCCACCGGAGCTTTTTCATCTGCTGCTTTTTCTGGAGATACTTCTACCTCAACATCCTCTTCAGGATTTAAGGTATCAGCGACGTTTTTTAGAGATACTTCTACCTCAACATCCTCTTCAGGATTTAAGGTATCATCGACAGCATTAGGAGATATATGCACTTAATCATCCCTTTCAAGATCTTGCATATATTTATCAATATTCTCGGACGAAGAGCTCTTCTCATCTTCACCTTCTTCTGGTGCATTCCCGCTGGCAGTTAAAGTTTGGTCAAAAGAGTCTTCCAGCGGACTGTAGTTGCAATCTTCTAGAGCCGCAATCACTTCACGATCTTCCTCTTCGCGGAGGGTCCTTGGAGTAGGAGGAAGTTGAGTCGTCTCCGCAGCAGGTAAAAGAGATCGTACAACATCTTGCTCTTCTTCCATGATATTTCCTCTGGGCTCTTCGGCCTCAGTTCTTGGATAAGGATCTTTCCTCTCCTCGATCTCTTCCCTATGTTCTGGACTAGGAGTTTTATTCCTAGACTCTGAAATAGGAGTGGGAGATGGCATAGTGAATCCCGCCGCAGCATCCACTACTATTGAAGACGTGGCTCGTCTAGAAGGAGAGGCCATTCGATTTCTTCTTTGGGCCAGCTTCTTTCTTTTCAGAGGCCTCTCAAGGCTCTCTATGTTTACAGTCTCAACTTGTCTTTGAATAGAGGTCGGTGTGGTAGCCTCTTCTTGCTGAATTGTCTCGGCCAGCTGCCGAGATTGAGATCTAGTGGTAATCTTTTTAGAAGAATGATCTAAGATCAGTTTCTTCTTTGCTGCCGGAGCGGGAGGCTCCTCTCTTCTCCTCTTCTTGGCTGGAGATTTAACCACCTTCAAAGAAATACGCAGTGGTGCGTTAACCTCTTCAGGGAACATAGCGTCCCTTGAAGCTTCCAGGGGTGCATCTACTGGTTCATGCACCTCATCATTTCTTGGGAGTGACATGGCGATTCCTCATCTCTTCAATCTTGTTGAAGATGCGAAGCTATCCGCGGGATTGAAATTCTCAGCAAAGGTGTTCGAAGATGTATAGAATACTGAGTATGTAAAAAGCATCCGAGGGCCATGGTTGCTATTTACTGGCATCGAGAACGTTACTTTCGTATCTCGAGCATTATAATAAGCCTAAGCTTGGGCCCCATCTATCAAGAAACCCTTTCTTTGAAGGCATGTGATAGCATTTCCCACATAGAATTGGTCGTACCCGAACTGCCGAGCAAATCGACTGGGGAGATATGGCTCTAAATAACATTCTTTTTCAAACCGATATACCAAATGGGACGGTCGAATTGTCTTCAACCACTCAAAAGCTGTACGGCTCAAAGGTTGCATCATCGAGTCAATCATATTTGTCGGCATTTGTTCATATCCAGCAGGAGGAGGAGTGCAACAAAAGTTCCATCCTTTGTTCAGGTTCAGAGCATATCTACAATCTCTCAGAGCAGTGTATTTCCACTTACCATGAGAGTATCTCCGTAAAAAGATGCCGTCGACCGGTCCCATGCCGGGGTCATCAAAGTAGGATAGTGAAGAAGCAACCACCCAAATAGATATGTATACGGCAATTCCAACCGAGGAAATTCTTTTTCACCCTTAGCTTTCAGCATCAGATCGACGTACAGACGAAGACCGGCATTCAACCTACAAGTCATCGCTGACAAAAGGTCCATCTTGTAGCCGAAGACTAATCTAACGGCGGCAAAAAGAACAACGCGATGGAAGCGGTCTACAGCACTCGATCCCGGGACTACAAACCGACGGAGCCAATATGTCAGAAACCCTGCTAATTGGGCTTCTTTTGACATAAATCTATATCCTACTCTCAAATAACTCTCGAGAGTATCTCCTTTCTTCAAAGGAGGACATTGATGATCATCCTTCATCTCTTCATCCAAATCCCCGCTTTCCTCCATCAGTTTTACTACGTCACTGCTGCTCAATGGTCTAAAGAAGTCAGGATAGCATCTATCATGTTCCTTGGTCTTCGGTTCTTTAATGTGGTTAAGGAACAGATAAGGCAACTATTTTGAGGAATAGCAGGTATTTGATGTAGCACTTTTGTAGAACAGAGAACAGATTTTATAATGACATAGCAGTTCTTCGAAGACTGCTACCATTTCTGCATTCTTTTTTCGGAGTTTGTCCAACTCATCATTTGTTGGGACAAATTCTTCATATGGGGCATCTTCCATTGGCAAGTAAGAGATGTACTGCATCTCATGAAGTGCAAACCCGATTTCTCCGCCAGGAGTCATGAAAGTCCATGTTCTGTAATTGTACCTTTCTGCTAGAGCCAAGAACAAATGCGGGTTGGAGGAAAAACTATAAACAGTGGCATGCACTGCTTGGTACAAGTTGATTTGCTGGAGTTTGTTTTCAAACTTGGTCAGGATCCAGTTTGCTATGCAGTTCCATCTCTTAAAATCTAGATTCACCAATCCAGTTAATCTGATGTCCTGCTCAGGATACCTTCCTTCGACCTTCGCAAACTCATTTGCGAATATTAGAGTTCTGACAGGCATTAACAAGAAAGAATTCTCCGACAGAATACAACCGGGTTTCAAACCTCTTAACAAGACACTGTACCGTTCTGAGGAACTATAGAACATGTCCTTTTTGTTTGGCCCCTTCTTCATAAAAATCCTTCCTGGGCGGGCATCTTGGAAAGGTGTAAGGTTCCATTCCATCTTCCTCGGATAGCTCGCATAAGCATACCGAGATAAGGGGAGGCAGCGAGAAATATCTGGTATCGAGAATGACTTATCCGTCTGATGGACAATCCTTTCTTCCATCCTTGGTCTCGGTTGAGAGCTTTTTTCAAAAGCATCGCCGAACAGGAATAATGGCTTCTTGTGAATGACAGCGTCTGCTGACTCCAGAGGTTGTCCATTCATCAAACATTACAGTGTCTCATTATCTTGGGATATCAAAATAGCCTGACAGGAAGTTGGCAGATCATATTGAGGATAGTGCACATGGGAAAGGTCCTCTTTGTATTCTGACTCTGAAAGAGTTCCTACAAAGTCCTCATATTCGGGATCTTCTCTGGTATTAACTGCATCAGATAGAGAAAACAAAAATTCAGTATAAGTCAAGTCAAAGATTCAGTTTGCGTAAACATCAGATTACGCAACATCAAATTGCGCGATATTAGATTGCGCAACAATCAGACTGCGCAAACAAACAGTCATCAGTTTGCGCTGATAGTCTCGCGTAAATCAGCAAATTGTGCTGACTTTTGCCAGTACAGTTCAACCGATTGCGTAGAATGTCGTCCTTCATAAAAATGAAGAACGAACTGATTTGTGCAACCAGAACTCTAAAAAGGGTGGCGCAGTATGATCACATCTCTAAAAAGAGATAGATTCTGAAAGAATGAGAGAAATTAAAACCCTAAAAAGAGTTTTGATTAGGTCATCTACCTATCATCGCTGGATGAGCAGTTTCGTGACGAGAAGCACGTCGCGCAACCCTTGCCGAAGATTCGGCGAGGGCCTTGCCCTTGGCAGCGGCGGAGGAACGCTTGGGGGCCATCGAAGATCGTCGGAGAAGAAAGGAAGAAGGAGTTCGGAATTTCTCTCTCAAAAGTGTACGAAGAAGGCAAAGTAAATAATGAAATGAGAAGTAGAGAACTATTTATAGTTTTTGAAAGCGAAACGGCCGCCTCAGATTGCGCCTGAAAATGGGGCTAATCCCTCAGATTGCGCAGACATATCATTTTCATGCGCAAATGGATTGTAATTTCAAAATTCAATGAATTTCGAAATTTTGAATAAGTTCAACTTTCGAAAACTTTGAAGGGGGTCTTGTAGGTCCTAAAAAATCAAGTTGTATACATCAACAAAGTCATGAAGATCAAGAAATGAATCTTTCAAGTAAACTGCACAGACATCAGATTACGCAGTATACAGATTGCGCATACTAGATTGCGCACACTACCAAGCCCGCAGGCTGACGTGGCAAATCATCATCATTACCTGACACAAATCAAATCTTCTGACAGCTGACAGCACGGAGAACGAGGCGACCGTTCATTTAATCGTGCAGTACGGCACTCGAGGACAGCTGTTGGCGCAATCCATGTTGTCGCAATCCATTCCTGCGCAGTATAAGTCTGCACAATCTAAATAACAAAATGCAAGTGGCATTCATGCCATCATTTGTTCATTACGTGGCAACCGTCTATACACGATCATGCGCATTTCAATCAAATGATGCCATGTGTCCAAGACAGTTGGCCCATAATCCAGCAACTGCCTGCGCAGTCTACTGTTGCACAATCCAATTGCTGCGCAATCCATCATGCGCAGTCCAGAATAACTAAAAGTTAGTTATTTTTCAGAACTCTATAAATAGAGTTTCAAGTCTCCATTCAAAGGGATCAGAGAGAAATCAGAGATCAGATCATAGAGAGATCAGAGAGTCCAGGAGTTTTTGCCCAAGTGCTGCTGCATTCTTCCGAGGCTTTTGCCTTCAATTTCTGAGGCTTTTTGCCTTCAATTCCAGAGTTGTCTTCAATTTCAGAGGCTATCGTCTTCAAAGTTCACATCGTCCAAGGGATAAAGCAATCGTCTTCTAGATTGGATTCCTACAGTTGTACTTTCCCAGAATTCAAATTATAATCTTTTATAAAGTTTGTATCAATAAAGTTCTATACTTTTGTTTTTGCAAACAGTAAGATCACCAAATATACAATAGTAAGGCGTCCCAAACATTACATATTCAGCTGATCATGAAGCTAGTCATTATAAAATATGAGGACTAGCAAGAGTTTAGTCATACATGATCAACCCTAGGATCTGTCAATCATGTTACAGCCCGTAGGCAGACAGTAAATAAATATAATCGAGCTAAACAGGTACTCGTCGGCTAAACACCTCAAAAGTATATTTTTATAATAAAGTGGGAGATAAAAATTTACCCACTCGTTGCCCTGGTTACGCCTGGTGGTCACCATCGGGCTGGAAAGTCGGTAGATCCTCTGGAGCTGCTCCAAAATCAGGCCTTACAAAACCAGCTGGGTCAGACCCCAGAAAGAGCAAGTGCCACAAAGAAAGCTTCACTTAGGAACTAAAACCAGCAATTAGCACAGAATAATAATAAGTAGTAGGAACTGGAAATAAGGGAAAACATATCAGGATGATATACGACGAGATAACCATGGAACTATTCAGATAACCAAGTTATAACCCGTAAACCAAACAAGGACCGGGGTTGTAACCCTTCATCTGAACGGAACTTGGCTTCCCACCATTTATCGGCAGTTAACATAAGAAACCAGGACATGTAACAATCTTGTACATAATCTAGACAAGACTAGACTGGTTGTTCCATCTAATCAATCACGGCCAAGCAATGAGTACGGCTTGATACTTTAACTAACTAGGGTTGCCACAGGCCTAGTTACTAACAAGATACAGCGAGATTATTCCACAGCCACAAGCCCTGCAGACCATCCAGGTTACCCAGGTCGAAAATTAAGGGTTGAATTCAGGTGGGTACATCATCCAGGAAATACATGTATCCTTAATTAGCTTGAAGGGTGCAACATATAACAGTGTGCTAGAAATGTGCCCTACTCGACGACGGGCTACAGATCCCAAGAGCGCCCAGGTAACATGATTGCCTGTAGCTGGGAAATTGCTTCATGACTACTGTGTTATTCTAGTTATTAACCTTAGTCAATTTCAGTGGGTACTCCTGACTGTGGTACTCAGGAGTCCCTTCCTAAGCATGATGCAAGACAAGACTGGTTTATTTATACAAGCACAATCGTCCACGATATCCAGATTATTTATACTTGTCATATCATGTCATGTAAGCTATCGCGACAGTAGTCCGAGATATATCATGTCGGTTTATTTGTCAAGAGTGCGCCACGACGGGCCACTATTAGGTCATGTTACTTGTCAAGAGTTCACCACTACGGGTTACTGTCGTGTTTGGGTTAGAAGTGTAGGGTAACATAGTTCAAGCATTCAATATCGTAAAAAATAGTGAAACTTGTGGTAGTACTCAACTTAGATGTACTACTGCAGGCCTGCGAGTAGGAAGTAGACCTTAAGGACCATCTCCACATGTTTAATATCGTCATTGAATTCTACATTTGATCACAATTATTCCTTTGACCTGCATCCTATTTGAATCTTCATACCAACTAACAATTTTACTTTGTGGCAGTTAGATGGATCAAGGCAGGAACCTCGCTCACCCGAACGCCCCCGCAAACGTTGGTGGGTCCTCAACGAATGGAACCCCACCGACTCACGGAGGCCGCTTCACCTACTTAGGCGAGACTCTCCAGCCGCAGGCTACGAGATTTCGCTGTAATGATATTCTGCCACCTCCTCAGTTCCCTTCGCCGACACCTCCACCAGCACCCTTCCATCAGCTTGTACCCTTCCAACAGCCGACACCCCTTCAGCATCAAACACCAGTTCTGTCTCCACCACCTGCGCTGGACAACGCCACGCTTCTTGGAGTCATCCAGCAGCTCATGACTTCCCAGACGCGGCAGGCTAACATTTTTCGTAATACACTGAGGGAGTCTCTTCAGAAAAGAGAGGCTCCCCCGCTGCGCCCCGGCACCTCCAAAAATTTTACAGATCTCAGGCCCTGGAAATTCAAGGGTACGGAGGGAATTCTCTACGCCGATGACTGGTTGGAGAATGTGGACCGCAATCTTCGGAGGGCCCGTATCCCCGAAGACCAAAAGGTTAATAATACGAGCATGCAACTCTATAACATCGCCTGTACGTGGTACAGGGATGAGCCCCGATTAACTGCGCCAGACATGACCTGGGAGGAATTCAAAGAGCTATTCAAGGCAAAGTTTTATCCTGAAGCAGCCCGCGAAGAGTTGGAAAACGAGTTCGAGAGCCTCGAATAAGGCAACCTCTCCATCGACGAGTATTCTGCCGAGTTCTCCCGTCTCAGTCGATTTGCAGATTCTTTGACTCCTGCAGCCAAGGCCAAGAAGTTCAGGAAGGGGCTATCACATGAGATCCGCATAGTCGTAGCTACCAGCCAAGCCACTACATATGAGAGGATCTTAAAAGTTGTACAGGATGTAGAAAATGAGATGAAGCACAAACAGAAGAAGGACCGAGACACTTATGGAGGAGGCCACAGCCAGCCCGGATCGACAAAACGATCTAATACCTCGGGGAAGACCGCAGCGCAGCAGCATCAGCCACAACCCCGTTACCAACAGCAGTAGAACCAGCCTCCAGCTAGAGTCACCATCACCCAGCAGAACCAGCAAAGACAGCCCACTGGACCTTGCAACTACTACAAGAAGCCGGGACATTCATGGGAGGTATGCCAAAAATGACTTGGAGCATTCTTATTCTGCGGATCTAGCGAGCATCAGATGAAAGAATGTCCATCGGCGCATATTCATGCAGCACAGAAGGCAGCTCCTGCCCAAGGAGCACCGTCGAGGCCCACGATACCCCAGCAGCAACAGCAGCAGCACTTCTGCCAGCACCAGCAGCAGGGCAGAGCTTATGCCATGGCGGTCGATGAGACCCTAGTATGTTCTGATGTGATAGCAGGTTCTGTTTTCCTAGATTCTTTTCAGCTATTGCCTTATTTGATTATGGAGCCAGTCACAGCTTCATATCTGTCGCCTTTATCTTTAGACATAGCATTGTATTTAAGCCCTTAGATAGCACCTATAAAGTCTCGACTGGCGGAGGCATCATCTTGGTGAAGGATGTTTGCGTCGGTCACCGCGTGACCATAGGAAACCGAGAAATGTGCACTAGTTTACTCATAATGCCACTTCCGAGCCTTGACATAGTGCTCGGTATGGACTGGTTGAGTAAACACTTTGCCAACATTGATTGTCACCACGGATGTGGTAATCAGTCCGCTGGGAGAAGGTGCTACGCAACCAGACCATTCCCTTGGTGCGTGTCGCGTGGAGGCACCATTCGCCAGACGAATCCACATGGGAGAGAGAAGACGAGATGCGAGAGCGCTATCCTTATCTTTTCGAGTCATGAGATATAAATTCTGACTCTTATGTCTACCTTTAATTTCGAGGACGAAATTATTTTAAGGAGGGTAGATTTGTAAGCCCTTGACCCGAAATCCCTATTTATTTTTATTATTAAATAATACTGGAATATTAAATATTGCATATTTGTGATTAAAAAGTATAGATGTAATATATATGTATACATGTTAGTATTTACTTGTAAATAATAAGAGAAAGATGGGGGTTTTCTCAAAACATCTCAAGAGGATGGATCAACACATAAATTCATAGCCGAGAGGGGGGTGATTGTATATTTTCCCATTCAAATTTCCAAACGAGTAGATGGGATAAGAGTCGAACTCAATGCAAATTCTTCAGTTCAATTTTAAATTTGAAACTGCAACCGATCTTCTCAATCTCTGAGAGATTCAGCTAGATCCCCTGCTCGAGTATTTAATCCAGGTAGCCGACCCTGCCCCTCCCCTTCAAACCCTAGAAATTCCAATCTTTCCCCTGCCGCAAGAATTCAAAAGAAGCCTGAGGAATCACTCACACTTACATCCGAGATAACAGGTATTCCCCTGTCAAATTGCAATCCCTAATACGTTCAATATGTGCTTGAACAAATGCTTAGGAGGATTTCTATAGGAGTAGTATTCTTGTTAGACGTGGTATGTGCAGTCGAACCAATGGCAGGAGGATTGTAAGGGTAGATGGCTAGTAAAACTAGATTTGACCTGGTACTCTCGACTGTATGATGATAAATAGGTGGCAGGGCTAGATGTGTGTCAGGTTTGGGACTAGGTAAACCAGGATTATTAGAAACTAAGTCCTGTCTTCCTTCATTCATATGCCAGCCACCATATGTCCTGTAATCACATTGCACCACAGGGCATTCAAACATGTAGCAAAACCTTAGACTTGCAGAGCAGTAGGTGGTATGATAGATTAACCATGGGTTTTGGGTGCATCAGACATCAGTTGAGGCACAGGGTATCCAAGTATCAGGTGGTTAGCAGAAGATTCCAGTTTATACAACAGAGGCTGTGGTATTATGTGAATAATTGAGTCCTGACTAAACCAAGCATAACTCCAGAGTTATAAATCTTTAAGCATCCTTTTAGCAGGTGTTTTCCATATGAACTTGTTTTGTGTGAAACACAAAACCACTCTCGGCCATAATATATAACCCATGGTTTTGACAAGGCCTACATTGCCTATGACTACTTAGCATGACCACAGGAACCACCAATGCATGGAAGTATGTTACCATAAAACCTGAAACATTGATGTGGACCAACTCTGAAGTATTCAGCCCTATCCCCATCAATGGCATCATATCCTATTCAATAGCCTAGGTTGTTAGTCATAAGAGTTTACTATCCTTAAGTGGTGTGTACTCTAGAGCATTGGCAGGTTATTTTCCTGTTTCTGGAAGGTTTACGAATTCCCTTAAGGTCAATCCATCACCCATGTAGGGAAGTACAGTCATGAGCTTGCTGTTCAGTTTTGAACCCTTGTTCAAGCACTCACTGGCCAACCTCAGGTGACAGGGCACCTACCTATGCATTGTACATCCAGTGCATTTAGGGCTATTCCTGGTTCAATGACATGACCAAATTGATAACTACCTATCCTATATGAATGTCTACATATAGGTTGGTTTATGTGTTTTAGAGTTAGTACCATAAGATTGGGATCTTTGTTGGTCAGTCCAGGCCCTATTGCAAGTACACTCTCAGGTTTTACCATGCAGGCATATGTACTTATGTTCACTCTCCCCAATGCCAAATCAATACGTACATATAAATATTCCTCAGTCCCTGTTTTGATTCAAGTTCAGCAGGAAATGTGAATCAACCCCAATTGCAGGTAGGAGTCTAGTTTAGGGAGCCAGGCCACTAACTTAAGACCTTAACTTTCAGTAAACCTATGTGTTCAGAACACTCTTGTTATTCCTGCTATGGCTAGAGTTTGGAAATTGGTGTTGAACCATGGAGCCCCAATCCATTGTATTCATAACATACAATATCCTGTGCAATGCCATGGAACATGACTCACTCTTCACATTTAGATGTCCACTGCACTCAAATTACATGCCATTGCCTGTACATCATTTTATTTAACCATTGCCTATACGTTCCCTCTACATGGGAATGCATCCCCAATGTATCAGACCTGCATCTGATTGAGAAAACAATGTTTAAGGTTTTACATTGGGCTCCAGTGTAATTCACTGGTTCAGTTCCCTTGGGAGCGTATGCAAGTGCAGCCCAGGTATTGTTCAGTGATTATTTTGTGCAATGGGCACACCATTGTTCTGTTTCCTGTTGCCTCCTTAAACAACTAAAATATCTGTTTTCTCAGGACTTGAACATTTACTTGCTCTATCTAGAATTTGTTTGGACTGCCCTCTATAAACTTTGACTGATCACCCTTTATGTCTTGCGCATGAGCATGATACTGCCCATGCCCATGATAATAATTCACTGATGCAGGTATCTGAGCTTGTAATGAGGGTTGAAACTGGAAAGGTAGCACCCAGTTTCCCAAATGAGGGTAATTTTGAAATTTTGTATTTATAATTATTTTAATAATGATATTTAATTCATGATATGATTTTTGGTAATTTTAAATCATTTTAAAATTATTTAAATCAATGACTTGTGGTTTTGACGTTTTGCTAGTGAAACCCTAGAGACTGTTTGACCTAGAGCCTAACCATGTGATTATGATATTTTAATGTCATTTTTGGCCTAAGGATATTTTTGCATTTGACCTCTTTGAATTATTTTGATACTATTTTATTATTTATGATATTATTTTGGCGTTATTTGAGTCGGGTTCGAATTTCAACTCAATCCGACTTGAAACGAGGACCCGGGGGTAGTTTGACTCTAGTGGGACCCACATACTAGTTAGGCATGCCCACATGATATTAATTTTAGTCCACATGATAGAAATATTTTAGTTAGAGGTTAGACTAATTATTATGGATAAGGTTAGTGTGATTAGAGACTTTAGAATGACTAATTTAGCCCCAACCAATTAGCCCTTTCCTAATACTCATAGAATAGGTTAGTGGGGGCATTTTGGACCTTACCATAATAGGACAAATAGCCCCATATGGTCAGCCACTTTGGGAGAGGATAGGCTCAAGTTCATTTCATTATTCTCATCCACACTTTCTCTCTTGTTCTTCCCCAAATTCCTAGAGAGCAATCCCTAGCAATTTCTCCACCAAATCCTTCCATTTCGCCACCAAATCTTCTTCTTTCCTTCTCTCTAGCCAAGAAGAAAGCTACCCAAGTTTGGGAGGATTCGGAGCTCGTTCATGTCCTTTTAGAATCTCTACGTGTCGGTGTCGCTCCGGGAAGGCTTTTCTTCGATTCGATCTACCGGGAGGTATAAATCCCTTCTTCTTTTTATTTCCTCATGCATATAGGTCTATTTTGAACCCATAGGAATGATCTCCATGGTTGTATTTCCATTTGTGTCCATTTTGTGTCCATTTGGAGGTCATAGGAGTGTCTTTTGTGTTGTGGTTGTGTTCATGTGGAAAAATCCCAAATTTGGACACACTATGTGTTGTTGTTATGTATGAATGAATTATTACATGTTTAATCTCATATTTTTGTATTGGAGATGTGTTCTATAGTGTCTCATATATATATATATTAGTGTAGAGAGTGAGTTCTTGATATATTATGTTATATGTTTGTGTTCTTTTGTCTCAAACTACCCAAATCCGTCATGATTTTTATCCACGTTTTTAATTTCAGCCCTAAATTAGAAATGTCATAACTTCTAGCTCAAAGCTCGGTTTAATCTCTCGTTTTTTTTAAAAGAAGCGTATTGAAGTTAGCTTTCCAAAAACATGTATTAATAGGCCTAATTCTTTCTATAACTTTCTGGAGAATTATTTGAGTGTCAGTTGTACGAAAGATAAACGCGTTCTCGGTGTTTTCGTGATTTCGGGAGTTTCCGAAAACGAAAATGCGATCCGTTTAAAGTTTCGGAAAGCTAACACATAGATCTATAACATACTTTAATCCTAGATTTTAATTCATGCTAAGATGGTACAGTATTGATTATTAGTAGGAGTTCTATTCGGCATATGTATTTTGTGCACCCTTGTGTGTAACATAATGTTCTATTTGATTTTAACCCATGTTAATGTATATGCATTATGTAATTAAATAGAGAATACAAGCATGAGTAAATGGTTAAATAAATGATGTATGAGGTGTAAGTATCCTATCTAATATAAGCATGTACAAGTATGGCTTGTAATGAATATGTAGGTTCCATAGTATGTAATGTATGGTGCATATAGTAGTGCAAGAGAATAAATGAATGATGAATGAATGCAAGCATGAATGTAATGTAATAATAGATGTAATGTATGCAATATACAAGTTAATGAGATGTAATGTTCTATGTTAACACAAATCCTATATTACCTCATGTATCCCTTACACTATGTTGACACTATCACACTTGACACTTTGTTCACTTACACTTTGACACTCTTTGATATGTATACACTATATATGCCCATTTAACCCTCACTTGCCCCTTTGCCATATTCACATACACACACATAGCCTCTTAAATAAGTATTTATGAATACAGTTAACTTAGCTATGTATGTATATTATATATATGTTAGCATATTGTGTTGTAATATATATGTTTATATAACCATTTGAAATGCCATGATTATAGACCTAATGTTGAATACCAATATATGCATGTGTATATATGTGTAGACATATATAGCTTAAAGTAATAGATTACCTAGTGTATATCCAATGTGAATTCTTGCCTATTTGAGTATTGAATAATTGCATGCTATATAGAGTTGGGTGTATATTGGCTTGTATAGCCTTGTATTGATGTGTGCTTGCTAGGATAGTCTTGGTTAGGCCTAGTAAGACTTGCTGGGTTAGGACATGACCTAGTTTGACAAGTGCAGTTGACCAGAGTTGACCAAGGGTTGACTTTGGCGTAGTTTGACCTAGATTCATGTAGAATGCATTGTAGTGCTTTATATTACCCTTCTGGATATGTTGTGACATGTGCTGTTCTAATTAGGAGCCAGACACCTCTCCTCGGACAATATCTTTACCTTGGACATTCAGATATCAGGCGAGTACATTCTCTGATCATTTCATATCCTGCTTAGAATTATTTCCTGCAGTAGATTACTTTACTTGTATTGTCATGTTGGTCACACGGATTGGTACTATATGGATCCCTTCTTGAGATGTTATCCTTAGGGAGCATTGGGTATTACATGTTCTGTGTGTTTCACTTACATGGTGTATCACTATGCTTCATTGGTTCTTTGATCACTTACGACATATACTTTTATGATTGTAGAGTCTTCCTAGAATCCTTATTCCATTTATGGGACTACTATCTATCACCTTCGGGGTCTATCACCTTCGGGGGCTTATCACCTTCGGGGTCTACCACCCTTCGGGGGCTGTTACATAGCATCATATAACATAACCTGGCTGGATCCATGTATATTGATTGGGGGTACGGCGGAGTAGAATTGGACATGTGAATAATACACCAGTAGTATCTTATCAGAATCATTCCTTAGTGTCTTATCAGAATCATCCCAGGCCATTTACATGTTCATATTGTACTCTGACTCACTAGTCACTGCTAGTTCTCTATATATAGTAAATATTTCTATTACAGTTCTCTCCCTGTTTACATACTGCACTTCTTTCAGTACTTGTATCTTACTTTACTGCATATTTATATTTTCTAACCTGCTATGATCTGTTGAGATGTACTGTACTCGCTCCTATCCTGACTGGACCTGTTGATAAATTTTACAGATGGCCTGGGATTGCCTGCTGGCCTAGAGGAGACACAGTAGAGGTTGTTTAGATAGTTATTTCATTTTGTCTGGAGCTGTATTTACTTTGTGGATTACTATATTTAAGTTTTGAGATGTATTTCTGGGTTTATGTATCTTAGACACTTAGACTTCTATCTCCTGTATTTATTTTAGATTTTATGTTTTATCTATCTTTATCATGCTCTACCTTAGATGTGATTGAGATTGTATCTGCTATGTCACCCCCATTCGGGGAGTATAAACTGTTTAATCTTATATTGTTAGATGCATTGAGACCTAGGACAGCGTTCTACCGCCGACACTGCGGCGTAGGCTGGGCGTTGTTACGTTGTCGTGCCCTAACTCTAGGGCGCGGGTCGTGACACGTTTTTAGTGGTAGCCCATGCAGGTCGAGTTTATGTAGTGGTATTCGAACTTGAGTACCACTACAGCCTGCAGTAGGATTAGGATATATTTTGAAGATACTCAATCACAGTTAGGAACCCTTGAGAGATTCCTGGGATGACCCTTGAGAATCTTATTTAACTTCGATTTAAAAACTCTTTTTTTTCCATGATTTGTTTTATCTTTACTTTCTGTTGTTAAATTTGATTTTTATAGATTATTGTTGAATTCGAGTTTGTAATTATTGATTTTGATGGATGATTGTCAAATTTAAATTTTGATGATCGCTATTGCATCCGAGTTTGTATTTGATGGATTTTTGTTCATTTTTGAATTTTGATGTTCATTGATAAATTTGATTTTTGAGTATTCATTATTGATTTAATTTAATTTTGGCAAGATGAAATTATATGGGCTAGGTCATCTATGTTATGGAATATAGTCTTCTATAGTCACATTAGCCAGCATGGTGAGGACATATAGTCTGACTCTGGATATATTTCTCGGGTGTAGAAATTTAAGGTTTTCGCAGCCAAGCTAGCGGCACCGCAAAAATGTTAAATACCATAATTCTAGAGATATGTGCATAAGTCAAGGGCTCTGTGATTATCGTAGCCTTGCTTACTAGTATGACGAGAATTTAGAGTACCATGATTATGGATGGACGCATATGATTATCAGATTGTACCTTAAATATTTTCGAACATGTTTTCTCTACTTTGTTTCAGTCCTTAAAAAAAAGGGAATTATTAATTGTTTTGTTTTGTTTTGCTTCTCATTATTTAGCTTAGGAGTAACTTTAGCTATTTTATAAACCTTTGTGTAACTTCTTCTATGAATTTCTTCTTAATACAATAAATCGATGATTTTGCTAGACTTTACCTTAGATTTGATATTTTAACTCTGGATTTCTAAATGGTTCCTTCTTTTAAATAGATAAGCAAAATAGATTTTATCGTTATTCCCTTCTTGCTATTATTCTTGTATTAAATAATAATAAATCGTCTTGATTACACCAATCACCTATTTTGCAATATTGGTAGGAATCTAATGTTGGTCTTGGTATAGAATCTGATTTTTATATTGGGACATGAGAATATATATATGAATATATATAGTGGATACTTTTCTGACACTTATGCATGCTACACTTGATTTCCACCTATCTAAATAAATATTAATATGTCGTTGATGTTAAATTTTCAAAACCCCAATATTTCTGGTTTTCTGCTTTTCTAGTTTAAATTCGTAAGTTAAATATAAATTTCATGTTATTAGTTATGTTTACATCACTGCACATGTATGTCATACCTAGAGTTTCATTTTTTAAAAAAATATTGAATTTTGTGTTTAAATTTGTCAAATCTGAGACTGTGTGCATATTAACCCTTAATACTGAATTCCAAATGTTTAGTTTAAATTGCTGTTTTATGTTCTTTAATATAATATTTAGAGCTGTGTACGTTGTTGTAAGTAGGGATATAAATTTAGGTTTCATATTCTTACATGTTAGTTTGTGATAAACATTGAGTTGGTTTTTAATGTTCAAATTTCTCCAAAACCCTGAAAACTAGTTACATGTTAACATTTTTATATTGATTTCCATGTTTAGTTAAATTTCAGATTTAACATGTAATATTGAACTGTATGCGTAGATAAATGTATTGATAGTTTGTTAGGGTTTCATTTCTATCATGCTAGGATGTATTGGGAGCATTGAAATTAGTTGTGATGTTTCAAACTCCTAAATTTTGAAATTGTATTATGTTAATATTACACTGGTTAAATGTTAGCTTATTTTCAGATATTTTTATGTAAATGTTGAACTAAAACCTGGTTTAACCTTTCAATACTAAGCTATAACCCTGTACAAGGACACACACACACACCCTATCTTAGTATACCCTGTCATGTAAACCTAACCCTTCCTCTTTATGTTATGTTTCATATAGATATATAGAGTTTGTACGTACATGTTATAATATATATAAATACATAACTAAGTCTCTATTTTTATATATATATATATGGTTAGCCATGCATGTTATGATTAAATAGGTTGCGTATTATAGATTGTTTAACCAATATGCCACGATTAGTGTAACTTGGTAGCTGTTGTTTTGGAACCCAATTTCTCATATACAATTTCATATGTATTCACGTACACACACGCCTACTATCTAACCACATGAACATGTCCCCATACATATAATGCTAGCCTTTTCCTCTCTAACGCTCTCTCTATATATATATTGTGATTGGATTTCAATGCAAGTGAATTGCAATTCCTTAGTTTTTGAATTTGATTTTTTTGTACCCCTTTTAGATGATTGGTAGTTACCTTTCTTAATTTTCTGATAAGTACCAGTTTTCACATAGGATGGTAGACTGTCTTACAGTTTTGATGATTGTTATTTCTGTATCTTTTCTAAGTTTAGCACTCTGGATTGCTTGTGTGTTTTGATATCCGATGACCGCCTTGGTTAGTATGACTAGTATACCTAGATGAGACTTTCACTACCACCGTATGCCATAACCCTGGACGTTGTCCTTTTTGATGGTATATTATATTTAAGTTCTGGGACTTTTATTGTGGGGATGTGTGTCTATAAACATATAGCTTATGAGATTTATGAGAGATTATAGTATCAGCCTTGATAGGATGTACTAGTCTTTTGGTGAGTATAAATGTGTTATGAGAGATAGGGGCCTATATGTCTTTGTAATGCATCGTTCCTATGGTAATAGAATGTATTAATAGATGGTTAATAGGAAGATAATAGTTTGAGCATACCGATAGCCTATGATCAGTTCCTTTTCATCCTTAGTTAAGACCACTTTAAAATAGGTCCAGTCCCTTGGATATAGGTTCCAGTCCATATTTTATTGAAGTTCCACTACCGCCGTACAGTAGAGCAGTATTGGAGGTATTCCTAGATTGACACTTTTTAGATGTCCGTTTATTATTCCAGTGTTAGGAAGTGTTACCTTAGATACTGGGTAGGTTAGAGGCTCTAGAAGGAGTACTATCGATCTTAAATTTCGAGGACGAACTTTTTCTAAGGTGGGTAGAGTTGTAGCACCCAGTTTTCCAAATGATGGTAATTTTGAAATTTCGTGTTTATAATTATTTTAATAATGATATTTAATTCATGATATGATTTTTGGTGATTTTAAATCATTTTAAAATTATTTAAATCAATGACTTATGGTTTTGACGTTTTGCTAGTGAAACCCTAGAGACTGTTTGACCTAGAGCCTAACCATATGATTATGATATTTTAATATCATTTTTGGCCTAAGAATATTTTTGCATTTGACCTCTTTGAATTATTTTGATATTATTTTATTACTTATGATATTGTTTTGGGGTTATTTGAGTCGGGTTCGAATTTCAACTCAATCCGACTTGAAACGGGGACCCGGGGGTAGTTTGACTCTAGTGGGACCCACACACTAGTTAGGCATGGCCCACATGATATTAATTTTAGTCCACATGATAGAAATATTTTAGTTAGATGTTAGACAAATTATTATGGATAAGGTTAGTGTGATTAGAGACTTTAGAATGACTAATTTAGTCCCAACCAATTAGCCCTTTCCTAATACTCATAGAATAGGTTAGTGAAGGCATTTTGGACCTTACCATAATAGGACAAATAGCCCCATATGGCCAGCCACTTTGGGAGAGGATAGGCTTAAGTTCATTTCATTATTCTCATCCACACTCTCTCTCTTATTCTTCTCCAAATTCCTAGAGAGAAATCCCTAGCAATTTCTCCACCAAATCCTTCCATTTCCCCACAAAATCTTCTTCTTTCCTTATCCATTCTAGCCAAGGAGGAAGCTACCCAAGTTTGGGAGGATTCGGAGCTCGTTCGTGTCCTTTTGGAATCTCTACGTGTCGGTATCGCTCCGGGAAGGCTTTTCTTCGATTCGATCTACCGGGAGGTATAAATCTCTTCTTCTTTTTATTTCCTCATGCATATAGGTCTATTTTGAACCCATAGCAATGACCCCCACGGTTGTATCTCTATTTGTGTCCATTTCGTGTCCATTTGGAGGTCATAGGAGTGTCCTTTGTGTTGTGGTTGTGTTCATGTGGGAAAATCCCAAATTTGGACACACTATGTGTTGTTGTTATGTATGAATGAATTATTACATGTTTAATCTCATATTTTTGTATTGGAGATGTGTTCTATAGTGTCTCATATATATATATTAGTGTAGAGAGGGAGTTCTTGATATATTATGTTATATATTTGTGTTCTTTTGTCTCAAACTACCCAAATCCGTCATGATTTTTATCCACGTTTTTAATTTCAGCCCTAACTTAGAAATATCATAACTTCTAGCTCAAAGCTTGGTTTAATCTCTCATTTTTTTGAAAGAAGCGTATTGAAGTTAGCTTTCCAAAAACATATATTAATAGGCCTAATTCGTTCTGTAACTTTCTGGAGAATTATTTGAGTGTCAGCTGTACGAAAGACAAACGCGTTCTCGGTGTTCTCAAGATTTTGGGAGTTTTCGGAAACGAAAACGCGATCCGTTTGAAGTTTCGGAAAGCTAACACATAGATCTATAACATACTTTAATCCTAGATTTTAATTCATGCTGAGATGGTACAGTATTGATTTTTAGTAGGAGTTACTATTCGGCATATGCATTTTGTGCACCCTTGTGTGTAATATAATGTTTTATTTGATTTTAACCCATGTTAATGTATATACATTATGTAATTAAATAGAGAATGCAAGCATGAGTAAATGGTTAAATAAATGATGTATGAGGTGTAAGTAACCTATCTAATGTAAGCATGCATAAGTATGGCTTGTAATGAATATGTAGGTTCCATAGTATGTAATGTATGGTACATATAGTAGTGCAAGAGAATAAATGAATGATGAATGAATGCAAGCATGAATGTAATGTAATAATAGATGTAATGTATGCAATATTCAAGTTAATAAGATGTAATATTCTATGTTAACACAAATCCTATATTACATCATGTACCTCTTACACTATGTTGACACTATCACACTTGACACTTTGTTCACTTACACTTTGACACTCTTTGATATGTGTACACTATGTATGCCCATTTAACCCTCACTTGCCCCTTTGCCATGTTCACATACACACACATAGCCTCTTAAATAAGTATTTATGAATACAGTTAACTTAGCTATGTATGTATATTATATATATGTTAGCATATTGTGTTGTAATATATATGTTTATATAACCATTTGAAATGCCATGATTATAGACCTAATGTTGAATACCAATATATGCATGTGTATATATGTGTAGACATATATAGCTTAAAGTAATAGATTACCTAGTGTATATCCAATGTGAATTCTTGCCTATTTGAGTATTGAATAATTGCATGCTATATAGAGTTGGGTGTATATTGGCTTGTATAGCCTTGTATTGATGTGTGCTTGCTAGAATAGTCTTGGTTAGGCCTAGTAAGACTTGCTGGGTTAGGACATGACCTAGTTTGACCTAGATTCATGTAGAATGCATTGTAGTGCTTTATATTACCCTTCTGGATATGTTGTGACCTGTGCTGTTCTAATTAGGAGCCAGACACCTCTCCTCGGACAGTATCTTTACCTTGGACATTCAGATATCAGGCGAGTACATTCTCTGATCATTTCATATCCTGCTTAGAATTATTTCCTGCAGTAGATTACTTTACTTGTACTGTCACGTTGGTCACACGGATTGGTACTATATGGATCCCTTCTTGAGATATTATCCTTAGGGAGCATCGGGTACTACATGTTCTGTGCATTTTACTTATATGGCGTATCACTATGCTTTATTGGTTCTTTGATCACTTACGACATATACACTTATGATCGTAGAGTCTTTCTAGAATCCTTATCCCATTTATGGGACTACTATCTATCACCTTCGGGGGCTTATCACCTTCGGGGTCTACTACCCTTCGGGGGCTGTTACATAGCATCATATAACATAACCTGGCTGGATCTTTGTGTATTGATTGGGGGTACGGGAGAGTAGAATTGGACATGTGAATAATACACCAGTAGTATCTTATCAGAATCATTCCTTGGTGTCTTATCAGAATCATCCCAGACCATTTACATGTTCATATTGTACTCTGACTCACTAGTCACTGCTAGTTCTCTATGTATAGTAGATATTTCTATTACAGTTCTCTCTCTGTTTACATACTGCACTTCTTTCAGTACTTGTATCTTACTTTACTGTATGTTTATATTTTCTAACCTGCTATGATCTGTTGAGATGTACTGTACTCGCTCCTGTCCTGACTGGACCTGTTGATAAATTTTACAGATGGCCTGGGATTGCCTGCTAGCCTAGAGGAGACACAGTAGAGGTTGTTTAGATAGTTATTTCATTTTGTCTGGAGCTGTATTTACTTTGTGGATTACTGTATTTGAGTTTTGAGATGTATTTCTGGGTTTATGTATCTTAGACACTTAGACTTCTATCTCCTGTATTTATTTTGGATTTCATGTTTTATCTATCTTTATCATGCTCTACCTTAGATGTGATTGAGATTGTAACTGCTATGTCACCCCTATTCGGGGAGTATAAACTATTTAATCTTATACTGTTATATGCATTGAGACCTAGGACATCGTTCTACCGTCGACACTGCGGCGTAGGCTGGGCGTTGTTACGTTCTCGTGCCCTAACTCTAGGGCACGGGTCGTGACACGAAATGGTCTTCTCCCCTTTGCTTGTGTGTACCAGTAAGATAGGGATTTCAGTATGTATCAATATGTGTACTTATTTGTGGTGTCACTGTTTAGCCTACAGCTTTCCCTTCTATTTGCTCATGATCTCACTGCTATTCCTATCAGTTTATGTGGCAATGACATGGAGTAGTCATATATGTGACAGCATACCTACAACACTGTTTAGCCATACTCTACTCTCATTTATGAGTGAGTATAGGTCAGACTGAAATCAAGGGCTCATTGGTACATCAATGGATATGTCAGGTAGAAACAGTCATAATACAAGCTCTTTAGAACCTGTATTCAAACACAAGAATCCTAGATACGAGGATACAACCTGAGAATGGGTTAAGTTAATGTAAGTTGGCAAGGGCCAAGCATAGGAGATAAGGGAGAGTATTAGTATCCATAGCTACTAAGTGCCCAAATTGGTTACAGCTAGTAACAGTTGGGGTGAAGACCTTGACAAGCATTCCAAGCACACCTAAACTCTTGGGGATAGGTGGCAAGTTCCTATAGTCATAGATATATACATACACATGTGTTTTTCTACCTTAGTATAGATAGTTTTGGTTTTTGGGATTTGATTTAGGATTGACCGTACCACAAATCAACCTAGAGGATTAGCAAACCAATATGTTAAGGCAATGAACAAGGGTTGTTTCCCAAGAGTAGCTTAGTTAGATTCCAAATATAAGTAGGAGGGGAGAATAACAAATTGACTATAGAAATATTCCTATTGTAATCAATTTCATTGTGTTAATTAGATTTAATTCACAAAACAAGTTACTTAGACTCCAACTCTTTACTTGATCATTACTCGCAGCTCGGGACGACAGGTAAGTGCATGTATCGATTATTACCGTTTCTGATAGTCTCCTCTACTTGTTATTCATATGTCTTGCTGTTTGGTGACACGATCATCACACGAGGGTTAGTACCATAGATTTTGCTCTACATTTTGATTATCTCCTATGTCACCCATATATGATTGATTCCATGAGTACTAGCTGGACGGAGAAATATCTTAGTAGGCGTGTGAACAACCCATTCTATCCCATAAGTCTATTCTTGAATAATAGCAGCTGCACACGACACGTGCAGTTGCCGAATTTACCCCTTAGCCGTTCACACACCGAAAATAATATTTTAATGCACGTAGATAGTTGATATTCCTATTATTCCACCATGTTCTTCACCACTTGCCATGCTACCATGATTTTACATGTTGCCTTATAGTAGCTATATTTTCATTGATAGTCTCATGTCTTTCCTTTTGTTCTATGTTGCTAGTTACCTTCTAGTTTCATTCTCATATGCTATTTACATGTTTATGATTCTGTTGAGACTCGGCTAGTAGTCATATGTGTACTTGTTCCAATCCTGACTGGATAACCAATATTTTAGGTGATGAGTTAGAGGAGTTCTGTACTACTTTTTATGAGTAGACGGAAGACCCTGACTTGAGCTTCTAGGAGGACTTGGATGCGGGGCTTCCCTCCGCAGGAGACTATTAGCTAGACAGCATTTTATAGAGCATGTGTTGCTCAAAGAAACTCTTGATTGTATTTCATTTTATTTATGGATTATGAGAGTTGAGTAGTGTATTTCCTTTTAGTACATTTTGATTATATTGAGATCATTCCTTTTATCATATTTGGTCTCTACATCTTGTGATCTCTTTTCAGTTATCAGCTTGTTTCTTTCACCATAGATATTGTGTTTATAATTTTCTATGAGATTTGATACGCACATTTGGTCTTTGTGGAAATCTATAAACTGCGTGGTTGTATTTGAAAAATTGTGGAGATGACTAGACAGCGTTCTACCGCCGATACTGCGGTGTAGGCTGGACGTACCCATGGCTCATGCCTAAATACTGGGTGTGGGTCGTGACAAGAGTGCACCGCTATGGGTCACTGCCGTATTTGGGTTAGAAGTACAGGGTAACATAGTTCAAGCATTCAATCAAGAAACCCAAGTTATATTGAGTGTTATGAGGCATGAGCATAATAGCAATAATAATAATAATAAATAACTAGGCGAGGCACGGGGGGGGGGGGGAGCCATGCGGCTCAAAGAAATGAGTCCATGCGGCTGAGTCAATGTGGGTTCATACGGCCCAGAATTTCGAGTTTATGCGGCTAAAAAGGGGGCAGGAGCTTATGCGGCTGGAAATGAGGGGCTTATACGGCTGGCGAAAGATAGGTTCATGCGGCTCAAAGGGAATGGAGCCTATGAGGCTGGGAACGGACTAAGTCCCATACGGCCAGGGGAGAAGGCCTATACGGCTGGAGAGGATGTGGATCCATACGGCTCGCGGGGAGCGGGTCCATATGCGGTTGGAAGTAAGTAGGGGCATATGCGGCGGAAGAAATGAATGCGCATGCGGCTAGAGGGACGGGTGCACATGCGACTGGAAGAGTCAGCCGTATGCGGCTAAGATCAGATGAGTCATATGCGGCTGGATAGACTTCATGCGGTCAGAAATGGAACTTGCCGCATAAGGCTATGAGGCAAAGTTCAATTGCTCATGCGGCTAGAAGGAAACTTGCCGCATGAGAAGTCATGCAGCTAAGTTCATACGACTGAGTACTGTCCTTCTTCTCCATTATTTCGAGAAGAAGAACCATGTCAGCCATGGCTTCTAAGCTACATAAAACCTCCGTCCATAGTCCAAATCCGAACTTCCATAGGTCAGAATGGGGCAGAATGAAATTTCCGACAGTATGGAACCATCAAAACTTAGAAATAACAATGTTAAGTAGATCAAAACCCAAGAAATTTAAAAATACAATAAACTTAGGTCTACAAAATTTAGCCATAGAAATTAAAAATGCTAAATACTAAAGTGTGTTAGAATGCTTTGAAGAAGAGAATGGAATAATAAAATGTGCGTTCCTCCATGAAGCAAGATACACTTGCCTAAGCTCTCTCTCTCTCTCATAGGTAGGTGAAGAGTTAATGGTGGGGAAGAAGAAGAGTAATAAGGAGAAAGAAAGGAGAGGAGCTAATAAATGGGAATATTGGTGGTAGGTAGGGGTTCTCCCCTTGGTCCATATTGAACCAAATGCAACCCCAAACCGAACCAAGCCAACCCAAACCAAGATGAACCAAATAATGAAATATCCACTAAACCAAGCGAGGAGACATGCAATACAAGATAAAATATATATACACATATTCCAAAATACGTAATACGAACAACAGGCATTACATCTACACTTGGCTCCACTCAATTGATCGAATAGGTTATCTATGCACGACAAGGGGTACTTGTTCTTTATCGTCACTGTGTTCAGGGCTCTGTAGTCGATGCACATATGCATTGTCCCCTCTTTCTTTGGTAGGAATAATATGGGTGCTCCTCATGGTGATGCACTGGCACGGATAAAGCCTTTCTCTAGGAATTTGTCTATCTGTATCTTCATCTCTACCAACTCCTTGGCTGCTAGCCGATATACTCGACATGAGATAGGCTCGGCTTTCGGAATAAGCTCTATAGAAAACTTGATATCTCTGTCACGTGGCAGTCCTGACAACTCCTCGAAAAACATATCTTAGAACTCTGTGATGACAGGGAGCTAAGGGATGTCATGCATCATCATGTGAGTCCCTAATGCCGGTGGATTGTTTCTCTCTTCTGCTCCTCTAGTGAACTCGAACTCTGTCCCATTTGGTGGTCTACAGACGATACTGCCCTTATGATAGTCTATGAATACATAGTGCTGACTCAGCCAGTCCATCCCAAGAACTATATCAAAAGCCGGTATAAGAAATACAAGAAATCGTGCTTTCATCTCCCTACCACATATCACTACAGGGCAAAGTCTAAAAACGCTACCCACAGGTACAAATCCTTCTCTAGTGAGGATTCTAATATTTTTAGATAATAGTGTGATTGGAATATTGTATCTAGTGGCAAAGCTAGTGTGGCTCTTATGTCAATTAAGGTAACAGAAGGAAATTTAGCAACTAAAATTATACCTGCTATGACCTCCGCTTTTGTCTCTATATCCTCAATTGCTAGTAAGAATGTCTGTCCATAATTCTGACCGAGACCCTTGAGCTCTGGCCCAATTGTACTGTACTACTTGAGGAGGTCATGGAGGGCGAGATGCTCCTACTGCTGGTCGAGGTACTGGAAGTGCTGGAGCTGTCATGCTCGGGGTCTGTCGAGCATATGCCATCGCCTGTTGCTCCGAACAATCCTTGAGCATGTGCTGGTTGGATCTATACCTCAAGCACAACCCGAAGTAAATCCTACAATCATTCTGGATATGTCCTTGCTTCCTACAGTATTGGCAAACAGGCTTCATATAGGGTTAGGAACTCTGCCGATGCTGTCTTGTGGGCATCCTGTAGGTCCATCATGAGTCTCCCTAGCGGGTGCCACTGTCGGTTTGGGGCGTCTCTATATCTGATGTTGCTTCTAGTAAAGAAGCTCCTGGGTATGTGCTTCCTCCAAAATAGCTGCATGAGAGACTAGAGACTGTGTGGTAGTGTAAGTCATGCTATGGTATAAGCTCCTAATGGAATCTCTTCGCCTTTTTCTGCTACTTCGAGATCAATGCCGTACCAAATCTGCTCAGGTGGCTGAACTCTGCGTCGTACTCATCTATCGACATGTTCCCTTGCTTTAGATGAAGGAACTGGTCGTATAGAGCATCTCAAACGTGGATGGGGAAGAATATCCCATAGAAAAGGTCATAGAACTCCTTCCAGGTTATCCCAGTGCCCAATCATCTTTCTTCAGCCTTCCACTAGTGATGAGCGTTATCTTCTAAGAGTAAGTCCACTGTTGTCATCCAATCATGTGCTGGCAACTGGGATGCCTTCAAGAGCTTCTCCGTACTGATAAGCCATACAGATACTCTAATAGTTTCTCGTTACCGCTGAAGGGCTTGGGGTTCATCTCCATAAAGTTCTTGATACAGCCCTCATAAGGATGTGGAGCTGGTGTTGGTACCGGTACCGGAGGTGGAAGTGGAGGCCTAGTCAACACTGTCATCATGCTCTACCTCATCAACTCAGTCTGCTTCTACTGAGCTTTCATCATGGCATATATGAACTGAGTAGTGGGGTTCCCATCAGCCAGTGGTAGAGGCATTTGAGGTCCGGACTATGGGCATCAATATTCTGGGGGGAATCATCTAAGCCTGGAGAATTCACTAGGTCCTCAGCGGGACGTAACAAAATACAGAAAAACAACATGCCATATAAACTGTGATATATAATAAAGAGAAGAGATGCATGGAATAAGACCGTTCTACGGTGAATATGCAATTAAGAAACAATCCTTCGACGCAAGGGCCTTTGGTTTATAAATAGGATCGGCTTGGTTCCCATATAAGGTACATGGGCCTACATCCATAACGTTCTGAGAAATGTCAGAGGGCATCAATATATGGGTATGTCCATGATGCTCAGTGAACGTCAGATGGCATCAATAACCTGCATCTCCGGCAGAGCTCATCAGGGAAATCAAGGAAGTACAAAAGTGGCCCATAGGTCAAGGTATTGTTCTCTCCATCCGATGCCTGGTATTGTCATCTCCATGACATATATGAACCTGTAATAACAGCAAGTCTACTAATCATGCAATATATTGGCAGTTATTGTAACGCCCCAGTCCCAAAAAAAAATACGTAGGACTAGGAACGTAGACATGCCAGCTGTATTCATAGGAAGTACACTCCAATATATGAAAACCTCATATGAATACATAAGCTATAAAAATGCAGTAGAACCATAACTAATCTCATCCACGCAAAATAAATGAATAAAAGACATCATATAAAGATAATGAATTGTCTTGATACAATATGTTGGGCGGAGACAAATCCACTACCAACAAAATAAGGAAAAGTACATAGAAAATGAAATGAGTGGCGAGCGAAGCGAAGACGATCCAAGTGCAATCATCCTCAAAAAATAGCAATAAACACGGCTAGAGCGAAAGCACCTGCGAAAGATAAGGGCACACACCTGGAGAGATAACCAGGTCCTCAGAGGGACGTAACAAGACACATAATATCATGCCATATAAACTGAATAAATATTGCTCAAATAAATAAGTAAATTGAATCATAACATGTTCCAATACGCACCTACTGAACGAGAGTACCATCCCCCCAACTATGAGACTCGTCTCACGGTATTGGTATTTATATACGGATACGTATTTTGTAGTATATTTCGTATTTTCTTGGTTTTCGTAATGCTTTAAAAAAAATTCTAACTTATAGATTTTCTCCTTGGTCGGCATACCGCCAGTATACCGGAGTATACCGACGGCATACCGTCGAGACATATTTTCCACATTTTAGATATTTTTGATTTCAGATATTTTCATGAATAGTGTTTCTGATATTTTCGTGAATAGTGTTTTGGATATTTTGATGAATAGTATTTAGATATTTTCATGAATAGTATAGATGCACCCTATTATCCATTGGATATTTGGTTTTGTTTCGATGGTTAGGATTGACTTAGATTTTGACATGGATCACCATCCGACGGCTAAGATTAATTCCCTCTTGTATATACACCATTTCACTTTCTCGCTCCTCTTTCTTTTCATTCTTTTCACTCTCTCTTCATTTTTTCTTCCCTTCTCTCCCCCTTGGAGCTTGCCAAGAGCTTGGCCTTGAGGTCTTGGGTGTGGTGTCTAACCCTCCCTAGGAGGAGGAGTAGAAGATTAAGCTTGGAGCTGAACCTAGGCAAGTACATCTTGCCAAATCTTGAACAAAAATGTTTTTGTTGTTATTTTATTTCCCTTGGTAGTAAATGCTTAGAATTGCCTTAAACTCATTTTGTTAAATATGTTTTCCTTATGATTCTCGTCTATATGCATGTTTGTAAAATTTGTTTAAGCAAGGTTTTAATTTTCTGTTAAAACCCAATATTGACTTAGTAGAAAACTAGGTATCAAGAGTGATACTAGCGTTACCATCATGGATCTTGGTCACATATGCATATATGAGGCCCTCACATAGTTTGTATATCATAGATTTTGAGTTTGGTGGCAATCGGAACCCGTTTCTGTGTCCCGTGAACCTCTGTTTGGGAGTATTTTGAGGTATTGATCTATCAAATGTTTTGATTTGTGAAAATTAATACTTTCATGTTGTAGGAAATTCAATTCTATTCAATTTTGGCTTTTGAAAGTCCGAATTTCGATTTAAAATAAAGTTTTTATGGCCGAAACAAGTTTTGGCAAAATTCTGAAATTTGTTGCTGTTTGAAAAAATGGTATACCACCGGTATACCGCAGTATACCACCGTTATGCCGTTTTTTGCACCAGAAACCTTCTGTCTTTAGTCCGGTATACCGCCGGTATGCCGCAGTATACCGCCGGTATGCCGTTTTATGCTGTTTTAGTCTGTTTTTGCCCATTTCTGTCCGTTTTTCTCCGTTTTTGATATTTTCTTCGATTGTAATGATTTTTTTAACATGATTAGATGATCTTGCATAGTTAGAAAATGATTGTACACCTTATATAGACTTGGTACTAGCACATGTTTAATCATTTTATGAAATGTACTTAGCTTTAATTATTCTTCTCCACATGCCATGATATGTCTTTGATAAATTCTTTCTTATAAGCTATGATAATTATTGCCATGCCTTCTCTATCTATTAGATAGTGACCCATCGTGGTGCACTCTTGTACATGTCTTTCCTTGCTTACATGATAGTGGCATGTCATGACGCACTCTTGATTCCAGTACATGTCTTGCTCCTTGATAGTGGCTCGTCGTAGTGCACTCCTGGCTTCTTGTCTATTATATTTTTGTTGTGGCTTATTATAGTGCACATTCTCATTATTGTCCAGTCTTGCATGTCTCATGTCTAGGATGGATTCTGCGGAATGCCACACCCGGAATCCAACAAAAAAATGTTAAGGACTAAACAACTAGCTTGATTACTTAGATCATTGAGAATTTTCCAGTTACCTGTTGCCCCTTTGGTCTTGGCATTATATATATACATGGAATTTAGAGCTATCTGTCATGATGAGCACACTTCCAGCATACCGTCGAGTGTTGTACTACTATAGGATACATTTGCCTCCCGGGCAATGTATCCACTATTACCAAAGGGTACATTTGTCTCCTGGGCGATGTACTATTACTAGGATACATTTGTCTCCCGGGCGATGTATCCACTATTACCATTGGCTTGGACCATTCAGGTAGTAGCAGGCAGGTGCTGGACTTGGAATTCTCAGACTTGCAGTTGTTAGTAATTAGGATTGTGGTAACCCTAGTTAGCTAATGTATAAAGACGTACTCATTGCTTGGCCGTGACTATTGTATAGAGTCCAGTCTAGTCTAGTTTCTCTAGGCAGTGTTCGGATTTGTTTATTTTTAGTACATCTTTGTTTATGCTTTACTTTTGCCGGTAAATGATTAGATACTAAAGTTCTTTTCAGGAGAAGGGTTACAACCCCGGTCCTTGTTTAGTTTACGGGTTGTAACTTGGGTTCCAGAATAGTTCCTAAGTCATCTAATCATTTGTCGTTCTATATGGACTTAACATGCTCACATGCTCCAGTTACATAACAAGCTCACATGCTCCAGTTACATAACATGCTTATATGTTCCAGTTCTCTTACATGTTCCAGTTATCTAATATGCTCATATGACCCGGCTACTTAACATGCTCACATGTCTAGTTTATCTTTCATGTTCACATGCTTCCTTTTCCTTACATGTATATAGTTTACATTATGTCACATGTCCTTTACTTTATGCTACATGTTGCTTTACTTATTGTCTTCCCTATTCTCGGGATAAGTGCATTGGTAGCGCACGAGTCTCGATTTGCTTTTACTAAATTTTGTCTCTATCCGTTGCTGTGATTTGAATGCTGGTTTTAGTTCATAGTTTGGGTTCCTTTATGGTACTTGCTATTGGGGGTCTGACCCCACTGGTTTTGTTTGGCCAGATCTGATAGAGGAGCCCGGAGGATCTTTCGTACCTTCCACTCATTGGTGATTACCCAGAGCACCAGAGTACCTTAGTAGATTTTCTATTTCATTCTCCTACTAGCTATGTACATTATTCTTTTGTGGCGTTTAGCCTCCGAGCACGTGTTTAGCTCGTGTTTTGGACTTGACATTTAGCCTACGGGCCAGAACATGATTTGCGTATTCTAGACTATAGCTAGAGCTTATCATGTATGACTATTACTCTTGCTAGTCTTCACTCTGTATTACTAGCTTCATGATCATTGATAGATGATAGTTTGGGATGCTTTACTATTTTATATTCTAGTTGATCTTACTTCTTGTACATTGTTTACTGCCTGTGATTGAGATACCTAGGATTGCTTGACCTAGGATCAACTGTTGGCTTGTAGTAGTAACCCCCATCTATACAGCTTATATGTTATTTCGGAGTACTGGAGTACTTTGGTATACGTAGCTGGCCTGGTCCGTCCCTACTTGCCAGTATTCTGGTTCTGGGGCGTGACATAGGTTTTAGTGGTGGCCCATGTAGGTCTAATTTATCAGATATATGGGGGTTACTGATGTTTAGATATCTCAGTCACAATTCTGCTTTATTGATATCCTTCGTGTTATTCTATATCTCTGATCCTTTGACCTGATATCTGCCTTGATCATTGATCTTTCATGTTCCCTCGATTTGATCCTTGTGTCGTTCAACTTTCAGGGGCACTATTCTTATTCATTTTGATCAGCTTATTCGGGTTTTGTGGATGGCAGGTCAGCAATCTTCTGTTAGGCCAGTTATGGAGGATCAGTCTCAACATTCAGGGGCAGAGTTCAGAGTTGACCCGAGGGCGGAGGTGTCAGTTCAGCCTGATCATCCAGGAGTGTCAGTCCTTCCAGAGCAGCCAGAGAATGTTGTTCATGAGCTGGTGGACATTCTCAGGGGCTTCATGGAGTCACAACAACAACGAGATCTCGTTCTCCAGCAGAGTATCCAGATATTGATAGACCGTAGTGGACAAGGAATACCAGAGGCATTCAAAGCCGAGGACTTGCCGCCAGAAGGTGGAGCCAGGCAGTACCAGTCATCAAGTCAGTCAGCATATCGAGCCCGACCTACTATAGAGGCAGTACGAGAGCACGAGCATATAGCCAGGAGGACCACGTCCAGAGCTGAGGGTTGTAAGAGGTACCAAGCACCCAATTCAGGCTTTACACCCCGACATCCCTCACTAGTACCATCATACAATTATCCACACCAGCACCAGGAGTTACCAGTCATATGTTCCTTTTGTGGAAGGCGAGGACACACTCATATTACTTGTCGGAGGGCCAACTTTCTATGTTTGTCATGCGGATCACCAGACCACATGATAGGGGTTTGTCCCCGGAGGAGTTCAACTGGATCTTCATCCTTCCAGCCTGTAGTTCCACAGTTCGGGGCCCCAGCACCAGTTCAGCAGAAGCGAGCTCAGAGGCCTTTACCGACGCAGTCCCATGCTTTCCAGCAGGAGAGGCCACATCACCATATGCAGGCCCAGGCTTATAGACAGAGAGACCAGCAACAGTATCAGTCCGAACAAGAAGCATATACCTACTGTGGCAAGATAGGGCATCTCAGATCAGTATGTTGGGTGGCCATTAGACGATGCTTCCGCTGTGGTGCAGAGGACCATTCAGTTAGCACTTGCCCCTATCCGCCATCCCGAGGACAACCAGCTATACCAGATGTACTACCTCAGTCTTTTCAGTCTCCTCAGTCATGACCCCCAGCAGTGGATGAGCAGTTAGGGCCAATACTAGATGTTCAGCCATTGGCACAGTATCCTCCGCCATCGCGAGCTCAGAGGGTCAGACAGCACAGAGCGCAGTTGTATGTGCAGTCTCAGGGGCAGCTCTAGTATCAGCATGAGGGTAGTACCTCGAGAGCCTCAGGTACCATCTTCATGGTCTTCTTTCAGTTATGTCCTTTTGATTATTCTTCATTAGCAGGCCCGGTAGTGGCAGTATATCTTGGGTTCTTGCAGGCGAACTTGTATTCTATCCACGTATGGAGTACAATGGCCGGCTTGATTTATTCGGTGAGTGAAGGCGAGTTTCTCGTCCCCAACTCTTCTATCTTCGTAGTCGAAGCATGTGATAACTTCGTTGGTAACGACTACGAAGATACGTCCTAGGTAGAGTCATGTCTTGGATTAAGTCATTGGTACCGGCTTATTTTGAGAATTGACTTTTATCTAAGTTGTGGAGTCAGCGTAGGCCTGCTCCTACTCAACTGACTCAGGAGACATATTTATTCATATGCCTCCATCCCTTCTTGATTGTAGTTGTGTTATTGCTTACGCATTTACTTATATTACTGTTATCTTTATCTTACCAACATGCCATACTTTGTTTTGATTGACATGATTTTTCAGCTCTTTGGTTTGGTTTTCATGCTTGACTAGATTTAGGAAATTCCGAGGATGGAATTTATTTTTAAGTTGTGGAGAGTTGTGAGACTCGTCTCACGGTATCGGTATTTATATGCGGATACGTATTTTGTAGTATATTTCGTATTTTCTTGGTTTTCGTAATGCTTTAAAAAAATTCTAACTTATAGATTTTCTCCTTGGTCGGCATACCGCCAGTATACCGGAGTATACCGACGGCATACCGTCTAGACAGATTTTCCACATTTTAGATATTTTCGATTTCAGATATTTTTATGAATAGTGTTTCTGATATTTTCGTGAATAGTGTTTTAGATATTTTGATGAATAGTATTTAGATATTTTCGTGAATAGTGTAGATGCACCCTATTACCCATTGGATATTTGGTTTTGTTTCGATGGTTAGGATTGACATAGATTTTGATATGGATCACCATCCGACGGCTAAGATTAATTCCCTCTTGTATATATACCATTTCACTTTCTCTCTCCTCTCTCTTTTCATTCTTTTCACTCTCTCTTCATTTTTTCTTCCCTTCTCTCCCCCTTGGAGCTTGCCAAGAGCTTAGCCTTGAGGCCTTTGGTGTGGTGTCTAACCCCCCTAGGAGGAGGAGTAGAAGATTAGGCTTGGAGCTGAACCTAGGCAAGTACATCTTGCCAAATCTTGAACAAAAATATTTTTGTTGTCATTTTTTTTCCCTTGGTAGTAAATGTTTAGAATTGCCTTAAACTCATTTTGTTAAATATGTTTTCCTTATGATTCTCGTCTATATGCATGTTTCTAAAATTTGTTTGAGCAAGGTTTTGATTTTCTATTAAAACCCAATATGGACTAAGTAGAAAACTTGGTATCAAGAGTGATACTAGAGTTACTATCATGGATCTTGGTCACATATACATATATGAGGCCCTCACATAATTTATATATCATGGATTTTGAGTTTGGTGGCAATCGGAACCCGTTTCGGTGTCCCGAGAACCTCTGTTTGGGAGTATTTTGAGGTATTAGTCTATCAAATGTTTTGATTTGTGAAAATTAATACTTCCATGTTGTAGGAAATTCAATTCTATTCAATTTTGGCTTTTGAAAGTCCGAATTTCGATTTAAAATGAAGTTTTTATAGCCGAAACAAGTTTTGGCAAAATTCTAAAATTTGTTGCTGTTTGAAAAATCGGTATACCACCGGTATACCGCAGTATACCACCAGTATGCCGTTTTTTGTACCATAAACCTTCTGTCTTTAGTCCGGTATACCGCCGGTATGCCGCAGTATACCGCCGGTATGCCGTTTTATGCTGTTTTAGTCTATTTTTGCCCGTTTCTGCCCATTTTTTTCCGTTTTTGATACTTTCTTCAATTGTAATGATTTTTTTAACATGATTAGGTGATCTTGCATAGTTAGAAAATGATTGTACACCCTATATAGACTTGGTACTAGCACATGTTTAATCATTTTATGAAATGTACTTAGCTTTAATTATTCTTCTCCACATGCCATGATATGTCTTTGATAAATTCTTTCTTATAAGCTATGATAATTATTGCCATGCCTTCTCTATCTATTAGATATTGACCCGTCGTGGTGCACTCTTGTATATGTCTTTCCTTGCTTACATGATAGTGGCCTGTCATGACGCACTCTTGATTCCAGTACATGTCTTGCTCCTTTATAGTGGCTCGTCGTAGCGCACTCCTGGCTTCTTGTCTATTATATTTTTGTTGTGGCTTGTTATGGTGCACATTGTCGTTATTGTCCAGTCTTGCATGTCTTATGTCTAGGATGGATTCTGCGGAATGCCACACCCGAAATCCAACAAAAATGTTAAGGACTAAACAACTAGCTTGATTACTTAGATCATTGAGAATTTCCCAGTTACCTGTTTCCCCTTTGGTCTTGGCATTATATATATACATGGAATTTGGAGCTATCTGTCATGATGAGCATACTTCCAGCGCACCGTCGAGTGTTGCACTACTATAGGATACATTTGTCTCCCGGGCGATGTATCCACTATTACCATAGGGTACATTTGTCTCCTGGGCGATGTACTATTACTAGGATATATTTGTCTCCTGGGCGATGTATCCACTATTACCATTGGCTTAGACCATTCAGGTAGTAGCAGGCAGGTGCTGGACTTGGAATTCTCAGACTTGTATTTGTTAGTAATTAGGATTGTGATAACCCTAGTTAGCTAATGTATAAAGCCGTACTCATTGCTTGGCCGTGACTATTGTATGGAGTCCTGTCTAGTCTAGTTTGTCCAGACAGTGTCCGGATTTGTTTATTTTTAGTACATCTTTGTTTATGCTTTACTTTTGCCGGTAAATGATTAGATACTAAAGTTTTTTTCAGGAGAAGGGTTACAACCCCGGTCCTTGTTTGGTTTACGGGTTGTAACTTGGGTTCCAGAATAGTTCCTAAGTCATCTAATCATTTGTCGTTCTATATGGACTTAACATGCTCACATGCTCCAGTTACATAACATGCTCACATGCTCCAGTTACATAACATGCTCATATGTTCCAGTTCTCTTACATGTTCCAGTTATCTAACATGCTCACATGACCCGGCTACTTAATATGCTCACATGTCTAGTTTATCTTTCATGTTCACATGCTTCCTTTTCCTTACATGTACACAGTTTACATTATGTCACATGTCCTTTACTTTATGCTACATGTTGCTTTACCTATTGTCTTTCCTATTCTCGGGATAAGTGCATTGGTAGCACACGAGTCTCAATTTTCTTTTACTAAATTTTGTCTCTATCCTTTGCTATGATTTGAATGCTGGTTTTAGTTCATAGTTTGGCTTCCTTTGTGGTACTTGCTATTGGGGGTCTGACTCCACTGGTTTTATTTGGCCAGATCTGATAGAGGACCCAGAGGATCTTCCGTACCTTCCACTCGTTGGTGATTACCCAGAGCACCAGAGTACCTTAGTGGATTTTCTATTTCATTCTCCTACTAGCTATGTACATTATTCTTTTGTGGCGTTTAGCCTCCGAGCACGTGTTTAGCTCGTGTTTTGGACTTGACATTTAGCATACGGGCCAGAACATGATTTGCGTATTCTAGACTATAGCTAGAGCTTATCATGTATGACTATTACTCTTGCTAGTCTTCACTCTGTATTACTAGCTTCATGATCATTGATATATGATAGTTTGGGACGCTTTACTATTTTATATTCCAATTGATCTTACTTCTTGTACTTTGTTTACTGCCTGTGATTGAGATACCTAGGATTACTTGACCTAGGATCGACTGTTGGCTTGTAGTAGTAACCCCCATCTATACAGCTTATACGTTATTTCGGAGTACTGGGGTACTTTCGTATACGTAACTGGCCTGGTCCGTCCCTACTTGCCAGTATTCTGGTTCTGGTGCGTGACACCAACCAAACAAGGACAGGAGATGGTAAACTAATTCACGATGACGTATCTTTCCATGCCATGAATCCAATATGGTATCCGGACCCCAACAAGGTTTAATACCTTGTCATCGAAGTAGTAAGTCACACCTACAACCAAACAAGGACAAGATGTGACGAACTAATCTGCGACAAGTTATTATTCCAAGCCACGGTCAGATACAAGTACCCAAACCAAAAGTACTCGTACCTAACGGATAAGGTAGCCTAACCATTCTAAGTGAAATGTAGTTAAGAACAATCCTTCCTATGCATGGGCCCTGGCTGAATAGGATCGGCATAGTCCCCCTTTGGGCACCAGAGGCTCAATCAGTAAGAGCATGACGTTCCGCAGAATCGTCAGTGGCCGTCAGTAATCATGGGTCATCAATCCCTTATCTCCAGCGGAGAGTCCGGGTCACAAGGGAAGTGCATCGAAGCCCATACGCTAAGGAATTGTCTTCCCCGCCCAATGTCTATTATATTGTATCCACAACATTAACCTCTATAACCGCTAAGTCAAACTAGTATGCAACCTCTATTAGCGGTTATTCCTATCGCACGGCTTGTACGTACTGGTGGCCAGCCAATCACGCACTTCCGTGTTCTATATGCGACACACAACTTCGTGTTACAACGTGTCAAGGCCAATGAATGCAACACACAAGGTGGTCCCTTAAATCTAGGTTTAATTTATAAGAAAAATAATACACAGCAGGTAATATAAATGAACAGTAAGTTCTAACAGTTATGCCATGTATCACAGTTTATTTTGTATAATGAAAATAAATAATGCACGAAATATGAGCTAAAATAAGTAAACAACAAATGGCAAGGTATCTTGCCTGATAGGACGCATGGTGTGCTGCGATAATCACGGTGGCATGAACTGCGACTTTGGTGTAACAACTACACAAGGGGACCTCTATTGATGGCACGGACAGTTCCATTGGGTCCAGAAGGGTCAAATTAGTTAGGGTGGACATAAGGTAGTACGAAATTGGCGAAGGAATTGGAATAATAGGACTGGATACGGATAGGAGACAAATCAAAGAAATAATGGATAAATATTATATATACGAGTTTTTGAATGTATTTATAATTCCTAAAGACTAGTTTTCGTAAGTCAAAATATTTATAGGAAAAATACTTAAAATATTTACAGTCAAGAAAAAGCATTTTCGGCAAAAAACTCTAAGTTAGTTAAAATACATTTTTAAGTAGAGAACTATATTTTATAATTCAAAAATACTTTAGATAAATATTAAAGAGAAAATACCAAGAATTTATTCCATAATCTGTAAACTACATTTTATGGGTCGACGTATTTCTAGGTAATAAAAACAATCTAGAAAATTTACTTAGGGTTTTAAAAGTAACATTTAAGTCAAGCTATTTTAGAAATACCATTAATATATATATTAGATTTACAAATCTCTAACTAAAATGTGGCAAAAATTAATAATAGTTATTTTCAAAGCTTAACCTAAATATATGTTTATGTAGAATTTATAAAAGAATGATATGAAAATAATTACCTCTATATGATGTAAAAAAATGTACTAATTAAAACAACAAAATACTAATAATAATAGTAATAATAATACAACAGAGTAATAAAAATAATAATAATAATAATCAAAACAATCGAAAGAAATAAAAAAAAATAATAAGTGATGTGGTTCTCCTCGTAAGGAGAACCAGCAACTAATGACAAAAAAAACAAAAGGGGAGGTTGAAAACAGAGGAGAGAGAAATGCTCTGCTCTTTCTTAAATGACGAGAAAGAGAAAAAAAGAAAAGAAACTGAAGCAGTGAGAAGGAGAAAGAAAGAGAGGGTTGAGTGAAAAGAAGAGGGAGGCTGGGTGGAAACGGAGAGGAAGGCGGTCAGCGGAGCGGAGGTTCGACGTCGGGGGTTTGGTGGAGGCAGTCGGAGAGAAGGGTTTCGGGTCGACGGACGGCTGGCTAGGGCTAGGCCGGCGACGGAGGGATTTGGGGGCGCCGCTCGTGGTGGAGCGGAGGTGAGTACGGCAGAGGGTTTTGGGTGGAGTCGGCGGAGGCTAGGGGTTTCTGGCCGGGGAGAGGCGACGACTGCGGAACGGGAGGCCGAGTCGACGGAGGAGGAGGCGGTGTCTCACGCACGGATCTGTGGCGGTGAGTCCTCGCAGCGGAGGCGGCGACGACCGGAGGTCGGCCGGCTCTCTGGTTGCGGGGTTAGGCAGGGAGCGGAAGAGTGCGGCGGAGCTCGCCGGAGGTGAGTTCTTAGGGTCGTAGGAACGAAATAGTAAAGCGTAATACTCTAGAGGGGGGGTGAATAGAGTTGGCAGCGGAATAATGCTAAATAAAAATGTTAGCAGCACAATCACAGAATATTAATCACAACTGAAATAATGTAAAGGCAAAGTTAAGAGAGCAAACGCAAAGACAGCGATGTATACTGGTATCCCTCTGTTGAGGACTAATCCAGTCGGTAGAACTCTTTCTACCAGTTGAATCCACTATTGGAAAAATCGCAAGTTTTTTTACGAAGTCCTTGCAACTTCTACAACGCGAGCTTTGATACGAAGAACTCGTCCAACTTCAAATGTGAAGAGGTATTCTTCAATCAAGCCTTCTGATTACAATCTTTCGAAAACTTCTAGACCGTACCGCACTGGCAAATTGACTAGAGGATTGTAACTGGCTTGGGATCTGAAATTGAAAGCTCTAGAAAACTCTTTGGAGGACTGAAAGCTTTAGATAGAGAGAAGATTGAAAGTGAATGAGTGAGTTGAAATGATCGAAATCCTTCTCTATTTATAGGAGTTCCAAAGGCAGACTTCTGTCAGATTTCGGGCAGAATGCGGGCAGAACTCTATGAGCAAATCTCGGTCAAATCTGCAACTGTATGAGGACCAAGTTCCAAAGATTCAAAATCACAACGGCTACTAACCGAACTCTGGCCGAACTCTGGCCGAACTCTGGCCGAGTTCTGTCAGGGTTAGGTTAGGGTTTTAAAAATAGGTTTTGGTGATTTTTGAAAACCTTTTTGAAAAACCTTTTTGTAAACATTTTGATAGGTTATTTTAAAAATATTTTGAACTATTTTGGGGATAGCCTATTTGCCAGTACGACTCGGTGTACAACATATTCCTAGACTCAAATAAAATAAAAATTACATTGCATAGGAAATACAAACTCGAGTAGGCAAACAGATCTTCAGTCTTGAACGGAGTGGATAGCCAATCTTGCTTATGTCCAAGAATCCGAGATGTCCCAACTAGCTTTGTATATCCAGACAGAGTTTGATCAATTATTAAAATCAGGTTGACCATATGACCAATGGGCCAACAATCTCCCCCATTTTGATAATTGACAAACTATGAATGATATAACATTAAGCTTGTTCAAAAAGAATCAAAACGTGAAATTGTTCATGTCTTGTATTTAACTCAAAAAAAAATGTTAGATCTTTAATTTTCTCCCCCTTTGTCACTTAGCAAAATTATTGCACAAGAGAAGGCTCCCCCGTATTTAATGCAGAAGGCTCCCCTGCAATTAATGCATAAGGAACAAATAGTGAAAAAATATAATAAATAAAACATAAAGAGTAGATATACATCATCACAGGCATGTAAAGTTTCTACAAATTATCATCACATGCATGCTATTGTCTCTAAAGAATACCATCACAGGCATGCTATTGTTTCAAAAACATAAAAGAAATCTCAGGCATGCTATTTCACAGACAGTTTGTAATGAAGAAGCAGTATAAAGAGATAGTGCTTAAAACAAAGTGCTGAAAGAAACTGAAATATCATAAACGAAACACCATAAGCATGTCCATGAAAAAGTACTAAAAGCATACTACAAAGTGCTGATAAATATCAAAAGTACTGATAAAAAGAAATACTGATAAAAACTTGGAATGTTGGAGCATTTCCAAGTATACAATAGAATGTCACTAAAAAATCAAATCACATCTCCTCATCACTATCCTCGTCATCATCATCATCAGCAGCTCGGCCAGCATGACCGGAAGGACCAACACCAGAAGTACCAGCGCCAGAAGGATGAGTAGGGGCGCCAGCATAGAACTCACCAACGTAGTCACGAGGTGCACGATACCAATCATAGGCGTTACCTAGCTGGAAATAGGCATGGACAGCCTCATCCTCACAGCGGTAACCCGAAAAAGCTGGATCTTGAGGGATGGAGGCGGCAGAGTGACCAGTCTGGGCAAAACGCAGATCGGCCAAGGAGTTTGCCATCGCCTGGTAACGGATGACGTCGCGGAACTCACGCTCGCGAGCCATGTCCGTCAACGAGACGTGCAAAGCAGATAAGTACTGATGTATGCCCTCAAATGTCATGGCATACTGATGAGGTGGTGGAGACGGTGCAGTAGGAGGAGCAGTAGGTAGAGCTGAAGCAGTCCGGCTGCGACGAGATAGCTGAAGAAACTTGGGCTCAGAGTCCTGAGTACAAGTCGATAGATCGATCTCAAATCGCTGAAAGATACGAGGGAGGATCATCGCGTAAGAGAGATTTCGATCTCTAGCACGACATCGTCCCATCATCTGAATGATAGTCTTAGGGGTGGAAAAAGGAATCCCCTTAAGAATATGGTACATGGCGGACAGCTCAAGTGAGGTCACATCATCTTTGGAAGTGGATTTTGGAAGGATAGTAGAGTAGATGATGCGATACAATTCGTAGTTGAACAAGTTCAGGTTGTTAGCCTTGAACTTTCCAGAGCGTACTCTGTCAGGAGCACAGAGTTCCGCTTTGAAACTAGTGAGTGTCGTGCCTTCGGGAAAATCGAATTCCGTGATGTCTACTAGCGGTTCACCTTCATTGGGAATACCAAGAATCTCCGCTAGGAGGGCATCATCGAACTCGATGTCGATGCCTCCAACACGTGTGCTCACAACAAAAGTGTTAACTACGAGATTGCAATAGAATAAACGAATGGCATTAGTAGCTATCGGGAAGCACAGTTTAACAAATAGGTGTAACCCTAATGCCTCAAACAAGTGACGATGATCGGGAAATACCGTCCATTTGATCGGAGCGCCGTCGCATATGGATCGGGTGGAAAAATCACCGTACCATAATAGGGCTTGGTCGAGGGTTTGGAAGAAAAACCCATCGAAAGCGCCGTCGCCCGTTTGGATCGGCGAAAAGAGTGAATCCGTGTGTGGATTCGAAGACGACCCTTCCTCACTAGGAGTGGTCTTCTTCTTTCTCTTGAATGGATTAAATTTAGGTGCCATGAAATAAAAAGCACAAATTGAAAGGTGGAGAGAGAGGGAGTTATACCTCACGAAATTATGATATGTTGTAGAGAATGTCGATCTCCGCACGATTCCAAATTTTGGAGAGATTTCACCAAGTAGATTGGAAGGAAAAGATTGGTGAAGAACTAGGGTTTGATGGCTCGGGTCGGCTACTGCTGCTGTTTGAATTGGTTTGGAAGCAATGAAAGAGAAGAAGCTCTCGGGTTCTGGATATATACACAGATACCCTCAACCGAACTCGGGCCGAATTCGGTCAGAGCTCTGGCCGAATTCGCCTAGGGTTCTTCAAAGTTGATTTTTGCCACTTCTTTTTCATTGTCTCATTTCAAATATTTAATTCAAAGATTAGTTATTTTAGCCTTCAAATAACATAATTAATAATATTTTAAGAATTAAATGTCTTTACACAGCGACTGTCTCAGATTAGCTGTAGGAGTACTGTCCCAGCTGGCGGAGGTTCACCGGGGAACTCTTAAATACCGCTTCGCTTCAACCGTAGTTGTGGTGACAGACAGACTCTTTATTGGCTTGTCTCTAACACAGTTTTTGTGTATTGAGATATAATCATAAACAAAATCAATTAATATTCTTGACGTCCAAAATTCCTAATTCTCGACGTAAATAATTGAAACGATCTTCCGCTAGAGGTTTAGTGAAGATGTCAGCTAATTGATTTTCAGTATCTATGTACACAAGGTTTATATCTCCATGTTGATGATGATCTCTAAGAAAATGATGTCTAATCTCGATATGTTTAGTACGAGAGTGACATACTAGATTCTTAGTCAAATTAATAGTGCTCGTGTTATCACAGAAAATGGGAATATGTGTATAAAATAAATCATAGTCTTCTAGGGTTTGTTTCATCCACAAAATCTGAGCGCAACAACGTCCTGCGGCGATGTACTCAGCCTCTGTTGTTGATAGGGCTACAGAATTTTGCTTTTTACTAAACCAAGAGACTAAAGCTTTGCCTAAGAAATGACATGTACTACTTGTACTTTTTCTATCAACTTTGCATCCAGCAAAATCTGCATCCGAATAACCAATAAGGTCAAAGGATTTAGTTTTGGGATACCACAAGCCAACAGAAGAAGTGCCTTTAAGGTATCGGAAGATACGCTTAACTGCGGACAGATGTGATTCCTTTAGGTTAGCTTGAAAACGTGCACACAGGCAAACACTAAACATTATATCTGGACGACTAGCAGTTAAATAAAGTAAACTACCAATCATACCTCGATACTTACGTGTGTCGACTGGCTTGCCTTGTTCATCTGAATCAAGCTTTATTGAAGTTGCCATCGGAGTGCCAATAGGTTTGACATTGTCCAGATCGAACTTCTTTAGCAAGTCTTTTGTGTACTTGGCTTGATTTATGAATATCCCATTATCAGTTTGTTTGATTTGCAATCCGAGAAAGAATTTCAGCTCTCCCATCATGCTCATTTCAAACTCATTCTGCATACACTTAGAAAATTCTTGACACAGAGATTCATCAGTAGATCCAAATATAATATCATCAACATAGATTTGAATTAAAACAGCTTGCCATTAAAAGATTTAATAAAAAGTGTAGTGTCAACCTTCCCTTTTGAAAAACCGTTATCAAGTAGAAAAGAGCTTAGACGATCATACCAAGCACGAGGGGATTATTTTAAACCGTATAGAGCTTTCTTCAACTTGAAAACATGATCTGGGTTTTTGAAATCCGTGAAACCTGGAGGTTGTGCTACAAAAACTTATTCTTTTATAAAAAACCATTTAAAAAAGCACTATTCACATCCATTTGAAAAAGTTTGAAATCATAAAAACATGTAAATGTACATAACATGCGAATGGATTCTAATCTCGCAACTGGGGCATAAGTCTCATCGTAGTCGATACCTTCTTCTTGATTGTATCCTTGAGCTACAAGTCGAGCCTTATTACGAGTCACTAAACCATTCTCATTCAGTTTGTTTCGGAATACCCAACGGGTGCCAATGACCGGATGATCAACAGGCCTGGGAACAAGTTCCCAAACTTGATTCCGTTCAAATTGGTTTAATTCCTCTTGCATAGCATCTATCCAAAAACTATCACTACATGCTTCATCAATAGTTTTGGGTTCTAGCTGTAAAATAAATGCAACACTAGAAACAATATCTCTACAGGATGTACGAGTACTTACTCTCTTGGTAATATCACCAATTACCAAATCCTTTGGATGATTTGCTGTAAATTTCAACCTTTTTGCATCATTCTGAAGGTAGCTGGTTCCTGGATCTTCTCTAGGAGGTTCAGCTAGTGTAGAGATTGGTTGAGAATTAGCTGGAGTTGAGCTTGGTACAGATGTATCTTCGTCATTGTCATCAATCGTCATTTGATTTAATTCATCAAAGGTGACATTGATTGACTCTTCGATGATCATGGTACGTTTGTTGAAGACTCTGTATCCTTTGCTCTTGGCCGCATAACCTAAAAATATACCTTCATCGGCCTTTTCATTAAATTTTCCCAAATTGTCTTTTGTGTTAAAAATAAAACATTTACAACCAAAAATTCTAAAGTATGAAACTGAAGGAATTCTATCAAACCATAACTCAAATGGAGTCTTCTTCGATTTGGGTCGAATTAGAACTCTATTGAGAACAAAGCAAGCTGTGTTGACAGCTTCAGCCAAGAAATATTTGGGTAGACTAAACTGGTTTAACATCACTCTGGCCATTTCGGTTAGAGTTCTGTTCTTACGTTCCACAACTCCATTTTGTTGTGGAGTCCTAGGGCAGGAGAACTCATGAATAAAACCGTGTGTGTCACAAAATTGCTCAAAATCAGCATTCTCGAATTCGCCACCATGATGGCTTCTTATGCGAGTGATCATGTAACCTTTTTCATTCTGTACTTTCTTGCAAAAGGCGACAAATTCGGATAATGCATCATTCTTGCGTGTCAAGAAATATACCCACGTGTATCTAGAGAAATCATCTACAATTACGAAAGCATAAAGTTTACCTCCGAGGCTAGCAACTCTGCTAGGACCAAATAAGTCCATATGAAGCAATTGTAGAGGTCTAGTAGTACATACTGCGTTTACTGACTTGAAAGTGGATCTGGTAGCTTTGTTCCTTTCACATTGACTGCATACCAAATCCTTCTTGAATGTAATGTCCGGTAAACCGCGTACTAGTTTCTTTGTGGATAATCTTGATATTGTATCCATATTAGCGTGACCGAGTCTCATATGCCACAGATGACTCTCATCACTCTTGGCCATTAAGCATCTACCTGAAATGTTAGTTTCTTCTAACAAATAGAAAACATATATATTGTCTTCCCTGATACCTTCAAAGATAGTACTACCAGTTGAGCCATCAACTATAGTACATTTGTCTTTGCCAAAGTTGATGCCATAACCATGATCAGCTAGATGACTTATGCTGAGTAGGTTATGTTTCAACTCGGTAACCAGACAGACATCCTTAATTACAGGATAGGGAGACTTACCAACATCACCGATACCAATAATATACCCTTTCAAATTATTACCGAAGGAGACATAGCCTTCCTTCTTTTTCTTCGACAGTGCTGCAAATAGGGTAGCATCACCGGTCATATGCCGTGAGCAACCGCTGTCGAGGATCCATTTGCTTCTAGCATGTGAAGGGTGTTCCACCTACAAAACAGTTTGCAGATGAAACCTTTGGTACCCATTTCTTGTAGGGTCCTGAATTGTTAGCTTTAGGTATCCAAGCATAAACATTTAGATCTACAAGCTTTCTCATTCTACATGCAGATGATATATGACCAATGAGGCCACAATAATGACATTGTGCATGTCGAGTGTTGAAAGCTGAGTGGTGTGCATGGTTGGTAGGTTTGGGTTTTCTAGTATAGAAGAAAGCATACCTATAATCTTGTTTGGGCTTGACCTTTTGGGGTAAAGGTTTGATAGGGTTAGGTCTGACAGTGTTTGGCTTGGGAATCTTCCGATTTCTCGGTAAGTGACACGTGTTAGGGTAGGAAGCAGCAGGCTCAGGCTGTTTTCCTAACCTAATTTCCAATCTTTTGGAAGTGTCATACAACTTAGTATAATCAGAAGTAAGTGATTCCATTCTGATTTGTGCACATTGAAGACTTTTCTTCTCTATAGAAAGTTCTTCCTTGAGTTGGTCAATAATTTTGTCTTTCTCTTCAGATGACTTGGTAGTCTCGTGTAATAAGAGCTTTATTGAAGAAAGCTCACCAGACTCACTAACATTATTTCTAACCTCAGCTAGTAGGTCGGTAAGTCTACCTATTTCACCTTTGTACTCTTTGAGTACCTTCTTAGAGGTCTGATACTTACTACGCAGTTTCCTGTAATCAGTTATCAGGTCACTGAAGGCATCTCCTAATTGCTCAAAGGTGAAGTCATCATAAGTTTCTACAGGTTCAGTAGGTACCTGATCGGTTGCCATGAAGCATACATTTGCAGCGTCCTCTGAGTGTTCGTCTTCTGAGTCGCTGGCTTCACTCTCATGCCATATGCTGGTGTTGGCATATTTCCGAGATGTTGATCTTTTCAGGTTCCCTTTTTCATACATATTGTTCTTCTTGCTCGATGATGAGTTTGTGGGACAATCCTTCTTCATGTGTCCCTTCTTCTTGCAGCCATAATAGACAGCATCTTCTTGGTACCAGTTGTTGCTGTTGTTCTCTTTGACTCTCTTCTCATGTCTCATGAATCTTTTGAACTTCCTTGCTAGGAGAGCTTAATCTTCAGCGTTAGATCCACTGCTGTCTGAGTCATCTTCAGCAGCTTTTTTGTGCTGAGCCTTGAGGGCGATAGTCTTCTCCTTTGGTGCAGGCTCTTCAAAATCTTGTAGCTCCAGTTCATGAGTGAGCAGCTTACCCATGAGTACTTCGAGGGACATAGTTGTGAGGTTGTTCCCTTCAATGATTGCAGTAGCCTTTGGAATCCAGTTCTTGGTGAGAGCTCGTAGGAGTTTGCAAATCTTTTCATGGTTACTGTAATCTTTGCCTAGAGAGGACAAAGGATTTACAATATCCAAGAATCTCTCGAACATTTGTGTAACTGTTTCGTTGGGCTTCATTTTGAACGCCTCGTACTCTTGAGTAAGTCTGCTGACTTTAGATTCCTTGACTTGAGTCGTGCCTTCATGTGTGACTTCGAGTAGCTTCCATACTTCATTAGCCGTTGTGCAGATAGACACCCTGTTAAATTCAGTTCTGTCTAAAGCACAAAAGAGAGCATTAATGGCACGTGCGTCAAGACTGGCCCATTTCTTTTCTTCCTCTATATATCTGCTATGGGGTTTTTCAACTAAAACTCCATCAACATTTATACGAGGTGGCTTTTGATAGCCATCAAGAACAATGGACCATAAATCAAAATCAAGAGATTTTAAGAAGAAACTCATCCGTGTTTTCCAATATGTATAATTTGTACCATCAAACAGTGGGGGTCTGTTTGTGGCCTGGCCTTCACTTGTGAATTTCACAGTTGCCATGTGTCGTGCTGTGATCTATATAATAGTTAATTAAAATGAATAAATAATTGCACTGTTACCATTGCTTTACCTGTAACACCCGCTCTGATACCAATTGTAGGAACAAAATAGTAAAGCGTAATACTCTAGAGGGGGGTGAATAGAGTTGGCAGCGGAATAATGCTAAATAAAAATGTTAGCAGCACAATCACAGAATATTAATCATAACTGAAATAATGTAGAGGCAAAGTTAAGAGAGCAAACGCAAAGACAGCGATGTATACTGGTATCCCTCTGTTGAGGACTAATCCAGTCGGTAGAACTCTTGCTACCAGTTGAATCCACTATTGGAAAAATCGCAAGTTTTCTTACGAAGTCCTTGCAACTTCTACAACGCGAGCTTTGATACGAAGAACTCGTCCAACTTCAAATGTGAAGAGGTATTCTTCAATCAAGCCTTCTGATTACAATCTCTCGAAAACTTCTAAACCGTACCGCAGTGGCAAATTGACTAGAGGATTGTAACTGGCTTGGGATCTGAAATTGAAAACTCTAGAAAACTCTTTGGAAGACTGAAAGCTTTAGATAGAGAGAAGATTGAAAGTGAATGAGTGAGTTGAAATGATCGAAATCCTTCTCTATTTATAGGAGTTCCAAAGGCAGACTTCTGTCAGAATTCGGGCAGAATTCGTGCAGAACTCTATGAGCAAATCTCGGTCAAATCTGCAACTGCAGGAGGACCAAGTTCCAAAGATTCAAAATCACAACGGCCACTAACCGAACTCTGGCCGAACTCTGGCCGAGTTCTGTCAGGGTTAGGTTAGGGTTTTAAAAATAGATTTTGGTGATTTTTGAAAACCTTTTTGAAAAACCTTTTTGTAAACATTTTGATAGGTCATTTTAAAAATATTTTGAACTATTTTGGAGATAGCCTATTTTCCAGTATGACTCGGTGTACAACATATTCCTAGACTCAAATAAAATGAAAATTAAATTGTATAGGAAATACAGACTCGAGTAGGCAAACAGATCTTCAGTCTTGAACGGAGTGGATAGCCAATCTTGCTTATGTCCAAGAATCCGAGATGTCCCAACTAGCTTTGTATATCCAGACAGAGTTTGATCAATTATTAAAATCAGGTTGACCATATGACCAATGGGCCAACAAGGGTTAGGGTTTTTGATTTTCTACTTTCTTTTTCTTTGGATAGTGGCGGCGGGCGTAGGCTGTCGCGACAGTGGCCGCGGTGGCGGTTGGGTCGATTTTGGTGGCGGCGACCGGGGCTGGTCGACCGCGCTGGCCGATGGCAGTGACGTTGGTGGTGATGAATGATGGTGGCGGCGGCTTGGTGGATCCGGGGGTCTGATGATGGGGGTCGTGTGTTGGGTTTGGGTTTTTCGTGGTGGAGGCGGGTGGTTGTCGTGATAGAGGTGATGCTGGTGGTGGTCGGGACGTGCTGGCGTCCACGGGAGAGGGCAGCAGCAAGGTGGCCAGCCGTAGAGGCGGGGCCGGAAAAATTTAGGATTAGGGATTAGTATTATGTCGAGGTGTCCGATACGGACTGGGTTTGGGAATTGATTGTATCGAGTCGGGGGTGTGTCCTGCGAGACACAGAGTGAGTTGACGTCCGGGGTTGTCGGACGCAGATAGGAAAAATATTGTACATGGAGAAAAAGAATATAATGGATGGGTAGGGCACAGACACGATGCACGTAGATTTGTGGAAAAAAATTGTTGTGGATGAATAATAAATTGGAGGAGTACCTGCCTATTTATAGGACGTGAGAATTCCCAATTAGATAAAGTTTAGGATTTTTTTAAACCCAAAATAGATAATTTGATATCTAATTTAATTTAAATCAATAGTCTAAATCCAAATCAAATCCAAATTTAAATCTAATTTAAATTCTTTTGGCTTAAAATCAAATGGGATAAATCAAGTTCCAAATATGGATATTAAATAAATCCAAAAATTAAATCAAGATTTAAATGGCTCACAATAACTTTCAAATATATTTTTCAAAATACCAATAATAATAATTTCAAAAATAATAAATATTTTTAAATATCTTTTGAATAATAAAATATTAATATTAATAAATCTCGAAAATTTCATTTTTATTTAAATTAAACTAGCAAAATATTTAGGAAATATATGTATGCCTAGGAATATTATTTATTATTAATAACTACTATAAACGAAAAAGGCTTTCATAAATAAAATCGTGAACTTGAAAATAATAGCTAGAAATAATTATTGTCTATATTTCTTTGAAACTATAAAATAATAAAAATAATGTTTTTTCAAAAATATGTACGCTCGCACATATTCGCATTCGTCGAGCAATTACGAAAGACGAACCTTCGCACACGACGTACAATACGACTACGTGACATACAATACAAAATTTTAAATCAGTACAAATTTTTAAATAAAAAAAATATAGTAGAAATTTAGGGGTTTTACATCCTACCCAACTTAAAAGAATTTCGTTCTCGAAATTAAGAATTAGTAGGGGGTGAGAGGACACAAGGGGGTATCAATGGGGATCCAACGATGACAATGTTTTCACAAAATCATGTCGTAAGAAATCGCGATCTAGATCGTAGAAAAATAATACGGCATGGTCACGGGTAATGAATGAGGGTCACGATTAAGAGAACGAAATAGATTCACTTTAATTAAGCGATTGGAGGGTCTTGATAGGGTCGAGTAGTTTAGGATGAAGATATAGCAACATCGAGTGAGAATGGTCACAGCCGATAGGAAGGCTAGAGGAAGTTATAGTATAATGCCTTTGTCCTCCTAAAATAGGTGAAGACGAACGCAATATAGAGTTCGAATGAGGCGTTATCGAATACGAATACGTGATTCAAAGACGATCGAAAAATTTCACAGGAGTTGTCGAGGCAGTCGCGGATGGGACTCTAGAGGACAAGTTTAGCTATGTCCCCATCCACGTAGAATAATAGACAAAAGCGAACCAAAGTGCACTCGGTTGATCAGACCATCATGCACCGGTTCTGATTATACAATATATTAGTGAGCGCGCTCAATAGCATAAGTCATGAACAAACTCGATAAATGGATGAGATTGCAAAACTAGATTATAGTAGCAACATTAGTCAAGGTGGTAAAACATAGGCACGAGATTAAGATTGAAATAAGGAACAAATATGAATAGTCTAAGAGTCATAGGAATCTAAGTCTTGTTTATTCCTATACTATCATTCTACGGTTTTATTGACCAAGGCTTGGTTGACTAGATGGGTTAGGGCCCTCTAAACTTAAGGGATTGCTAGGTCACAAGGCATTCTACCCAACTTAAAAGAATTAAACTAATGGTGTTTGGGACAGCTAACTAATAGGGTCAATCTCTAGCAAGCACGAAGGGAAGATAAGGATAATGATAGAATGAATCAAGCAAGATGCAATCGATGAGTTAAAAGGTACATTGAAGAAAGTGGTCAAGTATGTGGATGAGATCCTAGACTTCTAATCCTATTCGTAGGCTTGCTTGGTACGGTAAGGTAACCAAACAATTTATCTAGACCTGCATGGGCCACCATAAAAACATGTAACGCCCCAGTCCCAAAATACGTAGGACTAGGAACGTAGACATGCCAGCTGTATTCATACGAAGTACACTCCAATATATGGAAACCTCATGAATACATAAGCTGTAAAAATGCAGTAGAACCATAACTAATCTCATCCACGCAAAATAAATAAATAAAAGACATCATATAAAGATAATGTATTGTCTTGATACAATATGTTGGGCGGAGACAAATTCACAACCAACAAAATAAGGAAATGTACATAGAAAATGAAATAAGTGGTGAGCGAAGCAAAGACGATCCAAGTGCAATCATCCTCGAGAAATAGCAATAAACACGGCTAGAGCTAAAGCACCTGCGAAAGACAAGGGCACACACCTAGAGAGATAACCAGGTCCTCAGAGGGACGTAACAAGACACATAATATCATGCCATATAAACTGAATAAATATTGCTCAAATAAATAAGTAAATTGAATCATAACATGTTCCATACGCACCTACTGAACGAACGTACCATCCTCCAACCAAACAAGGACAGGAGATGGTAAACTAATTCACAGCGACGTATCTTTCCATGCCATGAATCCAATATGGTATCCGGACCACAACAAGGTTCAATACCTTCTCATCGAAGTAGTAAGTCATACCTACAACCAAACAAGGACAAGATGTGACGAACTAATCCACGACAAGTTATTGTTCCAAGCCACGGTCAGATACAAGTACCCAAACCAAAAGTACTCGTACCTAACGGATAAGGTAGCCTAACCGTTCTAAGTGAAATGTAGTTAAGAACAATCCTTTCCTACGCATGGGCCCTGGCTGAATACGATCGGCATAGTCCCCCTTTGGGCACCAGAGGCCCCATCAGTAAGAGCATGACATTCCGCAGAATCGTCAGTGGCCGTCATTAATCATGGGTCATCAACCCCGTATCTCCAGCGGAGAGTCCGGGTCACAAGGGAAGTGCATCGAAGCCCATACGCTAAGGAACTGTCCTCCCCGCCCAATGCCTATTATGTTGTATCCATAACATTAACCTCTATAACCACTAAGTCAAACTAGCATGCAACCTCTATTAGCGGTTATTCCTATCGCACTGCTTGTACGTACTGCTGGCCAGCTAATCACACACTTTCGTGTTCTATATGCGACACACAACTTCGTGTTACAACGTGTCAAGGCCAATGAATGCAACACACAAGGTGGTCCCTTAAATCTAGGTTTAATTTGTAATAAAAATAATACACAGCAGGAAATATAAATGAACAGTAAGTTCTAACAGTTATGCCATATATCACAGTTTATTTTGCATAAAGAAAATAAATAATGCATGAAATATGAGCTAAAATAAGTAAACAGCAAATGGCAAGGTGACTTGCCTGATAGGACGCCTGGTGTGCTGCGATAATCATGGTAGCATGAACTGCGACTTTGGTGTAACAACTACACAAGGGAACCTCTGTTGATGGCACGGAGAGTTCCATTGGGTCCAGAAGGGTCAAATTAGTTAGGGTGGACATAAGGTAGTACGAAATTGACGAAGGAATTGGAATAATAGGACTGGATACGGATAGGAGACAAATCAAAGAAATAATGGATAAATATTATATATACGAGTTTTTGAATGTATTTATAATTCCTAAAGACTAGTTTTCGTAAGTCAAAATATTTATAGAAAAAATACTTAAAATATTTACAGTAAAGAAAAAGCGTTTTCGGCAAAAAACTCTAAGTTAGTTAAAATACATTTTTAACTAGAGAACTATATTTTATAATTCAAAAACACTTTAGATAAATATTAAAGAGAAAATACCAAGAATTTATTCCATAATCTGTAAACTACATTTTATGGGTCGACGTATTTCTAGGTAATAAAAAAATCTAGAAAATTTACTTAGGGTTTTAATAATAACATTTAAGTCAAGCTATTTTAGAAATACCATTAATATATATATATACATATATATTATATTTACAAATCTCTAACTAAAATATGTCAAAAATTAATAATAATTATTTTCAATGCTTAACCTAAATATATGTTTATGTAGAATTTATAAAAGAATGATATGAAAATAATTACCTCTATATGATGTAAAAAAATGTACTAATTAAAAAAACAAAATACTAATAATAATAGTAATAATAATACAACAGAATAATAAAAAAAATAATAATAATCAAAACAATCGAAAGAAATAAAAATAATAATAAAAATAATAATAAGTGATGTGGTTCTTCTCGTAAAGAGAACCAGCAACTAATGACAAAAAAAACAAAAGGGGAGATTGAAAACAGAGGAGAGAGAAATGCTCTGTTCTTTCTCAAATGACGAAAAAGAGAAAAAAAGAAACCGAAGCAGTAAGAAGGAGAAAGAAAGATAGGGAAGAGTGAAAAGAAGAGGGAGGCGGGGTTGAAACGGAGAGGAAGGCGGTCGACGGAGCGGAGGTTCGACGTCGGGGGTTTGGTGGAGGCGGTCGGAGGGAAGGGTTTCTGGTCGACGGACGGCTGGCTAGGGCTTGGCGACGACGGAGGGATTTGGGGGCGACGCTCGTGGAGGAGCGGAGGTGAGTACGGCGGAGGGTTTTGGGTGGAGTCGGCGGAGGCTAGGGGTTTCTGGCCGGGGAGAGGCGGCGACTGCGGAGCGGGAGGCCGAGTCGACGAAGGAGGAGGCGGTGTCTCATGCACGAATCTGTGGCGGTGAGTCCTCGCAGCGGAGGCGGCGACTGCCGGAGGTCGGTCGTCCCTGTGGTTGCGTCGTTAGGTGGGGAGCGGGAGAGTGCGACGGAGCTCGCCGGAGGTGAGTTCTTAGTGTTAGGGTTTTTTATTTTCCTTTTTCTTTTTCTTTGGATGGTGGCGGCGGGCGTGGGCTGCCGCGACAGTGGCCGCGGTGGCGGTTGGGTCAGTTTTGGTGGCGGCGACCGGGGATGGTTGGCCGCGCTGGCCGATGGCAGTGACGGTGGTGGTGATAACAGATGGTGGCGGCGGCTTGGTGGATCCGGTTTGGGTTTTTCGTGGTGGAGGCGGGTGGTTGTCGTGGTGGAGGTGATGCTGGTGGTGGTCGGGACGTGCTGGCGTCCACGGGAGAGGGCAACAGCAAGGTGGCCTGCCGTGGATGCGCGACCGAGAAAATTTAGGATTATGGATTAGTATTATGTCGGGGTGTCCGACACGGACTGGGTTTGGGAATTAATTGTATCGAGTCGGGGGTGTGTCCTGCGAGACACGGAGTGAGTTGACGTCCGGGATTGTCGTACGCGGATAGGAAATGTATTGTACATGTAGAAAAAGAATATAATGGATGGGTAGGGCACAGACACGATGCACGTAGATTTGTGGAAAAAAATTTGTTGTGGATGAATAATAAATTAGAGAAGTACCTGCCTATTTATAGGACGTGGGAATTCCCAATTAGATAAAGTTTAGGATTTGTTTAAACCCAAAATAGATAATTCAATATATAATTTAATTTAAATCAATAGTCCAAATCCAAATGAAATCCAAATTTAAATCTAATTTAAATTCTTTTGGCTTAAAATCAAATGGGATAAATCAAGTTCCAAATATGGATATTAAATAAATCCAAAAATCAAATCAAGATTTAAATGGCCACAATGACTTTCAAATATATTTTTCAAAATACCAATAATAATAATTTCAAAAATAATAATTATTTTTAAATATCTTTTGAATAATAAAATATTAATATTAATAAATCTCAAAAATTACATTTTTATTTAAATTAAACTAGCAAAATATTTTAGAAATATATGTATGCCTAGGAATATTATTTATTATTAATAACTGCTATAAACGAAAAAGGCTTTCATAAATAAAATCGTAAATTTGAAAATAATAGCTAGAAATAATTATTGTCTATATTTCTTTGAAACTGTAAAATAATAAAAATAATATTTTTCAAAAATATGTACGCTCGTACATATTCGCATTCGTCGAGCAACTATGAAAGACGAACCTTCGTACACGACGTACAATACGACTACGTGACGTACAATACAAAATTTTAAATCAGTACAAATTTTTAAATAAAAAATATATATAGTAGAAATTTAGGGGTTTTACAGTTATTTCTAACCGTTGCACGTCTCATACGTATCGATGGCCAGCCGACTATGCGAGTCTGTGTCCTACATGTGACTCACAACTGGTGATAAAGCATTTATCAAAGTCATATGAGGTATACTAATACCTTATTTCAATGGGTGGTCAACTAGTACTAAGTCGATGTACTAAAGAAAACAGTAAACGATTAATGCAACCGCCTGCACCCAAGTATGACTTGGATGCACAGTGTGATAGAAACAGGCAGTATAAGTATCAACTGAATCTAAATGGAAGAAATAAAATGAAAGTAAATCACATAGTATAACGGCAAGGTATCTTGTCTTAGGGTGGTGCAAGAATAGCTAAGTCCAGTAGTCAGAATCGTCAGCAATGAAAGTCAAATCCCGCAAACGGCTCCGAATGCTGAAATAAACATCATAAACATTTTTGGTATAAAAGATATATCTAAAAATGCCTGTCCAAAAGTCCAATCCTAGGCACTATGGCAAAATTATAATTTTGGGTCAAAATGATGTCCGTCGTTGGATCCGTTTTGTACCAAAAAGCGTGCCAGCACTAGCGGTCTCTAAAGTCGTCAAACTACATGTCTACGGAACCGTTTTGACGGTACGAACCCAAATGTATGTCCAAAGTTGGATTCCGGTAGGCATGTACAAATTTACCGGTTGGATCGGATCGCAAGCCCGTCAAAATAACGTTTCGGTCGACTTTCTCAGAATCGGACCAAGCTTGGTATACAGGACCAAAAAATTGATACGGTCTTGTTTCCCAAGTTTTGTCTCGAGATAACAAACGTGCACAAAGTTATGGCCTAGTTTGCAAAGGGTTCGATACGGGGTATCTCGATGGATACGCTTCGATTTCGTCGCGTACACACAACGAAACCGTCGAATCCCATACGTTGACAACATCCACAGGCGTCTTACGATACTTCTGTATTGCGACCACGTCATCTGGTTTGTCGGGGCTCACGCCGTATCAGGGGATTTTTTCTTAATTTTTATAGTTTTTGAAAATAGTTTTTACCAATTTTTGAAGGCGAATAACTTACTGCATGCTGGATGAAAAATAATTCTATAAAAGGGGTTTTCATCTCCTATAGGTTGTCTTCAACTGATAATTGGTCGACAATAATTTGCCTTCCAAAGTAGGTGTCTAGACTGTTCTAATACCCTACTTCCAAACAAGTTTTTGCCCGACTTTGAGTTGAATTTCTGGTCGATATAAGGGGTTAGGACTAAATCCCTTTGAAGGGTTTCAAAGAGGTATATATGTTTGTAGAAGCATGGAAATAAACAGGAAATCTTATGCGGCTCAAGACTAGGAGAGTTTCATGCGGCTAAAAAGGTCATTAGAGTGCCATGCTGCTCAAAAGTTCATTAGAGTTTCATGCGGCTCAAAAGTTCATTAGAGTTTCATGCGGCTCAGAAGTCCCCCTAGCTCCATGCGATTCTATGCAGCAGCCTCATTCAATGCCACGTACAGCTAGCCATCAAGCAGCGGCCTCATTTAATGCTCTGACACAACAAGGCGGCTCTGACATAAAGGATAACTGACAGCTCTGACATAAAGTTGCAATGATGACTCTGACATGAAGGCGTGTTCCTAGGGAAACAAAGAAAATCTCTATAGCTGGCAAAAATCCACCAATTCCAAAGCTCATTATGCGGCTACCATCTCCATGCGGCCGCCACCCCCATGCGGCTGCTACTCCTATGCGGCTCGAATCATAGGGCCACCCCTATGCGGCCGCTACTCTCATGCAGCTCGAATCATGGGGACCATCTCCATGCGGCTCAAATGCTGAGAGGCCATGTCCATACAACCTTAACACGTGGCCAGCCTTATACGGTTCAGTTGGAAGCCATCCTCATGCGACCCCGATTTCGGAGGCCGTACCCATGCGGCCCCTACTCTCATGCGACTCGGATCATGGGGACCATCTCCATACGGCTCAAATGCTGAGAGGCCACGTCCATGCAGCCTTGACACATGGCCAGCCTTATGCGGTTCACTTGGAAGCCATCCTCATACGGCTTAGATTTCGGAGGCCATACCTATGCGGCTGACACCTTCATGCGGTTCAAATCCTGAGAAGCTACCCTCATGCGGCTCTGTCAAGACACCCTGTCCCTGTGGCTCGCGGTTAGGACACGTGGCAGAGGATCAGTTCCTCCCGGCTCGCTGCATAATGATGGTTGGACACGTGGCACTAAATCAATCAAGATTTATCCACTCAGATTTGTTACTATCAACAAAGCCCAACAACCAGATTTAGTGCAATCATCATAATTATTCGTATCAAATCAGATTTATTAAAAATCAAGTAGATTGAACACGTGGCAAGATATCCGAGCTTGCCATAAAAAATCATAAAGATTCGTAGCAATCAATATTAATTGCCCATACGGATTTGGCACAATCAATATTAACTGCCCAGATTTGTTGCAATCAAGATTAACGGCCCAGATTAAATGTCAACAAAACAGGATTAAAAAAAATGGTAATTAATCCCCAAACTGTCGACTTTTCAAGAGAAAATCATTGCAAACCCTAATGATCACACCCCACTCCTATAAATAGCAAGGTGCCATTCCTTTGCAAAGAAGAGCACAGAGAAGAGAAAAAGGGAGAGAAGAATCCGGCTGGACACACAGAGAGACAAAGGCACGTACAGAAGAGTCCCCCTACACATTCTGAGAGCATTTCTTCATCCGAGCCAAGGCTACGTCCGATCGTCCAAGGAGTAAGGCAGAGCTGCCGTCGCTTTTCCGAGCCTCTACCGTCACCCCCCAGAATAAAAAATAAGCAATCGTACTTAGATTGCTGTACCTAGGTTTTCGTTCCTCGGCTTTCTTTATACGAGCGAGTTTGTATTGTGTGTCTAAGTTCAGTCCTCCTATAAAATTGTTCTGTACTTTTACAATCAATGGCAAACACGATGGCGACTCTGCTGGGGACAAACTTCTCCACAGCTGAGGAGTTGGTGACACAATCGGACGCAGACAAACTTGGCTCCACTCAACAAATGCTGGTCGCCCGGTTCGACAGGCAGGCATTTGAAGAAATGGTCTCCGACGGGAGCGCTGGCCCGGTCCAGCGGCGAGCCCGCACGAAGAAGGCCCGTAGGGAGTGGAGGCCCAAATCATTCGCTCCTCCCCAAGCTCTCGAAGTAGTAATCTCTGTTACCCAAGACGGCGGAGAAGACCCTCTTGTGGCCCCACTTCAGACCATAGAGGACTCTACTGTCCCCAAGTTCGGCAGAGAAAAATACTATGATGCTGGACTTGCAAGGGCAAAGGGTAACTCCACACGGTCTAGGAAGAAGCCACAGACAGAAGGCTCATGCGGCCAGTGCTGCCAGCCGCATGGAGGATGCTAATACGGCCACTATGACTTCCAGCCACATAGAAGAGGCCTACGCGGCCACTACAACTCCCAGTCGCATGAAAACTGCCAGCTGTATGTGGGATGCTTATGCGGCCACAAATGCTAGCCGTATGCAGGCAGGCTATGCGGCTAAATATCTCAGCCGCAGGCCATCTGCTTCATGCGGCTTTGGACTCAGTCTTCGAATGCCTCTCAGGAAATCCTGATCCCAGATACTCTCATGTGCCATTCTCTGTGGACTCTTCCTACTATGCACCTTCAGGTGCTAGAAGGAAAAAGTCTCGGGCAGCGCAAGCTCGTCGAGCTCAGACAGCTGTCCCAACTTCTGACTATCAGGGCGTCCCGCTGACTATTACGCGGGCCCTTGATGGAAAGCTGTATAAAACTATCTGCGTCCAGCCCCCGGCGGCCAACGAACGAGATAGTTATCAAAAATCTCCCAACAATGATCAAGGGCAAGTACTCGTACTACCCCCACATCAAGGAGCAGGCAGAACGCCAACACACCATGTGCTCAGGACTCCCGGACCCACAAAGCGAGTGACTTGTGCAACGTAATTCTTCACAAACGCAAGGAAAGAGGCAAAAACTTGGTGGGTCCAAAGTCCTTTCATGGACATTACTACACTCAAGTCATTGTCAACTGCTACTACAGCAAGACGGCCACACAAGAGGAGCGACGATCCGTCTTCCAATGACTGCAACACCCAAGCTCAGAAGACGAGGCGCTTCTTGTCGCCTCCTGCAATTCTGCTTATAAGATCCCTGGCAGCGGGAGAGGGAAGAAAACAAACGTCTTTAGCTCGAAAATCTCAACGAAGAAACTCTCTTCTAAGCGGTCGTCCATGAACGATACGGGAGAAGTTTTCCAAGGTACTCGCTCAAAGACAAAATCTGCCACACTTGGAGATTCGTCATCCACATCTCTGGAAGGCGCCGAAGTCGGGGGTAGCACTCCTCCAAACATCCACGACAATCCAGTGTTCCAAGAAGATAATCCAGAGGAAATGATTCCCCCAACAGATGCAGCAGGTTCCGACGTCCCCGAGGATGTCCAAAAATCTCAAGACGAGGCAAGCTCTGAAGCTGGAGGTACCACTCCTTCTGAGTCTGAACCAGAGGAGAACATTCCCACATACCCTGACGACTTCTCTGTACAAGGGTATGAGTCCAAGGGCGCGTCCTCCACCGTTCCTTCTATCTCTCCTAATGTAAGAACGGTGTTCATGACGGACAGCAACCAAGATGGTCCCAGTGATCGCCAATGCATCGACACTCTGGAAGCCATACTTCTTACCTTGGTCAAATCCGTGGATGAGATCAAAGCGGCCCTTCCAACTCTGCATGGAAGAACACTTGGCCAAACAAACGTGGGACCCGCGGTCAATGCGGACTCGAACTCAGCCACACCAAACCCGGGTGATAATCCTCCTGAAATATTGGCTCCCACCGCTGCAGACGAGGCCAGGAAGGCAAGAAGAGAGGTCCAGGAGCTCCGGGCCATGTTCTACGCCCGAGAAAATTGCCAGGACCTCAGGATACGACAACCGTATCCTGTTACATAGAGAGATGTGCCCTTCCCACCAAGATATAAACCATTCAACATCAATCCTTATGATGGAAAGACATCTGCAAGCAGATACATCACCTACTTCGAAGTCACAACCGACCATCTGCCTCATGACGACGCCATCCTCACGCGGTTGTTCATTGGAGCGTTGGAAGGGGTCGCCTTTGACTGGTACCGCAACTTGTCGGACAACTGCATCCATTCCTTCGTCGGCTTCAAACGTATGTTCCTGGAGAGATTCTACGAAGTAGGACAAGACGTGACGATGTCCACCCTCATCGACGTTGTCCAGGGAGAAAAGGAGCTGACAAGGAACTATATCGAACAGTTTTGTCAAACCACAATGAAGTTGCCTTCCGGTAACCCCGATTCCTCCTTGATTGAAATTTGCCAAAAGAGGCTGCTTCCCACAATCAGTCTTTGGATGGGCGAAAGTCAGTTTAAGGATTGGAAGACTTTCATTATCAGTGCCACTAGCATAGAAGACAAGTTGCAGAAAGCTTGCCAACTGGGATTACACGTCTCGGAAGGAGAGGACAAGGGCAAATACCTTAACACCAACAGCAATAATAGTGGTAACCCCTCCAACAATCGAAATAGCAAGGGCAAATAGGCTATGGTGGTCGACACAGCTCCAAAGCCTGAACCGAAGCCGACAGAGAAGCAGTGGCCTCAGATGACCTACTCCTTCGAAGACGGCCATGTCAAGCCCATCTTGGACATGCTCATACAAGGAGGTCGAATTCAGCTTCCTCCTCCAAGACGTGAACCTCGTCCTGCAGAGATAGAAGGCCCCAAGTACTGTCACTATCATCGCTATGTCCACCATGCTACACAAGACTGTTACCAACTGAAGCAATACATCCAGCATCTCATCGATTCTGAGGCCTTGGCCATTGATTTCGAAGAGGTGACCGTAGCAGCCGACATGGTGTCAGTACAATTCGGCAGCTTTCCTCCGACAAAGACTCAAGATGGAGTAGTACTCGTCCCCAGAGCAAAGATGGAAGTCGCTAACCTTCCACCTCCCTGAGACCATGTTGCTGGTCTAGTGTCCCTTACCACATCATGAGGGGAGGTCATGTGGGTCCATCCGGATCTGGTACCTGAAGTGACTCAGTCCATACCACCTCCACCAGTAAGAAGAAGAGTGGGAAAGTCAAATCATGCCGCACAATCTCGGCATAGGTCGAAGAAGCTACTGCTGTTGTTACCCGATCTGGCGCACAAATCCAACCTCCACCGGATAACTCGGCTGAAGATCATCAGCCGACAGCTGCTGATGCCCAGGGACCTTCTCAGCCTTCAATGACCGACAAGCCTACGCTGAAGGAGACTCGCTTTGATAAGCCGTTCCGAAGAGAGATGCCTCATGGGCTGGAGAGGCCCTACAACTTTGACATCTTGGCACAATTAGAAAATATACTGGCCAAATTATTACTATACGAACTCCTGAGACTCTCCAAAGATGTTTGCGTCGCACTGAGCGAGGCACTCCAGAATGCCGACGCATATCTGGCTCAGTCCAATATAACTGGGGAGACCTCTCCTGCAGATCTCCAGGATAGCGCTTGTACAGGCGCAATGCCCAACATCGTCTTCACTCCGCAAGATATGCTTATCAAGACCAACCTGCACGATCGCCCTCTGTATTATACTGGGTACATTGGCGATATCAAGGTGGATCGGATGCATATTGACCCCGGTTCTTCGATAAGCATTATCCCGAAGATCCTGCTGTACCATCTGTGCATCCCAATGCGTTGCCTGACGCCGACAAGCACCGCCATTAGCGGTTTCAATTCAGGCAGAAGCTATCCAATCGGAAAGATTCGTCTGAAATGCCAAATCGACGATCTTCAATCAGAAGTGAACTGTTATGTCATAGATGCGGATACAATATCCTTCTAGGGCATCCGTAGATATACGATTACATGATCGTGCCATCCACACTGTACCAGTGCTTTAAGTACGTCGACAAGCACGGCTTCGTGAGGACAAAATTTGCCGACATCGATCCCTTTAAAGGGGTTGAATCCTACTACTCCGACTCATGCTTGTACGAGAAGTCAAAAAGGCACCTTGTCGAAGAAGATACTCAAGCTCCAACTGAGGCGGCAACTGGAATGGAAGAACCTCTAACAATCCACCTCCAAGCCCGTAAACCTGGCAGAACTGTACCCCTTACGGCCACTCTGCGTAAGGATGCAATCAACCTCTCTACACAGGAGGAGCCGATGATAATCCGACTGCCAAGATCTGGCCAAGTACCAAGACCCACGACAGAGCCACTGACAATCAGGCTGCCTAAAGTGAGTCAGCAACGAATAGAGGAGCTCAATCCCTCTGTCAAGCCGATGATGATTCGTCTTTCCCTAATAAATCGGCAGCCAAACGCTAAGCCGGGGATTGCTAGCCAGCCAACAACTCCCCGCCCAGCACCAAGCACTAAACTGGGAGTGGCTAGTACGCCAACGACTCCACGTTCCGCTCCATCCATGGAGCCCCTGATGATTAAGTTGCCCAAGTCATCCTTCCAATCTACATTGACACAGGGGTGGTTGAAGAAGAGCCAGAGCTGGCCAAGTATGTGGCTGGTCACACTGATGTTCCATCCACAGATGATGTAATCCCACTGGAAAAGATACCTATTTCATCAATAAAGGGCATTCTTTGAACTACCTCGAGCTTAATAAGCTTTGTACAATATATGCTATGACACACAGGTGACAAATGTCTATACCGCAAACCAACTTACTCCAGTAGAAGACGCTTACCGCATAGTCGATGAAGGGGATCATCCAATCATCTTCGGCTGGAAGAATGATCCGCAACCCTTCAGGATAGAAGAAGTTGATCTCGAACCCGACGCCGAGATACTGCCTCTTTATCTGTATGGCTCCCGATCCAAGTACCTCATGCAAAAACAGGAGTATGATCTGGAAACTACACCAGGTTTGAACTACGACACTGGACGGCGGTTTCCCTTATAATTGTCGGTCCCGGCTGGGAAACTACGAGATTACTACAATAAAACCAGATGTGGGCTAGGTTATGTTACACCTGCAACGACCCCTGAATGCTCAGACTAGGAATGCGACTGGCATTCACAGTCAACCAGATCACCCACCTCCGACTCGGATGTTAGCATTGGGGACGTGTTCAGGCAAGTCTTGTCCGTCAATATGGCATTTATCAACGCCTACGACGAAGAAGAAGATATTCCTGAACTTCTTGAGTTAGAGTCGTGGGCACAACAGCTAGATGTGCAATGGGAGAAGCGGTTCAAACAAAGAGAGCCTCCCACCGAGGATGAGGTTGTGCAAGTTGATCTCGGTGATGAGTCCTCTCCAAAGCCCATCTTCGTCAGCAAGAATCTGACAGACGAAGAGTGAGAATCGCTGCTGTAACTCATCAGAGAATACATCGACGTGTTCGCCTAGAGCTACAAAGACATGCCAGGACTAAACCCCGAAGTTGTACTTCACAAACTCAATATTCCTCCGGACGCAAAACCGGTCAAGCGACAGCAACGACAGTTCCGCTCCGATATCATGAATGCCATTGAAGCTGATGTCAACAAATTAATAGCTAGCGACTTCATCCGCGAGGAACAGCACCCAGACTGGGTCGTCAATATAGTACCAGTCCTTAAGAAGAATAGGAAGATCTGAATCTGCATCGACTTCCGGAACCTGAATGAGGCGTGTCCTAAAGATGAATTTCCTCTCCCTATCACAGACATCATGATTGACAACACATGCGGCTTTGAGCGTATGTCATTCATGGATGGTTTTTCGGGGTACAACAAAATCAAGATGTTCCCTGATAACGAAAAGCATACATCATTCCGAACACCAATTGGCACATACTGCTACACATTCATGCCTTTCGGTTTAAAGAATGCTGGCGCCACCTATCAAAGAGCTATGAGCATCATCTTTAGAGACCACCTGCACAAGACAGTGGAATGCTACGTTGACGACATTGCCGTCAAAAGCCGCTCTAAGGAAGATCATCTGGATGATCTGAGGACAGTGTAGCTCCCCTTCCCAGAAATTTTTGAATTATTTTTTCTATTATTTATTTGATTTAGATGATAATTTTTGGGATTTTATAAATAATTATTTAGTTTATTATTACGGTAGATAATTTTAGTCAATATTAGGAATTGGAATACAAGACAAGTAGGAATCATGGCACGGATAGTGCAGTGGCGTGCTTTGACTAGTGTTTAGCCATGGTAGGGGAAGGCCTAACCATAAGTGAGTCCTAATTAGGAAAACCAGGCCAAGTTGTGACTTAACCTTTCTAGATGTTTAATTATTTATTAATTAAGTTATTGATTTGCAGAAGACCCGGTTGTGCAAATCAGTTTAGACTGGATTCGAACCAAGTCCAAGCCCATGAAATGATGCAGTATGACCAAAAACGTCAGTGTCGATGTATTTTGTGTGTAAGTCATATTTTACCTTAATGCCCTATTGAAGTTATATATGAATAATTGTTATATATATGTATTAAGGATATTATTAGTAATTTATGGACAATGATAATTGTGGACGAAATATTCTCCTAGTTGTCCTAATGCATGTTAGAGGTTTTTAGACTGCACGCATCTTGTAGGTACAGTTATTATAGATTTTCTCCATTACTATCATTATTAATTCATATTGTATTTTAGATTATTTCGGATTATGTACCACTATATACATGTGTGTATATCTATACATTTGTGTATATTATATATTGTTTGTTATACTACTTTTCTATAGGTAAACAATTCGTATGGGTAATTCATGTATATGTATATATATTAATATGCGTATATACGTATATATATATATATATATATATATATATATATATATATATATATATATATATATATATATATATATATATATATATATATATATATATATAACTATGTGTGTATGTTTATGTATATATAAATATATATATATGTAAATGAATACCTGTATATATATATATGTATATGTGAATATACGTATACATATATGTGTATATATAAGAATATATATATATAAATATATAAATATATATATATATAAAATATATATATATATATATATATATATATATATATATATATATTAAAAAGAAAAAGAAAAAGAATAAAAAGAAAAAGCATCTAGCAGCACACCAGGCTTTTAGGCCCACAGGCCGCAGCCCCAGACCAAGCTCAGCCCTGGGCTCAAACCGAGCCCAGGCATCTCCAATCCGGCCCAAGCAAACCCAACGCAACCGGCCCAGGAAGCACCCAAGGCCCGAGCAATCAAAGAGAGTAAAACCCTCCGACCCCTGTTCCTATAACAAAACAGGTTATACGCGAGCGAGCAGGAAACCCTAGCCGCTCCATGCGACCACCCAAGATCGCCTCCGACCTCTGGGCGGCCATTCCTGACTGCGCGCCACCGCGTACATCGCCGGAGTCGGCCGGCGGCTGGCCTAGAAGACATAGCAACGACAGTATGTACAGCCCAGGGAGGCCACTTTGCGTCATGTTTTCGCAACGCATGATTGATCGTTGAACGATCTACAACTTCAGGTACACACACAACCTATATACCTATTAACACCATCAAATAGTTTTATTTAACACGAATTAAAACTCTGTAGAAATTCGACGAGAAATTGACGAAAAACTCGTTTTGAAAACAGGACAACACCAACCCAGACCCAACTTTGGAAGGGAAATTATAGACAGAACAGTTAGAATTTTCGAAATCTATTTGAACATGTTTGCAGACAACCTAACCGCAAAGAAAACCCCATTATTAGTTTTATTTATCATGGATTAGACAGAAGTAGAAATCGGATTGAAAATTAAGAAAAAAAATACGAAAAACAGTTTTCAAAATATATAAAATAGGAAAAATCACTCCGATACCACGTCCGTCCTGGCATTCCGGGCGACGTGGTCATGAACCGAAGGCATTGAAAGGTGCGTAATGGCTTCGTGGTCGTGTTGGCTTTGGCGGAATTCAAATTGGTCGCGTGTGCACGACGAATTTGATGCGTATCCGTCAAAATTTACCGTATCGGCCTCTGTGCAAGTTTCTCAATAACTTCGTACACGCTCGTTAGATCTAGACGAAACTTGCGCTAACAGGACAGTATCATTTTTCTGGTCCTGTATGCCATGTTTGGTCCGATTTTAAGACAGTTGATAAAATTGCCGTTTTGTGGGCCCCGCGGTCCGACTCAACGGGTGATTTTGTGCACGGCCCCTCGGAATCCAAAATTGGACATACCGTTGGGTTCGTATTATCAAACCAGATTCGTAGACATGTAGTTTGACGACTTTAGAGACCGTTGACTCTGGCACACTTTTTGGTACAAAGCGGGTCCAACGACGGACACCGTTTTTGCCCGAATTTACCGTTTTACCCCTGTGTACAGAATTGGACTTAAGGACAGGCAATCCTAGCTAATTTGACCATGCTGAGAACATTGGTAATGTTTATTTCAGCTTTCGGAGACAGTGGTGATGACTTGGATTTTCTGACTTGTTGATTGGCGATACATTGTTGCTTCTCCGTGCAACCCCCAGGCAAGTATACCTTGCCTCCCTCTACAGTTTTATTACATGCATTTTATTTCAGTTTCCAGCTTTTGCATTATTTATGGAAATGTACTTTTCGTGTAATTTTTTTTGGAGTTGTTTTTATTGTTTATAGTCGTGTTCATGTTTGGTCTTGTGGTTCCCACTTGGAGTTTCTCGTCAGTACCTTGCTTGAGTCGTGTCATAGAATGAGTACGTGTAATTGAACTACTAAATCCTTGATATTGTTTCCTTGGCACCAGAGAGTCCACACTCGGGACGAGGGTGTTTTTCTTGATCTGTTTACATCCGTGAGTCCACACTCAGGACGAGGATGTTGATTATTTGCACCAGAGAGTCCACACTCGGGACGAGGGTGTTGACTTGATTTAACTTGACTTATACCAGAGAGTCTACACTCGGGACGAGGGTGTTTACATCAGAGAGTCCACACTCGGGACGAGGATGTAGTACTTACACCAGAGAGTCCACACTCGGGATGAGGGTGTCTTGCCGTGAGCTAACCAGAGAGTCCACACTCGGGATGAAGGTTAGTGCTAGTTCAAACCCGTGAGTCCACACTCGGGATGAGGGTTTGGTTCTTCCATTGATCTCATGTTTCGTTCATCCGGCAGTTCATTTACGCGTAGTTGTTCTAGTATTTGTATTCGTGTTCGTATTCGTGTTCGTGTTCTAGTATTCATGTTCGTGTTCATGTTCTAGTACTCATGTTCGTGTTCATGTTCTAGTATTCCTGTTCGTGTTCATGTTCTAGTATTCGTGTGTTCATGTTCGTGTTCGTAGTCATTTGTCTTATTCTTGTTCTTTCTTTTTTATTTCTTGCGTATGATAAAACTGCTAGATAGGCATGTATATTATGTATCTTGCTATGTCCTCTGAGGACCTGATGATCTCCTCAGGTTTAGCGATTGCATGGAGCTAACTAGTAGTTCTGGATAGCGGAGGATTTACGGTTCTTGCGAGATTCAGGTACCGTTATCGTGTTTATTATCCGCTCATGCTTTCACACGGTATCATGAGATATTATGTTTCTTGATTCAGTTTTAGACTCTTGTTATTTCCTTTAGAGTCTTATCGGGCATTTATGCTAGTGGGCTGCAGACCACGACCCATAGTGTTCATTCATGTTTTATATTCTTATTGTGGATTGAGATATAGATTTGTTTGCCATGATTTGGCAGTATACCATAGCCCTGACAGCGGTTACGTATTAGAGTCGGGCTGGAGTCAGTTCGATACGTAGCTGGCTTGCTCACGTGCTCGTATCCGAAAAGTGGGTGTGGGTCGTGACAAGTTTTTTTGCTGGCCCATGCAGGTAAGAGCATATCGTACCGGTTACGTAACTGTACTGGTACGAGCCTGCGCATATGACTAAACCTTAGAAATCTCAATCCACTCTGCCTTGAAAATTATCTTAGAAATTTCTCTACCGCCCTTGAAACTTCGTATTTACTCTCGTTTATTCTTCCTTATTTTCCGTACCATTGAATCTTGTCCCTTCATTTTTCAGAGCAACGAATGATTGTGCTGTCTAGGATGCATAAAAATTCTTAAATTATAATAAAATATTGCATAATTATTGAGTTTTGGTCGTTTATAGATATGAGAGATTATAGATACCATATGTCCTAGATATTTTTGGTATAATTA
>JANAVB010025198.1:11444255-11458952 GCA_029216955.1 Iris pallida
ACACGAATTAAAACTCTGTAGAAATTTGACGAGAAATCGACGAAAAACTCGTTTTGAAAATAGGACAACACCAACCCAGACCCAACTTTGGAAGGGAAATTGTAGACAGAATAGTTAGAATTTTTGAAATCCATTTGAATATGTTTGTAGACAACCTAACCGTGAAGAAAACCCCATTATTAGTTTTATTTATCGTGGATTAGACAGAAGTAGAAATCGGATTGAAAATTAAGAAAAAATACGAAAACCAGTTTTCAAAATATAGAAAATAGGAAAAATTACTACGATACCACGTCCGTCCCGCCATTCCGGGCGACATGGTCACGAACCGAAGGCATCGAAAGGTGCGTAATGGCTTCATGGTCGTGTGGGCTTTGGCAAAATTTAAATTGGTCGCGTGTGCGCGACGAATTTGATGTGTATCCGTCGAAATTTACCGTATCTGCCTCTGTTCAAGTTTCTCAATAACTTCGTGTACGCTCATCAAATCGAGACGAAACTTACGCCAACAGGACTATATCATTTTTTTGGTCTTGTATGTCAAGTTTGGTCCGATTCTAAGACAGTTGATAAAATCGCCGTTTTGCGGGTCCCGCGATCCGACTCAACGGGTGATTTTGTGTACGGCCCCTCGAAATCCAAAATTGGACATACCGTATGGTTCGTATCATCAAACCGGATCCGTAGACATATAGTTTGACGACTTTAGAGACCGTTGACTCTGGCACACTTTTCGGTGCAAAGCGGGTCCAACGGCGGACACCGTTTTTGCCCGAATTTACCGTTTTGCCCCTGTGTCCAGAATTGGACTTAAGGACAGGAAATCCTAGCTAATTTGACCATGCTGAGAACATTGGTAATGTTTATTTCAGCTTTCGGAGACAGTGGTGGTGACTTAGATTTTCTGACTTGTTGATTGGCGATACATTGTTGCTTCTCCGTGCAACCCCCAGGCAAGTATACCTTGCCTCCCTCTACAGTTTTATTACATGCATTTTATTTCAGTTTCCAGCTTTTGCATTATTTATGGACATGTGCTTTTTGTGTAATTTTTTGTGGAGTTGTTTTTATTGTTTATAGTCGTGTTCATGTTTGGTCTTGTGGTTCCCACTTGGAGTTTCTCGTCAGTACCTTGCTTGAGTCGTGTCATAGAATGAGTACGTGTAATTGAACTACTAAATCCTTGATATTGTTTCCTTGGCACCAGAGAGTCCACACTCGGGACGAGGGTGTTTTTCTTGATCTGTTTACATCCGTGAGTCCACACTCAGGACGAGGATGTTGATTATTTGCACCAGAGAGTCCACACTCGGGACGAGGGTGTTGACTTGATTTGACTTGACTTACACCAGAGAGTCCACACTCGGGACGAGGGTGTTTACATCAGAGAGTCCACACTCGGGACAAGGATGTAGTACTTGCACCAGAGAGTCCACACTCGTGATGAGGGTGTCTTGCCGTGAGTGTAAACCCCCATAATTTATAAATGATTTTTTTAAAATTAAATTAATTTTTGTTATGCCTTTCATTAGATATGGATTTGTTTGCTACTCGCGTAGTAGTATAATTAATGTATGTGTGCATATATATATAAAATATATATATATATATATATATATAATTATATGTGTGCACGTTCGTATTTCTAATAAATAAGGATATAATAGAATATAGGATTTCTAGGAATTTTTATTTTGTAAATTTTTGAGAATTTATTGCTAGCTTAAAATATATATAGATATATATACTCATACTTCGAGATATATATATATATATATATATATATATATATATATATATATATATATATATATAAATAGTTATAATTGTAAATGTTAAAAAAAACAAAGGAGCCCGGCCACACCCAGCAAGGGGCGGGCCAGACTGTGGCATCCTAGGTGGGGAATTAGAGATTAGTGGTTAAAGAAAAGAAAAGGAAAAAAAGTATATAGAAACCCACCCACATAAGTGGGCGGGGCCCACCCTCTATTATGCTTGCTGCTGTAGGAAGCAAGCTAGCGCGGAGAAAACCCCAACAACCCGATAGGATTATAATAGTTGTATTATAAAACCTATTAGAATTAGGTTTCGGCAAATCTTGTTATAAATGTAAATTTTTCCACAAGCCTCAAAACCCTAATCTTCCAAAACAAAATTAAGGCTGATCATACCCTCTTCGCCTACGAATTCGTTTCACCCGCGACGGAGCATTGTGCGCGACGAACGGAGCATCGAAAGTCAGCCCCGCGTCACCCACAGAGCAGTTTTCCCACTCAAGGTACCCTACTTTCCTACGATGTAACTTTTTACTCGTAGCACCGATTTTTGATCCGTAAGATTTTTGGAAAGTAGACTTGACCCTCTTCGAGATCCTCTAGGTGCATTTCGAAAACAACCCATCGACTTGTTCGAAAAATCGAGACGAAGTTGAACAAAAATCTGTTTTCTGTAATACTATAAAACTGTTTTAAAACGACAAATTGTCGGCCAATTTTCTTGCTGTACAGTAAAGTAATGTAGGAACTAATTGAAAATAGTAAATGACAACATAACCGAAATCGCAACACATCTTCTGGATCGTTGTTTCGATTAGCGTGTAAAAATTAGATTGATGTTGAAGTTGAAGAAAAATATGTGCTTAGTTATATTAATTTTCTGAATTTTGTCCGATATGGCGTGCGCCCCGACAAATCGGGCGACGTGGTCGCGTGCTATATGCATCAAAAGGCGTGTATGGATGTCGCTGACGTATGGGAACTGACGGAACTCAGTTTCATCGCGTATGCGCGACGGAATCAACGCGTATCCGTCGGGATACCCCCGTATCGACGATTTGCAAACTTGTCCATAACTTCGTGTACAGTCGTCGAATCGAGACGAAACTTGCGCCAACAGGTCCGAATCAAAATTTTGGTCCTATATGCTAAGTTTGGTTCGATTCTGAGAAGGTCGAATCGGAACCCCTTTTTAGCGAGCCCGCGACCCACTCAAACGGGCGAATTTGTACACGGCTCATCGGAATCCAAAACTGGACATACCGTTCAGTTCCTCCCCTCAAAATGAAACCGTAGACATGTAGTTTGACGACTTTAGAGACCGTAGACTTTGGCACGCATTTTGGTGCAAAGTGAGTCCAACGGCGGACATCGTTTTGACCCGAAATTACGATTTTGCCCCTGTTCCAGAATTTGACTTTTGTACAGGCGTTTCCTAAGTATATCTTCTTCATCGAGATTATTTTGATGTTTGTTTCAGCATCTGGAGTCATCTGTGATTTGTGAATTTTGGTGCTGACACTTGCTACTCTTGGATTTGCCCTTTTCGCACCGCAGGCAAGATACCTTACCACTTTACTCTGTGATTAATATATTTTTATTTTTTAGTTGTTATTTTCAGCAATTCTTTTCTTGATATTATATAACTTTGCGTCCAAGTCACACTTAGGTGCAAGCGACTCTATCGGTCGTTTACTCGCTCTATTTATTGTCTCTTGTATTGACTTAGTCTAGTGACCAACCATTGATATTGAGGTATTGGTATATCTCGTACGGCCTTGACACTTGCTTACCACATGTTGTGAGTCACATGTAGGATACGTATCTGCGTAGACGGCTGGCCACCAATACGTATGGTGCGTGCGACGGATAGGAGTAACTGCCAATAGAATTGCATGCTAGAAGACTTGGCAGTTACTATATGTTCATGATTCATGGATGTGACCCTACTAGGCATTGGGTGGGGAGAACAGTTTCTTTAACATATGGGTCCTTATGCACTTTCCTATTACTGATACTGCTGGCCTCTGACCTTCAAGGAATGTTATGCTTTGAGGTCCCTGGTATCCTGATGGGGTCACACCTGAGTTACTGCTACTGAGCCAGATACCCATGCGTTGAAGGTCTGTTCTTAACTGTATTGTCATTGTAGAACTGGTAGGCACCCTACTGCATGCATCCATTTTCTTTCTATTATATTATCACAGTTTATATGGCATGGTGTTTTCTTGTATCTTGCTACGTCCCTCTGAGGACCTGGTTATCTTTCCAGGATTAGACGACTTTCCGCAGGAGTACGGAGCGACGCTGGATCCATCATACATCGATGATGAGGCAGTCACTATTGTTTTCTAGATCATTCTATATTTGAGACTGTAGTGGACATTATTTTTACATCTCATTTCTTTCTATTTTGCGGAGGTTGGACTCCGATCTTGTGAGACTATTTTTCATAGTTGTTTTGGAGTGAGTATGTTCACCCGGCTATCTTTGGATACTCTTATTTATTTATTTGGACTCTATTATCTTCTGTGTTGAGCTGTGATGAGATTAGATATGTTATTCCGGCATGTTATTATTTATTTACAGCTTATATGCATATATGAGGATTCCATATATTGGAGTATTCTTCGTTTATGTGCAGCTGGCATGTTCACGTACTTGGTCCTACGTATTTTGGGACTGGGGCATAACATGTTTTTGTGGTGGTCCATGCAGGTCGACGTTAATATTGTTGGGTTACATGACTGTGCCCAACAAGCCTGCATATAGGAATAGGAATATCTTATCCAGAACTACTACTACCTCTTGACTTCCAAACTTATCGAGACTTCCTTGATTATTCGATTTACTTCATATCTAATCTTTCCTAATATCAACTTATCTTCCTCGTGCCAACAATATGCATTTAAGAAGCGGACGCACTTCTGCCTTGGCCCTCACATCTGGTGAAGAGGCTACTCCGGAGGGACAGAATCCTCCCATGACTCCAGCGACACCATACAAGCCAGGACTGTCGCAGCCTACTACGACACCGACGATGGAGTACCCAGAGATCGCTGCACCCCCAGGTAGCCAGGCTGGACAGACCACTACCATGCCACCAGAAAGGAATGTACCACTGCTACCACCACCACTATTCCCTCAGCAGTTTCCCCCACAGTCGGGACCTAAGATGCTTCCACCACCGACTGATGGGAGCCCTACTTCTCAGTTTATATACGCCATGATGCAGGCTCAGTGGTAGCAGACTGAACCGATGAGACAGACGATGATGGCGGCAATGGCTAGACCTCCACCACCACCTCCAGTACCAACACCAGCACCGGCTCTGCATCCTTATGAAGGCTCTATCAAGAATTTTACAGATATGAACCCTAAGCCTTTTAGAGGAACGGAGAAGCCATTAGAGGTGTTACAGTGGCCTATTAGTACCGAAAAGCTACTGAAGGCATCCCAGTTGCCAGCTTGAGATTGGATGATAGCAGTGGACTTACTGTTAGAAGACAATGCTCACCACTGGTAGAAGGCGGAAGAAAGACGACTTGGCACTGGGATCACCTGAAAACAGTTCTATGATATATTTTATGAGAGGTTCTTCCCTATTCATGTCAGAGATGGTCTCTACGACCAGTTCCTTCATCTGAAGCAAGGGAATATGACAGTTGATGAGTATGACTCAGAGTTCAATCGCCTTAGTCGATTTGGTGTGGGATTGATTCCGACAGAGTTAGAGAAGGCAAGAAGATTTCACCAAGGGCTTGCACCAGAGCTCAAGTCTTATACAACTACCCAGTCTCGAGTCTCCCATTCAGCTGTCTTGGAAGAAGCTCGTGCTCAGGAGATTCTTCACAAGGAACAGCAGCAGACATCGAGGCGCCATACCCCAGCAGTTACACCAGCTCGGGCCACTCAGAGTGGACCTATTAGGAGGGCCACCGGACAGTTCCAGCAGAGGCCCACACCTTATCAGAAGCCTACCTGTAACTTTTACGGGAAGTAGGGACACGTCTTGAAGGACTGTCGAATTCGACTTGGATCATGCTTGAGATGCGGTGTCACGCCCCGATCCCGCCGAGTCCTTTTCGTCTTCGCTTCAGGCTCTTTGGGACCGTTCGTCCTCGCTAAGGCGTGATGTCGTGCAAGCCTAAATTGCGCTTGCACAAGGCCAAGACCTGAAGCAAGACAAGATAGACAAGGTTGACAATACGCAGCGGAACGTATCGCAGATAATTGAAGCAGCAGCGGACATATTTCAGAATACATGTATTAAACACAATGGTAACAAGGAACAGTTCTCTTTATTGATTTCATTTGAACAGATTACAAGCTCTCGATTCTCTCTGATACAAGATTACATTCTCTCAGAACTTTACAGATTACAATGATCCCGTTCCCATACATTATATCCTTTTATATACAAAACCAAACTCTTGCACAGATGTCATCTCTTGGCATCTCTTCTAATTTCTGGCTCCTGAGGATGAGGCTCGGGCTATCGCTTCGGACTATCCTTTTCGATGCAAAGTGCACCTGCATGCAGACTGATGGTGGGTCAGTATATCAGCATACTGGTAAATTGTGAACAAAGGAGCTACATTCTTCTAAAATGATTACTGTTCATTTAGTGAGAAAATATTTCCTTGTGATGTGATCTTGCTACTCTTTACCTAGATTCATTTCATGAATGCATTAGTCAGTTTACATTCTTTTGAAAATATCTTTGAAAAGCCACAATTATTTCCATCTTAGCTGCTGTGCCTCCCACGGGTTCAGCTCGTCGCTAACCGCTGTGACTCGTATGGGTTCAGCTCGTCGCTAGCCGCTGTGACTCTTGGGTTCAGCTCGTCGCTAACCGCTGTGACTCGCATGGGTTCAGCTCGTCGCAAGCTGCTGTGACTCTCTAGGGTTCAGCTCGTCACTAAGTAGATTCCCCAATGCACAAGCGATATCAAACGAATCATGCATCAATCGAGCAATTCATAAATAATTCTATCTTCTTTTCAAGCAGGAAACATTTCTCTTTCTTAGCAGACAGTGGGCAGATTCTCTTTTAAGCATACTCAAGATTACTGTCTTGTTATTAACAAAAGCATTCAATCAAAAACTCTGATTCTTATTAAGCGCAAGCGAATCATAAAATGAGTCTTTGTCCACTCACCCAGATCAATCGTCTTCTGTTGCAGAGCCAGCAATCTGATCTTTCTGTCTATTTAGTGCCTTCGCGGAGCAGGACACTACATGCGGGTCAGGACAGCACAAGGTGAAAGATTGTCTGAAACAGCAGTCCTTAGCCCCAGCACCTCAGCCTGCGGCAGGAGCACCTCTCCCGCCATTACCACCTCAGTCAGCACAATTCGAGAGGGCCAGAGCTCAGGGCCCCGGACAGAATCATGGGAAGGTATTCTCACTTGCTGTTGAGGAAATAGAGACAGAGGCAGAGGTTATAGCAGGTATGGTTTTAGTTGCATCTTTTCCTACTATTACATTATTTGATACTGGAGCCACTCATTCATTCATAGCCACTAGTTTTGCCACTAGACACAGCATTCCCATCACACCCTTAGCTAAGAATGTTAGAATCCTCACTGGAGGAGGAGTTGTACCTATTAGTGGTGTTTATAGACTTTGTCCTGTAGTGATAAGTGGCAGGGAGATTATGGCACGACTTCTTGTATTTCCTATGCCGACATTTGATGTGGTTCTTGGAATGGACTGGTTGAGCCAGCATTTCGCTCTCATAGACTACCATAGGAGCAGTATTATCTTTAGACCACCGAATGCGGTAGAGTTTGAGTTCACCAAAGAAGACGGAGAGAGCTGTGAGGCACCCACATCGGGGACTCATATGATGATGCATGACACCCCTCAGTACCCTATTATCACCGAGTTCGAGGATGTATTCCCCGAGGAATTGCCAGGACTACCACCTGACCGAGATATTGAGTTTTCTATTGAGCTTATTCCCAGAGCCGAGCCTATTTCATCTCGAGTTTATCGTCTGGCACCCTAGGAGTTGGTAGAGATGAAGACGCAGATTGATGACTTATTAGAGAAGGAATTTATTCGTGCCAGTGCGTCAACATGGGGAGCACCCGTTCTTTTTGTGCCCAAGAAAGACGGGACAGTGCGTATGTGCATTGACTACAGAGTATCAAATGCAGTGACGGTAAAGAACAAGTATCCCTTGCCGCGTATAGACGATCTATTCGATCAACTGAGTGGAGCAAAAGTATTCTCCAAGATTGACTTACGATCGGGCTATCACCAATTGAAGGTTCGGAAGGAAGACATTGCAAAGATGGCTTTTCGATCAAGGTATGGACACTACGAGTTCTTGGTCATGCCCTTCGATTTGACCAATGCACCCGCAGTCTTCATGAATTTGATGAACAAGATCTTTCACCAATACTTGGACAAATTTGTAGTAGTTTTTATAGATGATATCTTGATTTACTCCAAGAGTCAAGAGGAGCATGAGCAGCATCTACGAATAGTTTTAGGAACGTTGAGGAATGAGCGACATTTCGTGAAGCTTAGCAAGTGTGACTTCTTTCTCAAGGAGGTATCATTTCTTGGTCATATTGTTACGGGCGATGGTATATTAGTAGACCCAGAGAAGATCACAGCAGTCAAATCATGGCCCGCTCCCACATCAGCTTCCGAGGTGAGAAGGTTTCTCGGACTTGCCGGTTACTACCGACGGTTCGTGGAAGATTTATCTCGAATAGCGGGGCCTATGACTCGATTAACTTGCAAGGATCAGGAGTTTGTATGGACAGACGAGTGTCAAGCCACACTTGATGAGTTGAAGAAGCGATTGACCACAGCACCGATCTTGACACTACCATCGGGCCCGGGAGGATTTGTGATCTACAGTGACGCATCCGGAAAGGGATTAGGATGTGTATTGATGCAGCACGGACGTGTAGTAGCATATACATCGCAACAGTTGAGAGTGCACGAGAAGAATTATCCGACCCATGATCTAGACCTCGCAGTGGTTATCTTTGCTTTGAAACTATGGAGACACTACTTGTACGGCGAGAAGGTTGATATCTACACTGATCATAAGAGCCTCAAGTACGTGTTCATACAAAAGGAGTTGAATATACGACAGCGACGTTGGTTGGAGTTGATGAAGGATTATGAGATCGAGCTTCAGTATCATCCAGGCAAGGCTAATGTCGTGGCAGACGCATTAAGTCGTAAGCCCATGGCACACTTTCTGACTATGCAGAAGGAATTGATTAGAAACTTGGAGCAGCTTGGTATTGAGGTAGTATTGCCTGGAGTAGACAGCGTATTAGCTAACCTTCAAGTGCAATCATCGTTGGTAGAGCGCATCAAGGCAGCATTGCCCAATAACGCTAGATTTCGATGGCTCAAAGAGAGGACTGAAGCAGGAGAGCAGACAGGTTTAAGGATCCACTCAGATGGGACATTGCGATATGGTGATCGCATTTATGTTCCTAATGGAGAGCTACGGCAGGAGCTGATGGCAGAGGCTCACAGTTCGACTTACTCTATTCATCCTGGGGGAACCAAGATGTACAGTGACTTATGACAATATTATTGGTGGCATGGAATGAAGCGGGAGATAGCCCGTTTCATTGCCAAGTGCTTGGTATGTCAACAAGTAAAGACGGAGCACCAGAGGACGGCCGGATTATTGCATTCGCTACCTATTCCCGAGTGGAAGTGGGAGCACATTACTATGGATTTCGTCACGGGCTTTCCTCGGAGTCCTAGGGGACGTGACGCAGTGTGGGTGATTGTTGATAGACTTACCAAGTCAGCCCATTTCTTACCTTTTAGAGTGGGCCAGTCGACAGAGGTATTGGCAGAGATATATATGGAGCAGATTGTGAGATTGCATGGTGTGCCTGTTAGTATTGTGTCGAACCGTGACTCGATATTTACCTCGCACTTTTGGAGGAGCATGCAAGAGAGTTTGGGCACTCGATTGAAGTTTAGCACATCACACCATCTGCAGACAGACTGTAGTGCCCCGTTTCTCGCGGTCTACTATGTAATACCTACGGCTTGCTGACTCAGTCTTGAACTGAGTGTTTGGGGAAACCTTTGCCGGTATCGATTGATCACGGATGAAATGCAATGAACCTTTCCAATTGATGGATTGACTTCTATTGAAATGAATCCAAGAGTTTTGCTGAATGTTTTCTTTCGCTGCTTGGTTTTGATGAATGCATTTTCGTATTGGTTTTCGATGATTGGTTTTCATTGTTCGCTTTCATCGCATTTCGCATTCATTCCGAATCTTGAGAGAAAGAGACGAAGTATGCTAATCAACTGTTGGTGCCAATGTAGGCCGTGTGAATTGTTCGTGAACGGCACGTGAAGTCCCTCCTTCTCTCAACTAAGATTCATCTCGGTGAGTTGCTCTAATCGGACTTACATTTATTTGTACGCCCTAATAAAAATGATCTCTAGTCCACTCTGTTGCCTTGTCCCTGTGATCAACGATACCTCAATAACAAAAGATAAAAAAAAGATAATGAATTGAATCATATGCTGGATTATATGTTGCCACTCCATCTGTTTCCTATGAATATGCTTCAAATGTTTAGATATGTACAGACGAACTTGTATGCATTGCCACAGTAAGAGAATTATCCCAAAGCTAGGAGCTATAAGCTCTGTCATTGTTCCAAAGCAAAGCATAGATACATGTGTTGCCTAACAGTAGCCTTACAAAGTATGCATAGGTCCTGGACAACTTGTATACAAGAAAACTAGATCTCTCGAGCGGTTCTGGGGGCACCTGAAATTGCTCGGCCTGGGGGAGATTGTCTAGACACTACGAGGTGGAAGGGCCTCGGGTGTTGAATCAATGTCCAAATAGTGACGAGCTGAACCCATGTCTCACAGCGGCTAAACGCGGGAAACGACCCGTGGACCAACGTAGTTAGGTGCATTTATGAAATCAGAGTGCATTGCAACCTAACAAAGATGCAGAATTCAAACAGTATGCTTTTATATCATATGCAAATTGTGCTAACATGTCTTGTGCAGGGATGACTATCAGCGTTGGTAAGTTGGTTATGATTATTCTACTGTCATGTTTCTTATGAATTGTTAAAAAGAACCTAGACAAGTAGAAAGAGCACTAGTAAATATGTAGCTTCACATATTGAATTAGTACAGATATTTGTGAGTTTCGGCGAAGAGCCGCTCGCCAGTACATGATGTGTGCTGACCCACGTTGTGGGCATCCTTTTCAGAAAGCAAAAGGAGACAAGAGGATTTCAAGTGAGGCACCGAAGCTCGTCTAGCCCAGTAGAGCTGTGGATCGCCTCGAAGTTACTTTTCATTTCAAGTCAAGTTCAAGTTTCTTTTTTCTTCTGAAGGTGTCTTTCATTTCCAGCATGTAATAGAGGGATATGATGTATGGGCATTTCGACTATTTTCAAAAGAGAGTTTTCAAAGAGATTCATGTAGCCAAAATATAAGGCACTCTGAGTTTGCAAAGCTTTGTACTTGTTTTCCTATCAAGTTTATCAATAAAAGAAAGTATTTCCATTTAAAATCTATGTGTCTAATAATTGGTTTTCTGCAATAAATGGGTACATGTGTATGTTTTGCTTAACTAATGGGCGCGTGCATGTGTTTTTGCTTGACTAGTTGTTTTGTGCAGGTACATGGCCTTGTGAAAGCGCAACTTAGGCTTGCACAGCATCACACCTTAGCGAGGACGATCGATCCCGCAGGGATCCAGGCAAGACGGACGACCCTAGCGGGATCGGGGCGTGACAAAGTGGTATCAGAGCACGGTTTTACGTCCTTGGCCTCTTGCAAATATCATTTTTGAAAAAGTATATAAAGTATTTTGATGGCTTTCAAAAGTGTCCCGATTTTGAGTTATGAAAACCAATGCCCCATACAATAAGTCCATAATATTTTATGAGACTGACAGAAGTTATACTCTTTTGTAGAGAAATGGCCCCTACTCGACCAACTTCCTCGATGGATCCTATAGAACGGATCATGACATTGTTGGAACTGCAAAGGCAGGACAATGAGGAACGCAATCAAATACAACAGTCCCAAATAGAGGCCCAGCAGAAACAGTTGGAGTCCTTGACTCAAATTGTCACGGCGCTTGCGGCAAATTGAGGTACCACCGCAGCGACTAAACCAACGGGGACGCCCGAGATTGAGCCCGTGGAGGGTGACGAGCCCCAGCCAGGGCAAAGGCACACTTCCTTTAAGCCAAAGGACTTCTTAGACGCGAAACCTCCAGAATTTGAAGGCAGGACGTCACCCGACAAGGTGATGGACTGGATTGATAAAATGGAGAGTCTATTCACGTTCGTAGGAGTTCCAAGTAGCAAAAAGGTAGTTTGTGCCGTTCTGCTCCTACGGCTGTGGGCAAAGGATTGGTGGAAGGCGAAGAAGCCGGCACTTCTCGCAACGGCTAGGAATGGAAAGATTTCATGACCCTTGTTCAAAAAGGCATTTCTGGATCAATATCTGCCTCTAGCCATTAGCAAGAAGATGGAGGATGACTTCATCACACTGAAATAGAAAAATATGTCCGTGGAGGACTATGAGTCTGAATTTGCCAAGTTAGCAAATTTCGCTGCTGAGATGCTACCCACCGAACAGACTCGCATAAATCAATTCGTTGGAGGTCTGAATGATGACATTCAACTAAGTGTGCTAAATCGAGAATGTGGATCATATTCTCAGGCCTTTGAGGCGACACTACAGGTGGAACAGTTCCAGCAGAAGAAGGCGTCAGCAAAGACGCAGTACAGTCGCAATCAACCCGCCAAAAGATACCACGACGGCGAGAAGAAAACAGAGAGAGATAACCGCAACACAGTAGAGTACGAATACTGTGGCCGTCTGGGCCACACCATAGATAATTGTCGCATGAAGGCATTTGAATGCAGCTACTGCATGAAGGGCCACACAAAGGAAGCATGTCGTTCCTTGAACAAAGCTTGTTTCGGTTGTGGCCAGCAAGGTCACGCCATCCAAAATTATCCAAAGAAAATCGACACAGATAATACAGAAGAGCGTGGGCAGCTGCCAGGCCCACCGCCGCTCCGAATAATCCGTACAATCAGCAGTTGTGAAATGCCAACACCACGACGAACGCGCGCGTCTACAATCTCTCCACCTTACTTGATCCGAAAGTGGAGATGCTTTGCATCTTAAGTTTTGAGGACAAAACTTTTTCTCAGTGGGTTATTATGTAGTGGCCCGCTTCTCGCGGTCCACTATGTGATACCTATGGCTTGCTGACTCAGCCTTGAACTGAGTGTTTGGGGAAACCTTTGCCGGTATCGATTGATCACGGATGAAATGCAATGAACCTTTCCAATTGATGGATTAACTTCTATTGAAATAATACAAGAGTTTTGCTGAATGTTTTCTTTCGCTGCTTGGTTTTGATGAATGCGTTTTCGTGTTGGTTTTCGATGATTGGTTTTCATTGTTCGCTTTCATCGTATTTCGTATTCATTTCAACATTGAGAGAAAGAGACGAAGTATGCTAATCAACTGTTGGTGCCAATGTAGGCCGTGTGAATTGTTCGTGAACGACGCGTGAAGTCCCTCCTTCTCTCAACTAAGATTCATCTCGGTGAGTTGCTCTAACCGGGCTTGCATTTATTTATACGCCCTAATAAAAATATCTCTAGTCCACTCTGTTGCCTTGTCCCTATGATCAACGATACCTCAATAACAAAAGATAAAGAGAAGATAATGAATTGAATTATATGCTAGATTATATGTTGCCACTCCATCTGTTGCCTATGAATACGCTTCAAATGTTAGATGTGTACAGACGAACTTGTATGCATTGCCACAGTAAGAGAATTATCCCAAAGCTAGGAGCTATAAGCTCTGTCATTGTTCCAAAGCAAAGCATAGATACATGTGTTGCCTAACAGTAGCCTTACAAAGTATGTATAGGTCCTTGACAACTTGTATACAAGGAAACTAGATCTCTCGAGCAGTTCTGGGGGCACCTGGAATTGCTCGCCTGGGGAGATTGTCTAGACACTACGAGACAAGGGCCTCGGGTGTTGAATCAATGTCCAAATAGTGACGAGCTGAACCCATGTGTCACAGCGACTAAACGCGGGAAACGACCCATGGACCAACGTAGTTAGGTGTATTTATGAAATCAGAGTGCATTTCAACCTAACAAAGATGCAAATTCAACAGTATGCTTTTATATCATATAAATTGTGCTAACCTATCTTGTGCAGGGATGATTGTCGGCGTTGGTAAGTTGGTTATGATTATTCTACTGTCATTGTTTCTTATGAATTGTTAAAAAGAACCAGACAAGTAGAAAGAGCACTAGTAAATATGTAGCTTCACATGTTGAATTAGTGCAAATATTTGTGAGTTTCGCGAAGAGTCGCTCGCCAGTACATGATGTGTGCTGACCCACGTTGTGGGCATCCTTTTCAGAAAGCAAAAGAAGACAAGGAATTTCAAGTGAGGCACCGAAGCTCGTCTAGCCCAGTAGAGCTGTGGATCGCCTCAAAGTTATTTTTTTTCAAGTCAAGTTCAAGTTTCTTTTCCTTCTGAAGGTGTCTTTCATTTCCAGCAAGTAATAGAGGGATATGATGTATGGGCATTGCGCTATTTTTAAAAGAGAGTTTTTAAAGAGAATCATGTAGCCAAAATATAAGGCACTCTGAGTTTGCAAAGCTTTGTACTTGTATTCCTATCAAGTTTATCAATAAAAGAAAGTATATCCAGTTCTTCAATAAATGGGTGCGTGCGTGTGTTTTGCTAAACTAATGGGTGCGTGCGTGTTTTTTGCTTGACTAGTTTTTTGTACAGGTACATGGCCTTGTGCAAGCGCAACTTAGGCTTGTACGGCATCACGTGCCTTAGCGAGGACGATCGATCCCGCATGGATCCAGGCAGACGA
>JANAVB010025198.1:11458965-11471465 GCA_029216955.1 Iris pallida
TTCTCTAACTATACGTTATATTTTTTACTTGTGATATTTTATATAATATATATATAAGGTTTTGTTAAAAAAAAAAAAGAAAAGAAAGGAATCAGAGAAGCAGTAACACCCAGGCAGCCCCCCCCCCCCCCCCCCACAATGCTCGAACCCAGATCAGCCCACCCGGGCTGGAGCTTTTTTTTCCCCAACCACGGAAGCCCGACCATGTTTTAACAGAGCTGAATGCATATATATAAAGCGATATAATATCGAGGGAGAGGCCTCGTCACGAAATCCTAAAACCAAACTCATCGCGCCGCCGTCCCTGCCGTCTGGGCGCACCACCCGCGCACGCGCGCGCCGCCGGGCCACGCCGCCGTCGTGCCCATGCCGGCCGAGCACGGCCGCGCGTATATGGCATACGGAAGAAACAGGAACTGCAGCAACCCCCGACTTCACAGCGTAACTGCAACGACGATCGGTTGATCATTTTTTCGATCTTCCTTCGCTGGTTATGATATACGCCCTTGCATTCTTTTAATTACTTTAATCATAGATGCGCTAGATTCCGAGAATCGACGTGAAGTTGATGGAAATCAGTCCAAAACAGACATAATACAGTCCAATCACCCAAGTTTGACGATCGATTCTGATCGATCCACTACCATATTAGAAAATATATTTGAAGAGACTTTTAGACAACATATAGACTGCATGACCCTTTTAGTGGATTTGGAAACCATCGACTACGTGTCGAGAAATCGATCCCGAACTTTGACGAAAATCTGTTTTAAAAACATGAAAATTGTTCCACACGACGTGCGTCCCGCCAAACCGGCGACATAGTCGCGAACCGAAGGTATCGAAAGCTGCATAACGTCTTCGTGGTCGTGTGGTCTTTGACAGAATTCTAATTGTTCGCTTGTTCGCGACGAATTTGATACGTATCCGTCGAAATTCACCGTATCGACGACCACTTTGCACAAACTTCATTACTTTGTGCACGCTCGTCAGAATCGAGACGAAACTTGCGCTAACAGGACCGTATCATTTTTCTTGTCCTGTATGCCAAGTTTGGTCCAATTCTGAGACAATTGATAAATTATCGTTTTAATGAGCCCCGGTTCCACTCAAGGGGCAATTTTGTGCCCGCCAGTCCGCCGAATCCAACTTTGGGACATACGGTTGGATTCGTATCGAAAAACTAGATCCGTACATATAGTTTGATGACTTTAGAGACCGTTGACTCTGGCACGCTTTTCGTGTAAAGCGGGTCCAACGGCGGACATTATTTTTGCCCGAATTACCGTTTTGTCCCGTGTCCAGAATTGGACTTAAGGACAGGCAATTCTAGCTAATTTGACTATTCTGAGAACGTTGGTACTATTTATTTCAGCATCTGGAGATTTCTGCATGTGTTGACTGATTGGCTCATTGAGTGGTTTATATTATTGTTTTTTCACCAGCTAAGGACCCTCAGGCAAGTGTACTTCTGATTGCTTTTCGATTCATAGTAGTCTTTTCATTTTATGTCTATACATATATCTTCTTGCTTGTTGACACGCTCGTCCACGGAGTAGTCGGAAGGGAAAATATCTTAGTAAACATGTGAACTACCCAGAACTATCCCATGAGTCTATTCTTGAATAATAGCCGCTGCACACGACACGTGCAGTGTGTCGGATTTACTCCCTAGCCGTTCACATGTTGAAAAGAATATTTCACACCACCTAGATAGATGTCTTTATTAGTTTTTCCTTGTTTACTTCTTTCTCGTGCTATGTCATCAGTTATCTTCAGTTTTTATCTCTCATATGTTATTTTCATGTCTTATTAATTCTATTGTGTTTTTGTATTGTCGTCGGTTTTGTAATTATTATTTCTGACTGGAAACTAACATTTTCAGGTTTAGCCGCGATCACTCTTAGTACTGGGAAGACATGGGTATGCTGAGGCCGACTAGATAGTAGAACTAGTTGTCATTTCATTAATTGTAAAACTTTGTATTTTCCTTTAAATAAAATGTTGTAACTGTTGTATAAATTTAGAAATATGCATGAGCAGCAAATGTTATTTTTTTGAGCATTATTTCTTGCGGGCTTGACAACGTTCTACCGCCGACTCTGCGGCGTAGGCTGGCTTGGACACGTCTCGTATCCGAAAAGCGGGTGCGGGTCGTGACAGAGAGAAACATTGGAGTTAGGGCTGGCTCCATAGGGAGGGTGTGTGTGTGTGTTGTGTAGAAAATTGTGTGGTTGGGATGATGTAGGATAATGAATGGTTAGGATTTAAATGGGGATTAGGTTTTATTCTCTAGGAATTTAATCAAAGGGGTTTGTCCAAGAAAATTTTGAGTGGGACACTAGGTGTTTGGTATTTTGTAAGGAAAAATGAGTGTAGTGGTATTTATGTGGGGACAACATGAAGCTTGGGTTGGGTTCAGTTGAGCCGGGTCGGGTCAAAACAGACTTGGTACAATAACGAATTAATTTTAGATATTTATAATCTCTTGTAAATAAGTAGCATGCGAGGGCTCAAATAAATGGGGACAAGTATCATGTGGGTAGTAGGCTTAATATGGGCCGTATCCATAATTTGGGTTGACAGTGTTGGATCGATGTCGGGTCCCGAAATTAAATTGGAAGCCAGTTCATATTTTACGGTGGATAATTTGGCCTAAATTGACCCAAAAGTTGTGTGAAGCAAATGAAGCACGAGATGGTGTTTGATTGGGACACGAAGGTCATGAATGTAGGGTGTCTCGAGTAGATCATGATGAGAAGTTGGTTTCAGAAAATGACTAGTCTCGTGCTCCTAAATTAAAAGTCACGGTAACATGCTGTCACGACCCGTCCCAATTACTTGGGTCGAATCGGATCATGCCCAGCCTGCACCGTTGTTGAGACGGCGGCAGTAAGCTGTATTCAGTAGTGAACACATGCAGATAAATTTCTAACGAATATAAATCTTTTATTCAATTTAAAATTTTGAAATACAACAACCATTAATACAGCAATTACACTTGATACATTGGTTAATAAATTACTATCCAGCTCTACTGTTCTTGGGTTCCAGGTTCTGCGAGAACAGGCATCAGATCTTCGACGACACAATCACCTAAAATGTTGGTCTCCAGTCAGGAGGGAGCAAAGTACAATTCATGCAAATTTTAACAATTAAAATGACAATTTATAACATGCATTTTTAAACAGTTTGAAAATGAACAATTTTGAAATAGTACAGTACAGTGATATGAATAGGTAAAGAATATGACCGGTTTGGGTACATTTGTATCCTAGCGATACGGTATGGCTTATCCCCGTGTGAGAGAGGGGTAAGCTAACACATTCATTATCCTAAGTTTGGATTTGGTCATATCCAGTACACTATTCCCCAGTCCCCATACGATCAATGCTCCCGAAGGAGTTCGTGTATAATTGTGGTTTAAACTTGCAATGAAACAATTGTGAAAATAATTGTAAAATCTACATAAAATGTACTTGCCTTTAATTATATGACTGGAATGAAGGTTGACTTCCGGGGTTGATGTTCAGACTTGTCCTCGAAATCCTACAATCGAGAAGTCTGTCTTAGAACCAATATTGAACCATATCTAGGTGTGCTAGTTACAATCTCTAGAATTTGTCCTAGTCAAATTTTAGGTTATTTACAACTCTACTTAGAGCGCGCTTATCGAGGTGAGTTACTATCTTACAAAGAAAAGCCATTTTAACTTTGTATTTGGAAAAACTCGTAGTTATTGATTTACTTGGTAAAAACTTTGTATTTTGTATTATATATAAAATTAATAGTTTTCTTTTAAATGAGAAAACGTGAATTTGTAATAAACTTGTAATTTCCTAATTATTTTATTGTGAGAAAATGATATTTAAATTTTTATAAAGTAATTATATTATCATTTTACGTTTTACGTTAATCAACCAACCAAAATAAAATTTACAATATTACAAAACCACAGATAATAAATAAAAGCTGGGCTTATGCCCTTACAGACCTTTTTTACATAAATTGAAATAAGAGAAAAGGTTAGTTAACTCTAAATAATATCCTGCAATTTAATTACTAAAACAAAATTAATAAATTAAATTAAAATAAATATTACTAAGAGTCTCAGACTTGGTCCAATCGTCACAAAATTAGCTAATGCCTCAACGTCCGGAAATCCCGGTTTCGTTTGCATTTCGCTAAGGGTCCATTGACCGATACGGTCGTCACCCAATAAATCCAAATATTTTATATTTTTCCAAAAATCATTTTAAAACTATATAATTAAATTTTATAGAAATTTCGGCAGCATCTCCTCTATTTTCGGGACAACCCAAAAACTGGGAAAGTGCGCCATAATTTCCTGCAAATAATCCCAAACCAGGGAAACCCAATTTCCAATCCAGAAAATAATAATAATATCCGAAACCCGAAAATAATATCCACAACACGTTTCCGAAATTCGGAAAACCGAAATTAAACTCAGAAATTTCGAAAACTCCTAGAACCAAAACCAAAGAAGAACTATTCACTCAAAACCAATATTCCAACCACAGCCTAAAAACGTCAAGCCAGAACTTCTTCCGAAATGGACTTCGGAAAACAGAAGCTCTAACATAATACTAAAGATACCAAAAATCTCAGAACCTATCCAACAAGTGTTCGAAAAATTCCGAATATAGAAATTATATGAAAATCAAAGGAAAACAACATCACAGAACATGATTCCGGAAATTCCGAAATCGAAACGTATCGAATCCGAATTCCTGGAACGGAATTGGGGACCAAATTCATCACAGACGCGACACAGGAGGGACGAACTACTCTGATTAACAGGAATTACCCAAATCCGTTGGTCGGTGAGCCGCGGGATAACTTAGGAACGGAAACGTAGTCCGCGAGGGAGCCGAACAGAAGAACGCAGAACGGGAAGCACTGGACAGCGGATCGGACATCGCCAAATCCACGTACGGAAGCGCTGGACAGCAAGCCAGGGTACGAGGAGATGCTGGACAGCAGATTGGAGACAGGGGCCGCCGGGCTCGTGTCGAACGGCGAGCGACGCACGGGACGTGCACAAGGGGTCGGCCAAGATAGGCTGGCCGGGGTACTGCGGGCTCGGGAACACCAGCGGCGGGCCGCGCGGATCGAACGCGGTCGCCGGAGTCGCCAGGCGAGGCCGGCCTGGACTCGGGCGGAGGGCAGCGCTCGGCCCGCGGGGAGGGTCGACGGGGTGAATCTCTCGGTCGGCCGAGAGGGGATGCGCACAGGGAGGACCGGCGGAGGAGTCGGGCGCCGGAGCGGCGGCCCAGGGGCGCGCTCGCGGAGATCGAGGAGCGCGGGGTGGCGTCGGCCTGGGTGGTCCCCGCGCAGGGGTCGGCGGCGTCGCGAGATGCGCCGGAGGGGGCACTAGCCTGGACGGGCGGCCGGGTTCGGCTCCGGGGAGGAGCTCGGTCGCCGGATCTAGGGCACAAGAGTTTTGGGGGTTAGGTTTGAGAGTTGGTGGTGATAGTGAATGGAGGGGATAGAGAGGGTTATATAGAAGAGAGGATGGGGGTTACGGAAGATTGAAGGAGAAGTCGGCGTTAGGGAGCTCGGGAGCTCGGTCGGGAACGCTCGGAAGCTCGAGCGTTGGAGTATTAATGTTCTCTGAACATTAATGGTGATGGTGGTGGGTTTCTATAAAAAAAAGAAATGAATGAATAGTTAAAGTTCTCAGAACCATTAAGAGTTGGTGGAAAATAAAGAAAAGGATTTTGTATAAATAATATTTCTTATTTATTCCCGAAACCGAGTTCGGCTCGGATTTTCGAAATAAATAGGAAAAGTAAATAAAATGAAACAATAGGTTTTAAAAAAAAAAGGGAAAATTTTTATTTATTTATAGGCTCAAAAATTAAATAAATTATTATTATTATTTTTTTACGGGTTTCACAACCCTTCCTCCTTAGAAAATTTCGTCCTCGAAATTTAAGCTTTTAACCTCTGCTAATAAATTCTAAAAATTAATGAGTCACATCACTAAAATTCTAGTTCAATCACATATCGTATCAAACCCAACCAGTTTATATTTCTTGATTAACATTTCAAAGCTCGTCCTCGAAATTCGAATTTGAACATAATCCACAAATCCTATTCTTCATTTTTTTTTTTTTCAACTCAAATAATAAATAATAATTATTTATGCCAAATCTCAAAATCACCAATATCCTCAACTCCTCGAAATTTGGTTTTCAAAATTCCAAATTTTTTTTTTAATCAAATCCAATCCTTAAACGTTAAATTTAAATTCAATGTCCAAATAAACTTTAATTTTCAATCTTCAAATACAACCTTTAAATTTATATCTTGTAATATAATGATAATCTTCTTAAAAAATCAAATTCAATCATACTACATCCCTCAAAACTTGTGATTTTTTACAAAATCGTCAATGTGCCATATCAATTCTTCAACTCTTTTATTTAAATAAATTCTATCCTTAAATTTTTAATACTACAAAGCTTCCACTTTCCACCTTAGAAAATATCAAATTTAAAATTTTACCCATCAATTCCAATTCCAGTAAGAAATCAAATCATAAGATCAAAATCTTTATTGCTAATCCACAATTTTTTTTTTTTTCCTCACATTCAAGTTTTTCAAGCTAATTAAAATTGGAATCCAAATATGCCATTTCTTGTATTCAAAAATTAACATCTTCAAACATCAATTGGTGACTCGATCATAAATCAAATCAATATTTTTTTTTTTTTTTTACTAATGTTAATTCGATGAATAAGTTTTTCTCCTCATTCAAATAAAAATAATTTCCTCAAAAGTCAAAATTCAATCTTCGTCACGTAATGCTCGTCTCCAAGAATTTATAGAACTTTCACAGATTTGATTTCCTCTTTAACCTAAAGTTCATCCATCTCAATTTCAAAATCCAAATCCAAACATCAAAAGATTCAAACAGAACCTTCTCAAAGATTTAAATTTAATCATGGCTACTCTCTCTCCTTTAATAAAGCGCAAGATGATCATCTCAATATAATTATCCTGCCGCGAGGATCTATAAAATAGTTTTAAAAAATAACATACCATAATTTTTTTTTTTAAATAATAATTCGACAAACGAATATATCACAAAACTTACTGTCACTTCACAAATCAAATTTCTACATAAAATAAATGAGGAAAATAAAAAAATCATACTTCAAAAAAACTTTGATAACCTTTAAATGGGGATCCTTAAATCAAAATTTACTTTCAAAACTGAAATCATAATATTTCAATATATCCCATATCTAGAGACAACTAATTTAAAACTCGAAGCCACATCACCAAAATTTATTTGTGTTAATCTACCAAATTTAAATCCTCTAATCTTTCAATTTCTACTCAACATGATATTCTTCTCTCAACTGGTAGATTTTATATTCAATCAATTACATCTTCGAAAATATTTAATCAAAACTCCTTGTGGCCTATCATTACAAAAATTGTTCTCCTTAAAATCAAAAGTGTCAACTCTTCAAAGTCAATATAAAATTTAATTCCAAGATGCATATGATATCATTACTCAAATAAGATCTTTTCCTTCATTAATTTTTCACTAAACTCAATGTTCATATTATCGGGTGCAACCTTCTCAAATTTTTTTTTTTTTTTTTTTTATTTTTATTCATACAATTCGTCATCCTCAATTATTTACATTTTAAATCCAATATTTCTTGTTTCGATTATCCTTTATAGTTAATTCACCATGCACCTTCCTAGAGTGCATTCTCTATGCCTAGCATTGACAACCTTTATTTTATTTTATTTTTGAATGTCAAACTATTCACAAACTTTTCTCGATACTAATCACCATTGTATATTTTAACTCATATATATCCTATATATCATGCACTCTAAGAATCCAAGCTATAAAATGTTCTATGTTTACTTCATAAGGCAAAATCAGATTCGAGGCATGATTGCTAAATATCAAATAAAATGTAAACATGTTTAGAATCTTCTAGATAGAGTTTAGAATATTTTGTTGTGATCAAAATCATGAGTAACATCGAGGTATAATTTTAAATAATCAAAACGAGTTTAAAGTTCTAAACAGAATAGAAAATGTAGATGACTATTCTTCTGAGATTAAGGATTTATCAAAATATGTGTTTGAGATTCAAGAGACTGGGCTAAAATCAAGAGAAGTATCTGTTCTCCGATTTCGAAGATGAAACGATCAACCTTGATTTGAGTCAAACACTAGATAAGATAGAAGCATCACAGCTTCAGATTAAGTAAGAAAAACCAATGATAATATTCCCGACAAATCACTCAGGGAATACAAAATTTATTTTGAGAAGAATAATTTCAGAACTAAGGAAAGTTGAAAATTTGAGAGAAGGTAAGTCTCATTGATTCAAGGAAATCAATTAGAATTGTCTAGTAACGCCAAGAAATTAAATAGCTTTGGGACAGCTAAAAAAATCCCTTGACTTAAGAAAATTTAACAATAGAAATTCTGACCGTTCCTGCTTCATGATTATAGAAGCTTTCTAGGCCTTGATTTGATCAAAATTTCATAGATAGAGTAGGGTTTTTAAAATGAATGGAGGAAATTAACAGATGAGAATATTCTCGATTTTTGGGAAAACATAGGAGATAGTATTGAAATTGAAAATAACTCCTTTAGGAGAATCATGAACTGAACTAATTCTTCTGGTAATAATTGACCTTGAGGTTTAAATGATCCCAGAAGAACTTTGATTCAGGATTGATTTCGAGAAAGTTAGTCAATTAGAAAGGAGATCAAGGCAAAAGGTTGGATAAGGGTTGTAGATATATATTGAGTAGAAAAGAGTTTAATAGGGTTGTAAGAGAATATTGAAACTCTTCATAACAAATGAATCAAATTCCAATGAGGTAGAGAAGTAAATCTGATCAACCAATGAAAAATTAAAATTAGGTTTGATAAAGAAGAAGATTGAAAAATTCAATCTTATTCCAAAAAGAATATGAATCCTAAAGTATACTAGAACCTGAAAATTATGGTAGGAGAATAATTTCAAAAGTCATGGGACACTCAAAGGTACAATCAGCTTAATCTAGATAAGGTTTAGGTACAAATACAAACAAGGTATCCTACGAAACTATAAGCAGTCAAAAATAGATATTTAATTAAATAATTTTTCGGCCCTATAATGTAACATGGTGTATATCATCTAAGTGTTCTAGTTGTTTCTAAAGTCTGTTTTCCTAAAGTCTCAACTATCCCTAGGTCAAGTTTCAGAACTGCGCGATGGTCTAGACTAAGTTGACTAGACCAATTTACAGATCTGACCTGCATGGGCCACCACTAAAAACATGTCACGACCCGGTCCCAATTACTTGGGTCGAATCGGATCATGCCCAGCCTGCACCGTTGTTGAGACGGCGGCAGTAAGCTGTATTCAGTAGTGAAACACATGCAGATAAAAATTTCTAACGAATATAAATCTTTTATTCAATTTAAAATTTTGAAATACAACAACCATTAATACAGCAATTACACTTGATACATTGGTTAATAAATTACTATCCAGCTCTACTGTTCTTGGGTTCCAGGTTCTGCGAGAACAGGCATCAGATCTTCGACGACACAATCACCTAAAATGTTGGTCTCCAGTCAGGAGGGAGCAAAGTACAATTCATGCAAATTTTAACAATTAAAATGACAATTTATAACATGCATTTTTAAACAGTTTGAAAATGAACAATTTTGAAATAGTACAGTACAGTGATATGAATAGGTAAAGAATATGACCGGTTTGGGTACATTTGTATCCTAGCGATACGGTATGGCTTATCCCCGTGTGAGAGAGGGGTAAGCTAACACATTCATTATCCTAAGTTTGGATTTGGTCATATCCAGTACACTATTCCCCCAGTCCCCAACAATACGATCAATGCTCCCGAAGGAGTTCGTGTATAATTGTGGTTTAAACTTGCAATGAAACAATTGTGAAAATAATTGTAAAATCTACATAAAATGTACTTGCCTTTAATTATATGACTGGAATGAAGGTTGACTTCCGGGGTTGATGTTCAGACTTGTCCTCGAAATCCTACAATCGAGAAGTCTGTCTTAGAACCAATATTGAACCATATCTAGGTGTGCTAGTTACAATCTCTAGAATTTGTCCTAGTCAAATTTTAGGTTATTTACAACTCTACTTAGAGCGCGCTTATCGAGGTGAGTTACTATCTTACAAAGAAAAGCCATTTTAACTTTGTATTTGGAAAAACTCGTAGTTATTGATTTTACTTGGTAAAAACTTTGTATTTTGTATTATATATAAAATTAATAGTTTTCTTTTAAATGAGAAAACGTGAATTTGTAATAAACTTGTAATTTCCTAATTATTTTATTGTGAGAAAATGATATTTAAATTTTTATAAAGTAATTATATTATCATTTTACGTTTTACGTTAATCAACCAACCAAAATAAAATTTACAATATTACAAAACCACAGATAATAAATAAAAGCTGGGCTTATGCCCTTACAGACCTTTTTACATAAATTGAAATAAGAGAAAAGGTTAGTTAACTCTAAATAATATCCTGCAATTTAATTACTAAAACAAAATTAATAAATTAAATTAAAATAAATATTACTAAGAGTCTCAGACTTGGTCCAATCGTCACAAAATTAGCTAATGCCTCAACGTCCGGAAATCCCGGTTTCGTTTGCATTTCGCTAAGGGTCCATTGACCGATACGGTCGTCACCCAATAAATCCAAATATTTTATATTTTTCCAAAAATCATTTTAAAACTATATAATTAAATTTTATAGAAATTTCGGCAGCATCTCCTCTATTTTCGGGACAACCCAAAAACTGGGAAAGTGCGCCATAATTTCCTGCAAATAATCCCAAACCAGGGAAACCCAATTTCCAATCCAGAAAATAATAATAATATCCGAAACCCGAAAATAATATCCACAACACGTTTCCGAAATTCGGAAAACCGAAATTAAACTCAGAAATTTCGAAAACTCCTAGAACCAAAACCAAAAGAAGAACTATTCACTCAAAACCAATATTCCAACCACAGCCTAAAAACGTCAAGCCAGAACTTCTTCCGAAATGGACTTCGGAAAACAGAAGCTCTAACATAATACTAAAGATACCAAAAATCTCAGAACCTATCCAACAAGTGTTCGAAAAATTCCGAATATAGAAATTATATGAAAATCAAAGGAAAACAACATCACAGAACATGATTCCGGAAATTCCGAAATCGAAACGTATCGAATCCGAATTCCTGGAACGGAATTGGGGACCAAATTCATCACAGACGCGACACAGGAGGGACGAACTACTCTGATTAACAGGAATTACCCAAATCCGTTGGTCGGTGAGCCGCGGGATAACTTAGGAACGGAAACGTAGTCCGCGAGGGAGCCGAACAGAAGAACGCAGAACGGGAAGCACTGGACAGCGGATCGGACATCGCCAAATCCACGTACGGAAGCGCTGGACAGCAAGCCAGGGTACGAGGAGATGCTGGACAGCAGATTGGAGACAGGGGCCGCCGGGCTCGGTGTCGAACGGCGAGCGACGCACGGGACGTGCACAAGGGGTCGGCCAGATAGGCTGGCCGGGGTACTGCGGGCTCGGGAACACCAGCGGCGGAGGCCGCGCGGATCGGAACGCGGTCGCCGGAGTCGCCAGGCGAGGCCGGCCTGGACTCGGGCGGAGGGCAGCGCTCGGCCCGCGGGAGGGTCGACGGGGTGAATCTCTCGGTCGGCCGAGAGGGGATGCGCACAGGGAGGACCGGCGGAGGAGTCGGGCGCCGGAGCGGCGGCCCAGGGGCGCGCTCGCGGAGATCGAGGAGCGCGGGGTGGCGTCGGCCTGGGTGGTCCCCGCAGGGGTCGGCGGCGTCGCGAGATGCGCCGGAGGGGGCACTAGCCTGACGGGCGGGGGTTCGGCTCCGGGGAGGAGCTCGGTCGCCGGATCTAGGGCACAAGAGTTTTGGGGGTTAGGTTTGAGAGTTGGTGGTGATAGTGAATGGAGGGGATAGAGAGGGTTATATAGAAGAGAGGATGGGGGTTACGGAAGATTGAAGGAGAAGTCGGCGTTAGGGAGCTCGGGAGCTCGGTCGGGAACGCTCGGAAGCTCGAGCGTTGGAGTATTAATGTTCTCTGAACATTAATGGTGATGGTGGTGGGTTTCTAAAAAAAGAAATGAATGAATAGTTAAAGTTCTCAGAACCATTAAGAGTTGGTGGAAAATAAAGAAAAGGATTTTGTATAAATAATATTTCTTATTTATTCCCGAAACCGAGTTCGGCTCGGATTTTCGAAATAAATAGGAAAAGTAAATAAAATGAAACAATAGGTTTTTAAAAAAAAAATAGGAAAATTTTTATTTATTTATTATAGGCTCAAAAATTAAATAAATTATTATTATTATTTTTTTACGGGTTTCACAGATACGGTCCTGCTGGCGCAAGTTTCGTCTCGATCTGATGAGTATGCACAAAGCAATT
>JANAVB010025198.1:11473965-11481465 GCA_029216955.1 Iris pallida
TACGAAAATCTAAAATTACCATTTAAATCAAAATAAATAAAATAAAAATATTTTAAAATTTCGGGAAGGGGAGCTACAAATCTACCCACCTTAAAATAATTATTTGCATCAAGACTTCCTTTTTGAAACATTTATTTTTGAAATTCGAGGAAGTGAAACCGTGCTCTGATACCAACTTGTCACGCCCCGATTCGGGAAATCGCTCGCTTTGCTTCGATTCACACCGAATCGATCGTCCTCGCTAAGGCGTGATGCCGTACAAGTCTGGAGTTGCACTTGTACAAGTCTAGAACATGCACATTTATATCAATTCATCACATTTGAAAAATAGCCACAGATGCGGAAACATTGAGTAAGCGGAATAGGAAGAAAATATTCATTTATTGATGATTGTAGTCAGAATACAACTTTTCTCGATAATATTTGAAATGCCTTTTCGGCTACATTGATTCATGAAAGAAGTACAACTGATAGGCTGCCATGAAATAATTTCCCGTTCCATACATCATGCCCCTTTAGTACTTTGAAATATAAGCAGCTATCTTTGAAATCTCCGCAATACTTTGTGCGTCTTTAGGGAAAAACAACTTGAAAGGAAACAGCAGTTCAGAAAGCTTTAGTTGCGAGGTGCGCCTGAGCCTTCTCAGTACCTGTAGAGGAGGGGTCAGCACATTATAACAATGCGCTGGTGAGCCCCGTTGGCCCACTCAGCTAAACCAATATTTTATTAATGACAAGCATTTTTAAAGATATGAACTTATAAGGGACAGGCAACATTTAGAGTAAATCACAATTCAAATGACATGTAGTTCATAAACCATGTTTACTTTACCATTGGCCGAATCCAGCTTTCCTGCATAAGATACAGGATAATAAATATACTTACCGCCCCTGCATAAGACATTGATTAGCATACATTCCCACGATGTGACCACTGGTGTTGTTAAACCATATGGACTCTTTTCATTCATTCATTTGCATTTGGGACTTCAAGATAATGAGATGACAACAGTAGGGAGCTAGCCTCTATGATGCCTCGCATTACTCATGTTTCCCAAAGCACTTATTATTTCCTCCTAGGCCGAATCGGTACAGGCGCCCCTGTACCGTTCGAGGAAATTATTGCTCAATCTTGTATACAAGTTGTCCATGGTCAGGCGAATGTGTGTCCGACTCGATATACACAGTGTGCATAGAATATTTGAAGTAATAGGCAACATGATCATTCTTAGCATTTCATAACCATCATTCTAGGCATCAATTCAATCATTTCTATGTCAGTTCATTGCAGTTTAATCAATTCATTTCAATGTTTATATCTCTAGCATCTTAGTGGCATTGACTTGTGGCATTAGCATCTTGGTATCGATCAACGGATGTTGCAAGATAATTATTTAGTTGGCGTGAAGGAATAGCGAGAGGGACAATACCACCACAGAGATCCACACTCACCAATTTAGAGAATCGTCGAGAGAGAGAGAACACTTGCACGCTTAGCCTTCCGTCATGCGTCAGTCTGCATTGGCACCAAAAGATTGATTAATAATCCGTCTCGTTGTGTTCTCTTCTCTCTTAATTCTCAAGAATGAATGCTATGCAAATCGATGAAAACGGACAAGACTCAAATCATCGAAAATCATTCAGAAAAGCATCCATCAAAACCAAGCAAAAAACCAGCAGCAAAACATCCAGAAAAACTCTTGGACGCATTTCAAGAGAAACCGATCATTAATTGGAAAGGTTCTTATGCACTTGTCCGTGATCGATTCGATGCCGACGGTAAGTTTCCCAATACTCGGTTCTGACCGAGTTAGCCAAGCCACAAGCCTTACATAGTGAACCGCTAGGAGCGGGACACTACAAATAACTCTTCCAAATTATCCAGGATATATGGTATCTATAATCCTCTCGTATCTATCAAACACTCAAAATTTAACAAGCAACAAATTTATACAAGTAGCTAAAATTTATTGATAAATGCTAGTAAGCATGACCATTCGTTGCTCTGAAGTAGAAAGGGGAGGAAGATAAGGAAAAAAATAATCGGAAGCAATTATGAAGTTTCAAGAGCAGAAGAGAGTTTCCACGGTACAGCTAAAAAGGTGTTTACGAACCACTGACTTGTTTGCTAGGTTGGGCTACTCTAGTCCAGTCACTTGCTAAATCGAAGAACACTTGTTTCTTAGGGGGATTGCAATCCATGCCATACAGAAATTCTGTTCTCGAAGTTCTAAACATCAATTCCAAAATAGAACAGAATTTGAGAAAACAAGATTGTGGTCTTAATGGGTTCTTTATTTGGGCATCAGTCGTTGGTTGGATGAACATTGGGTTTCAATCTATATGGACTGGACAAGATTCAAATGATAAAACTATTTCTACTAGGTTAGGGTAACTTAGAATAGTCTTCTACCCAAGGGTTGAGCTAGTTGCCAGTTGGGTTGGTTAGATAGGTTCCTAAAGTCCAGAATGCGCCTTTAGTGACTTTTAAGTAGCACATGAGGTCTTAATTGGGTGGCACACTAGTGACATGTGCATAGTGGGCCTCGAGTAGATCATAACTATATATTGGGTTGAAGGAATTGATTCAAGGTTGAGGCTCTAATAGAAGTCGAAAAGTATACCGTTATTGTGGTAAGGGTTGTAGCTAGTCCTTTTTACCTGAAAGTCGTACCATAAAAATAGAGTACAAGGGGACGGGTTTGAGTGGGACATGATATACCTAGATGAAGGTGGACTCGTCTAGAACTTGCATATGAAATTGTTGGAAGGTAATAGCTGGTCTTGTGCTCCGAATATTAATGACACGGCCGGGGACACAAAATGATCTAAATGGAAAGTGGGAGTCTACAGGGCACTAACTATCATTCTAATAAAAGTTATTCTAATCAATCGGTGATCTTCGTACATCCCAAAACTTTAGGAGGCTTACAGTCTACCCACCTTAAAAATAGGACATTGTCTTAGGAATATTGAGGTTAGAGGGTTCCCAAAGTCCGGATACTGTACCTCGACTCTTTGTTAATAGGGAATAAGGCACGGCGTATCGGGATACGGTAGATATAAGTCAAGTCAAGGATCGTTCCTCAAATTTAGATGGCTAGCAGGTTCCAATAGTAGTTTGAGGATTGAGAGGAGAGTGGGTAACTCAAGGCAAGGTTTTCGTTACATGACCGGCCGATGGTAGCTACACTTGTGTATACAACTATCATAGCCATGGGAAATACTCTGTATCTATCTATCAATTACGAGCTTTCGTCTTTCCAATCAGTGAAAGACAAAAATAATAAAGAGGTTAAGAGAGATGTCACCGAATATAATTACGTGATCCAAGGGCGAATGTATAATTCAAGAGGAATTATCAAAGCAGTCGCGGATGAGATCCTAGATACCTATATCTCAATCCACGTAGTATAATTAAACGACGAGCGAACCAAATGCATCATGGTTGATCAGACCGTAATACAATGATTCTGATTAGACAATATGTTAGCTGGCGTCCCCAATAAACATATGTCTCGAATCAAGCTCGATAATAGAGCAAGCTTGCAAAAACTAGGCTGTAATAGCAACGTTGGTCAAGATAGACAAATATAAGTAGGCGAGATTTTTGGAAGGAGGAATAAGTAGTTCGAGTTTTGAGAAAATCAAAACCTTACATGGTGTTCCTACTTATACAGTCTTCCTAATATCCATAAGGCCTTGGTCGACTAATTGATTATGGGTTTCTGAATTCTATATTCTTGGCAAACCTGTTAGTGTCAGTAAATTACTTCGTCAATAGATCACAAGGACCACATAATGCTAGATTGGGAGACTGGCTATCCAACTTACAGAACTTATACTAGTATGAGTTTTGGATCCTAGGGTCATACAGGACAGTCCATATCCTCTATCGTGCCCTAAACTTGTAATTACGTCTAAAATTATTTCACCGGGAGTTATGCCTCCTCGGTATACTCTGGCTATGACAACTCTCGGTTCCGTGATTCAGGTAAAATAAGCTATCAGGTACTCCACCTTATATTGACGCAAAGGTATCTAAGATCTAAGAGGTCAACTACGACATGGTTTTAGCAATGTTCTATAACCTATGATCCTCAAAATAGTTTTATCTCTATGGGTTGTGCCTCGCCAGTGCGCTGCTGGCTGCAGTGAACCCACATTCTCTACTCTCTACTAATTAACGACAGTGCGCTGCTGTCTAACCATTATTAGTTAACTAACATTCTTTTAACTATATCCGAAAATTCACGAGCTTCTAGAGATTCAAACAGGTTGACTAAAATAAAAGCGTAGGTAATTGTCCTATCAGCCACAACACTTAAAATAAAAGAGTTAACATGGAGGAATTAACTAAAGACGAAAGAAATACAAACATTCGAGTATTTATGTTATATGTATTTCTATGGTTGAGGGAAAATCTCAAATAAATCTACTTCGATATTCGTATGCAAATAATAGAATCAGAGAAAGGAGGAAAAAAATTTAAACTAATTCCCTACGGCAACATAGTATTTAAAATAGGCAATTCTAATTTATGATATGATGTTATATCTAATAGGGCAAAAGATAATTGAACAGATTATCAAGGTGAAGGCCTAACTAACCAAGCGAATAGTGGATCCACATGGGATCATAATGTCATATCAAAAGTAATAGTGTACCTGTAGCGATCTAGCAAGCTATATAAATTGCATGACCTATCTAAAAACCTTAACTACCCAGTGGTCAATTAGAACAAGGGACTCCTAGTCCTAGTTATTCTCCTAAATTATTTTAATCCTAATTGTGAATGAGCATTTCATGGGCGCAGGCTCGCAATAGTACGACTAACGTACCATCACGAGTTCGTAATCTTTTGCGAAAACTGACCTGCATGGGCCACCACAAAAACTTGTTATGACTCGTACCCGCTTTTTCGGATACGAGACGTGTCCAAGCCAGCCTACGCCGCAGAGTCGGCGGTAGAACGCTGTCAAGCCCGCAAGAAATAAATGCTCAAGAAATAACATTTGCTGCTCATTCACAATTCTAAATTTATTACAACATTTACAAGAATTATGTTTAAAGAAAATACAAGACTTTACAATTAATGAAATTGATACAATGCTATCTACTTCTCGGTTTGACTTCAGCATACCCAAGCTTTCCCATTGTTAACAGTGATCGCGGCTAAACTTGAAAAATGTTGGTTTCCAGTCAGGAATGGAACAAGTACACAAACCAACGGCAATGCAAAACACAATAGAATTAACAAGACGTGAAAATAGCATATAGAATATGAAAGCTAGTAAGATAACTGATGACATAGCACGATAGAGAAGTAAACAAGGAAAAACTAATAAAAGACATCTATCTAGGTGGTGGAAAATATCTGTTTTGACATGTGAACGGCTAGGGGGTAAAATCCGGCTCACTGTACGTGTCGTGTGCAGCTGCTATCATTCAAGAATAGACATTTTGGGGATATTTCTGGGTAGTCCACATGTCTACTAAGATATTTCCGCTCCCGACTACTCCGTGTGACGAGCGTGTCAACAAGCAGCAAGATATATGTATAGACATAAAATAAAAAGACTACTATGAATCGGAAAGCAATCAGAAAGTGCACTTGCCTGAGGTCCTTAGCTGGAGAAACCAATAACACTATACCACTCAAAGAGCCACAATCAGTCAACACATGCAGAAGTCTCCAGATGCTGAAATAAACAGTACCAACGTTCTTAGAATAGTCAAATTAGCTAGGATTGCCTGTCCTTAAGTCTAATTCTGGACACAGGGGCAAAACGATAATTTTGGGCAAAAACGATGTCCGCCGATGGACCCGCTTTGCACCGAAAAGTGTGCCAGAGTCAACGGTCTCTAAAGTCATCAAACTACATGTCTACGGATCCGGTTTCCCGATACGAACCTAACCGTATCTCCAAAGTTGGTTTTCGGCGGGCCGTGCACAAAATCGCCCGTTAAATGGGACCGTAGAGCCCGCAAAACGACGTATGATTCGACTTTCTCAAAATTGGACCAAACTTGGCATACATGACCAAAAAAACGATACGATCCTGCTGGCGCAAGTTTCGTCTCGATCTGACGAGTGTGCACAAAGTAATTGAAGAATTTGTAAAGTGCACGATACGATGAATTTCGACGGATACACATCAAATTCGTCGCGCACACGCGACCAATTTGAATTCCGCCAAAGCCCACACGACCACGAAGCCGTTACGCAGCTTTTAATGTCTTTGGTTCGCGACTACGTCACCCGGTTTGGCGGGACGCACGTCGTATGGAAGGGTTTTTCATAATTTCTAAACTGTTTTACGTAGATAATTTCTCAACTTTGAAAACTGTTTTCTCAGCATGTAATTAATGAAATTCAGAAATACGAAATAGGTTGCGATGTCCTATATGTTGTCAACAATTGCCTTCAAATAGATTTTTGAATTGGTCTATGGTTTGGCGAGAAATTGCCTTCCAAGTTGGGTATCTGGGATTGAATCTTGTTCTGTTTCAGAACAGTTTGTCGCCATTTTTGAGTCGGTTTCTAGGGCAATCCAGGGCATATATATGTAAAGCAGTTAAAGGGATTTATATACGTACATATTGACTTCGTACCCGAGGAGGAAGATCGTGAAACGATAAATCGGTCGTCGTGTAATTGCGCGGCAAAGTTGCTTGGTCGCACTGCTGCTGCCAGTCCTGCTGCGGTGTTCCGCTCGCGCGCGCAGGCGGGTGGCCGGCCTGCGACGCCTCGCACGGCTGTCCACGGTCGTGCCACGTCGGGCTGGGGGTGGCGGCGGCGTTGTTTGAGTTTTAGGGTTTCGAGTATTGTTCTCTCCCGATCTTGATATATACGCGCTACACAGGGGTCGGCTAGGACTCGGGGGAAAAAGGTTTGGCCGAGGGAAATAGTTTAAAGTCGTGGGCTTGGGGGTCATGCAGGGCTGGGCCCTGTGTGGGCTGGCCAGCTGCTGATCCCCTTTTTCTTTCTATTCTTCTTTTTCTTTTTCTTTTTCTATTTAGCAACTATTACATGTATATTTATATTTATATATATACATATATATGTATACATACACGTATATATTTATATATATACATACACACATTTACATATATATATATTTTATATATATACAATCACATATATATTTATCAATACATATTTAATATATGTGTGTATATATATATATATATATATATATATATATATATATATATATATATATATATATATATATATATATATATATACAACCGAAAATGGGAAAGAAAGTGAAGGGTCTGCAGCTGCCCCCTCCTCTGAGCGCGGTCGCCCCACCCAGCCCGCCGGTGGCCGGGTGGCTTTGGTGGCCGGTCGGCCCGCTCAGCCAGCCTGCGGGTCCGGGGATCTTCGTCCCTTTCGGCAGCTATCCCCCTCCTTTTTATCCTCCCTCCGGCCTCCCCGGCAGGCCGCCTTCCGGCCACCTCGGCTGGCCGCCTTCCGGCCTCCTCGGCAGG
>JANAVB010025198.1:11486465-11637361 GCA_029216955.1 Iris pallida
AAACCATCCATGTCGTATCAAGAGTCAACCCCCTCAGGGTCCTCATGACTAAGCCGGGTGCACTCAGCTCTCGCCTCGCCACCTGGGCGATATTATTGTCCCCTACCACATGATCTTCGTCCCACAGAAAGCGATTAAAGGTCAAGCTCTGGCAGACTTTTTAGTAGCTCATCCAGGTTCGGAGTCAACCGGGATAGACGAAGAGATTCCAGATGAGGTCGCCAATTCAAATACGATTTCCCATAATGCCATCTGGCGAATGTTCTTCGACGGCGCTTCCAGAACTGAGCCCAAAGGCAACATCGTCGCTGGAGTCGGAGTAGTATTGATCTCTCCCTCCGGGCTAGTGATCAATCGGGCCTACTCCCTCATGGAGCCCTGCTCAAATAATGTGGCTGAGTACAACGCTTTAGTCATTGGCCTCCGACTCGTAAAAGAGATGGGGATAGAGTATATGGAAGCATACGGCGATTCGCAACTAATCGTTAACCATATTCGGGGCTCATACGAAGTTCGTCATGAAGACATGATCCCCTATTACCAAATAGCAATGGACATCATCTCGTCCTTGGAATGATTCTTCATAGAACACGTTCCCAGGATCCAGAACATTGAAGCCGATGCCCTAGCAGGCCTTGCTGCTTCCTTAGCAGTTCTGAATCATGTTTACCACTTGGTTGACATAGTAAGCCGTGAATTGGTCTGTCCCAAGAATAATGTTCAATGTGTGGAGAGTTACTCCGCTCTGACTGTTGACGAAGCACCAGACTGGAGACAGCCATTCATTGACTTCGTAGCCTATGACATCCTGCCAGAGAATCCAAAAGAATCCACTTATATCAGAAGACGTTCCCTCAGATTCTTCTACGACACAGAGACAAAAATGTTGTATCGACGATCATACGATGGATTACTGCTTCGGTGTCTGTCAAATACAGAAGACAAGAAAGCTGTACGCAAAGCTCACGACGGCATCTGTGGGGCCCATCAGTCTGGCCCAAAATTGTAAGACCGCCTTCGCCGAATGGGCTATTACTGGCCCACGATGGTTGCGGATGCAATAGATTATGCACGAAAGTGCAAAGCCTGTCATGTCCACGCAGATTTCATCCATCAACCATTCGAGTTTCTACATCCAACGGTGGCAGTCTGGCCATTCGAAGCATGGGGAATGGACATCATTGGTCCGATCACTCCGCCTTCGTCCCGGGGATATCGCTTCATAAACGCAATCACAGATTACTTCTCCAAATGGGCGAAGGCTATTCTGCTGACAGAAGTGAAGACATCAAACATGATCAGCTTCCTCAAGCATCACATCATCTATCGCTTTGGACTTCCCCGAAGGATCATCCAAGACAACGGTCCGCAGTTCGCAAGCCACGCCTTCTATCGGTTCTACGATAAACACCGGATCCAGAATGTTGCTTCAACGCCATACAATCCGGCAGCTAATGGTCTGGCTGAAGCGTTCAACAAAACCATAATCAAGCTGCTCAAGAAAGTCGTGTCCTCAAACAAACGCGATTGGAATGCGAAGCTTCGCGAATGTTTATGGGCGTACCGTACTACAGTACGGACGGCCACTGGAAACACACCATTCTCTCTGGTATATGGTAGCGAAGCAGTTCTCCTATTAGAGACTCAAATACCCTCACTCCGCGTTGCTCTCACCTACCGACTAATGACGGATGATAATCGCCATCGCTGACTACAAGAGTTGGAGGCCCTAGATGAGAAGCGTCTGTTAGCTCAACAACGAATCGAGCTATACCAAGCACGTATCTCGGGAGCTTTCAACAAGAAGGTTAAAATCAAAAGATTCCAAGTGGGCGATCTCGTTCTGGCAGTACGGAGGCCGATGGTTATGACTCACAAAACTGTAGGCAAATTCCAGCCAAAGTGGGAAGGCCCATTCATCATCGAGACTGTGTTCTCCATTGGAGCTTATCACCTCGCGAAACAAAATGGAGACTTGCTTATGTTCCCATCAACAGCAAGTTCCTGAATGTCACTACCACTTTTCTAGCTTGGGGTATTTTGGTCATTTTTGAAATTTTGGAATTAATTTGGAGTTATTATGTATTATTTAGATTTATTAGAATTAATATGATTTTTGGTGATTTTTAGTATAATTGATTTTGGTCTTATAGTTGACTTTGACTAATGTTGACTTAGGAGATTGTCCTATAGGCTAACCTAGGTCATGACTACTTGGTTAGGTTAAGTAACCCTAGCTTGACCTAAGTTAGTGTTATCATAATCATTAGAATCATTTTAGGGAAATTAGGAAATACTTTGATTAAGGAATGGCTTGTGAAATCACAAATCATTATTGTGACTTAAGGCCCATAGGCCCAACCATGTAGCCAAACCCTAACCCTAATCAGCCCATGGCCAGCCACTAGGTCCCCTCTCCTCTATATAATCCCTCCTAGAAATTAGGGCTAGCCTCCATTGGGATTTGTGCAAGTTTAGAAAGAGGTGAGTCTCCATCTTCCCTAATCCATAGAAAATCCATTTCAACTCTATTTTCCTCCAAATCAATTGCATTAGGACCTAATTCTTCTGTTCTTTCTGTTTGTGTAAGAATATTTCAGAGTAGGGACAATTTGTGGGAGTTTTTGAAGCTTGGAGAACCATTCCATTTGGGGTTTTTGGGAGCTTTGCACATTAATAGGTATAATCTATTTTACTCTATGAAATTTCTGTTAGTTTGCATTTCTAGGATGCTCTAGCCCTAACCTAATGGTAGGATAAGCTAACCCTAGAATTTGAGCCCATTACGTGTTAGTATCGGACACGTATCAGCGTGTATAGGAACGTGTTCGACGAAATGTCTCAAAGGGTATTTCGACCTAATTTCTGGATTGTGTTTGAATAGAAAAATAGTACTAGACCTTGCTTATGCATTTTTACTGTACTGAGTACGATTTAGCATCGTGTCGAGTCACACGGACACGCGGACACGCGATCGCACACACGCGCACGCTGGCAGTTCCTTGCCCTGCTGCTCGGGCTTCTTTTCGAGCTGGACACAGCGTTTTGACTCATGAAAATTGACACACGTATTGTGTCCACGACTGACACGGGGTCTCCCAAGTGGCACGACCCCTCGTATCGTGTCGGACACGATATTTTGTGTGCACGAGTTGTGCACTGTGCGGTTCAGTGTGCACAGTGTGTTCTTGTGTAATTCGAATTTAATGCTTCTAATTGTGTTTTTAATTGATTAGTTAGATCCCAAATATGATGTTTAATCTCTGTTATAGTAGGTTACATGTTAAATTACGTTTTAATGTGGAATTGAGGATTCGAATGGGTTAAGCTCACATAACTGATACATTCTGATATATGGTTTTCTCAGTTAAATTCCTAACAATTTAATCCCTATTTTAGTAATATTTTTCACTAATTTTGATCCCCACATATTTTTTGTTTTGGGTTAGTGCAATTTTTACATTCGAATTGGCTCGAGAGTGTGAGAATGAGTTTTTGGCAAATGGGTTGGTCTTCGAAAGTCTGATACATGTTCTAAATAACTATTTTATTCAATTCCTAACTCTTAAACCTCAGTTTCTTGCTATTTTTTCACTGAATTATGATCCCCACATATTTGATTGTTTATGTTAGCTTAACATTTCCATTCAATTGGTTTTATGGTATTGAAAATGGGATTTGGTTAAATGGTTTTGAATTGGTTTCCCTATTTGTGTTAAACTGAGATTACTTCACTATTAAACTGAAACTTCCTAAGTTATTACACTGCTATGAGTAATCCTGAGAACACCTGTGTTTGGCACTATTTTACTGAATAGTTGAACCCACACTGTCATGTTAACCTGAGATTATTACACAATGTTACATGTACCCCCACACACAGGACTGTCATTTAAACTTGAATTCCTGAGAACATACTCACACAGGCTTCCTGAGATTATTGCAATGCTTCATATTACATTACATACACATACAATGTTAGCTCACACACATTGACACAGAGCATTGTTTCCTGAACACACACCCTAGTAGCTATGGTCCTGTCCATTTGTCACACACCATCTAATCTAACTCACACACACAAAAGTTTCATTAACCTGTGAACTGTTTTTCTGTTTCAGATATCACATTCTCATATGACACTCACCCATCCCCATGACTGAACTCTATTGACACCCTCTAGCCTAACACACACACATACACATGAGCACTAGTGTCATATATACATGTATAGGTATTGAGATGAATAGGTACATATATATATATATATATATATATATATATATATATATATATATATATATATATATATATATATATATATATATATATATGTATGTGATATATTATAGGTAGCCTACATGATAGGTATAATCCTATATTAGATTGTATAATATATTAATGTGTCTATTATAGTTAGACTTATGATTTGACTTGTGTAGATGAGTTATGGGTTGGCCTATGGCATGGTATGCCTAGTATGGAGTCTAGAATAGACTGTTAGCCTTGATAGGACCTAGAATAGCTTGTTTGACCTAGTGAGACTTGGTTAGACCTAGTTGACCATAGTTTGACTTAGGTTTGACTTTAGGGTTGACCAGAGTTGACCAAGAGTTGACTTGGTCTAGATTGACCTAGATTCATGTAGAATGCATTGATTTGCATCTTATTATTATTATAGACTCATAGTGACTTGTACTGTTCTATAGGAGACAGACACCATTCCTCGGACAGTATATATTCTCCAGATTCACCGGATACAGGCGAGTACATTCTCTGATCATTTCATATCCTGCATTAGGAGTATATTTCCTGCTTTAGATTACTTTACATGAAGCTGACACGTTGGAAACACGGATTAGTACTATATGGATCTTGTTGTGCGATGTTATCCCCTTAGCGGATACATCGGGTATTCGTGTTCGTATACTTTATCGTGAACATCGTGTACTCCTTGTATTTGTGACATTCGTGTACGAAATGTGTGAAATCATGTATAATCATGTATTCACATGACCTTCGTGTACAATAACATAACTTAACTAGATCCTTGTGTATTGATTGGGGTGGGGGAGTAGAAGTGGTTATGTATTCAATCCAGTAGATTACTCATGTACAACCTCTGTAGATTACTCGTGTACAACATCGTGCCGTCTACATAACCATCTTGAGCTCTGAATCACTAGCACTGTTAGTTCTCTATATACTGTAGCTATTTATTTACAGTCTCTCTCTTTTTATCATGTATTTCTTTCAGTTTCTTGTATCTTATTCTATAGCATGATTATATATCCTGACCTGCTATGATTTGATGAGATGTATTGTGCTCGCTCCTGTCCTGACTGGACCTGTTGAAAATTTTACAGAGGACGGGGCTGAGGCGTTCTACCCTACCTACTATGGTGCTACTTTAGATGAGTGCCTGGACTTGGACCAGCAGCAGGATCCACTAGCAGTAGATGACACTCCCTTAGATTAGGATTATCTTTACTTTACTTGGATTACTGTATTTAGATTCCGGGATATTTCAGAGATATGTATTTATTCTAGACACTTAGAATTCTGGATTTGTATCTCTGTGATGTTTCTCTCCTGGATGTTATCTATCTTTTATATCATTCTATCTTATCATGTTCTACCTTAGTTGTGATTGAGATATATTCTGTTATGTTACCCCCATTCGGGGAGTATAACTGTTATTACCTTCAACTGTTAGATGTTGTGACCTAGAACAGCGTTCTACCGCCAACACTGCGGCGTAGGCTGGACGTACCCACGTCTCGTGCCCTTACTCTAGGGTGCGGGTCGTGACACGTTTTAGTGGTGGCCCATGCAGGTCTAGGTTGGAAATATAGTGGTATTCGAACTAGAATATCGCTACAGCCTGCAGTAGGAATTAGTATATTTTGAAGGTACTCAATCACACTAGGAAAACTCCTTATCAGATTTCGTATATCTATTTTGTTGCTTATTGTCTTCCTTTGAATTTTAACTGTCCTCCTTTGATATTTCGATTCATTCTCAGTAATTATTTCTTGTTTGATCTGTGTCTCCTGGATGGTTGAGATGCGATCCCATCACCCTGGACTGGGAGACGCTGGAGTGGGGTCTAGCACCTCTCGACCTCAGCAGCAGCGATCTCCCGGTGCCACAGGGCCAGTGCAGCCCTTAGGAATCGGTGTTTCAGCCACTTTTGGAGGAGCACCTCCACCAGTCAGGAGGCCGGTTATGATTCCTGAGATCCTTCCACCGCAGCAGCCTCCGTCTGCTGGGATGGTAGACGCTGCACATCTCTTCTCCTTCGTGGAGAGGATTTTTGAGTCCCACCAGCAGCAGCAGACGAGGCAGACTGCAGATTTCAGGCAGGGGATCGATGAGGCGCACCAGCCGGTTCGTACTACAGTCGAGATGATCACAGCTCAGGGGACTTAGCTGCAGTCCCGTCGGAGGGAGAAGGACATTCAAGACTTCCAGAAGATGCATCATCGGGAGTTCTTCGGCACAGAGGGTATCCACTATGCCGATGACTGGATAGAGCATATTGATGAGATCTTCCGACTGGCGGATATACCAGATCGACTCCAGATCGAGGCGGCGGGCAGTCAGATGCAGGACTTAGCCCGTGCGTGGTATCAGACAGATCCCAGGATGGGAGTTGAGGGCCAGACTTGGGCCCAGTTCAAGGAGCTGTTTAAGGAGCAGTTCTTTCCTGATGTGGCCTTGGGAGGTATGGAGGCACAGTTTGAGGCTCTGGTTTAGGGGAACCAGACGGTAGCTGAGTATGCTGCAGAGTTTTATAGACTGGCCCATTTTATTGATGACTTGACAGAGAAGACGAAGGCGAGGAAGTTTTGCCGAGGTCTGATTAGAGAGGTTCGGTCGCTGACTAAGAGCGATCGGAACACTACATTTGCTGAGATATTTTTTTTAGGGCTATGGCGGCGGAAGACGACCTAGGGCTGAAGCAGAAGAGGGGTCGTGACTTCCAGGGTGGTAGCAGCAGTCAGGGGCAGGCCAAGAGGCCTCACTTCCAGCATCAGCAGCCACAGAGGCCAGTTCAGCAGTATCAACAGCAGCACCAGCATCAGGGCCGTGCACCATTTCAGCAGGTACAGCACCAGCAGCAGAGGGGGCAGCAGGCACCCAGGCAGCAAGCTGTTAGTTGTACATTCTGTAAGAAGCCTGGGTACAAGTGGGACGAGTGCAGAAAGAGAATCGGTAGATGCTTGATGTGTGGGTCAGCAGACCACCAGATGCGAGAGTGTCCAGTTGCGTCGATACGTCCGATACCAGGAGGAGCTGGGGCAGCCAAGGCTCCAGCAGGTCAGCCGAGGGGACCAGGCCTGCAGACCCAGCAGCAGAGGTTCCAGCAGCACCAGCAGCAGGCACGAGGTGGACAGCAGGAGCGAGCTTTCGCCATGGCAGCTGAGGATGCCGAGGCCATCAGAGAGCTGATAGCAGGTTCGGTTCTCCTAGATTCCCTTCCAGCATTTGTATTCTTTGATTTCGGAGCTTCCCACAGCTTTGTGTCAGTATTATATGCTATTAGACACAGTTTGGTTTCTGAACCATTGCCTAGGACCTACAAGATCACGACCGGGGGTGGGGTCATCCTCGTGAGTGATGTTTGCAGAGGGCGGAGCGTCTTATTAGGAGGCCGAGAGTTGGGAGTGAGTTTACTCGTCATTCCATTGCCGAACTACGATATAGTATTAGGTATGGACTGGCTGAGTAGACACCACGCCCGCATTGATTGTCGAGGGGGTAGAGTTTATTCGGGGTGCCAGGAGATCCAGAGTTTGAGTACACCCGGCGGCAGGCAGAGGAGGACGGCGGAGTCTACTGTGGAGCTTCAGTTGAGGAGCAGGTGGCTCCGCATCCCTTGATCGCAGAGTTTATGGACATATTTCCAAAGGAGTTGCCTGGGCTTCCACCGGACAGGGATGTAGAGTTTTCGATAGACTTGGTTCCCGGCACGGAACCGATATCTCAGCATGTCTATCGAGTGAACAACAGTAAACTGGTGGAGCTGTAGAAGCAGGTGGATGAGCTGCAGGACAAGGGCTTCATCCGTTCGAGTTCTTCACCTTGGGGTGCACCGGTACTCTTCGTGCCCAAGAAGGATTGGTCGGTACGGATATGTATCGACTACAGGGCACTTAACAACCTGACGATCAAGAACAGATACCCACTGCCGCGGATCGATGATCTCTTTGATCAGTTGAGCGGAGCTCGGGTGTTCTCGAAGATTGATTTGAGATCAGGTTATCACCAGGTGAAGGTGAAGTGGGAGGATATTCCCAAGACCGCTTTCAGGACGCGGTACGGGCAGTTTGAGTTTTTGGTTATGTCGTTTGGGCTAACCAATGCACCAGCAGTGTTTATGAATCTAATAAACAAGGTGTTCCACCAGTACTTGAACAAGTTCGTGGTGGTGTTCATTGATGATATCTTGGTATATTCCAAGACAGAAGAGGAGCACGAGGAGCATCTGCGGATAGTGCTAGAGACTCTCAGGAGGGAGCAGTTTTATGGGAAACTCTCCAAATGTGAGTTTTTCTTGGACCGGGTGGACTTCTTGGGGCATGTGGTGACTGGAGATGGTATCTCAGTTGACCCTAAAAAGATTGTAGCAGTTGAGGCTTAGACAGCGCCGACTTCAGTGGCAGATATCAGGAGTTTCCTGGGGCTGGCAGGATACTATAGTAGATCTGTGCAGGATTTCTCCCGGATTGCAAAGCCGTTGACACGATTGACCCGGAAGGATACTGAGTTTGTTTGCTCAGAGGAGTGTCAGGCAGCTTTTGATGAGTTGAAGAAGCGGCTTACGACAGCTCCGATTCTAGCATTGCCTTTAGGATCAGGTGGATTCACTATTTATAGTGATGCTTCAGGGAAGGGGCTGGGTTGTGTCTTACAGCAGCATGGGAAGGTGATTGCCTATGCTTCCAGGCAATTACGTCCCCATAAGAAGAACTACCCTACCCATGACCTGGAGCTGGCAGCGGTGATTTTGCTTTAAAGTTGTGGAAGTACTATCTGTATGGCGAGAGGGTAGAGATTTTCACAGATCATAAGAGCTTGAAGTATGTGTTTACACAGAAAGAGCTCAACATAAGGCAGCGCAGATGGCTAGAGTTGATGAAGGACTTTGACATCTTACTTCAGTATCACCCAGGGAAGGCCAACGTGGTTGCCGATGCCTTGAGTAGGTATCCGACAGCCATGTGTTTGACTATGGATCGGCACTTGCTTGCAGACTTGGAAAGCCTTGGGATTGAGATGATTGTGCCAGGGGTGCAGATGCAGTTGTGGGGCCTTCAGATACAGTCGGACTTGATAGACAGGATCAAGGCGACACAGTTCGAGGATGTGGCTCTGCGGTGTATCCGAGAGCAGGTTCGTGCAGGGTTGGCGGATGGCGAGTTTTCACTTGCAGAAGATGGTGCCCTGAGGCACGGTTCCCGATTATGTGTGCCTAGCGGGGAGGTCAGAGAGCAGATCATGCAGGAGGCTCACAGATCGCAGTACTCTAAACATCCTGGTGCCAATAAGATGTACAGGGATCTGCGAGAGCATGTCTGGTGGTACGGGATGAAGCAGGAGGTGTCCCACTTCGTAGCTAGATGCTTGGTCTATCAGCAGGTCAAGGCAGAGAGATAGAGGCCCAGAGGATTATTGCAGCCGTTGTCTATTCCAGAGTGGAAGTGGGAACATATTACCATGGATTTTGTATCTGGGTTGCCACGTACACCAGGAGGGAAAGATGCAATTTGGTTCATCGTTGACAGGTTGACCAAATCGGTCCACTTCTTGCCATTCAAGGTGGGTACGTCTACATAGAGGCTTGCGGAGTTGTATATGAGGCAGATAGTCAGGATTCACGGAGTTCCCATCAGCATTATCTCAGATTGGGATAGTCGCTTTACTTTCCATTTCTAGAGGAGTCTGCAGACTAGTTTGGGTACTCAGCTCAAGTTTAGTACTGCATACCACCTTCAGACGGACGGACAGTCAGAGAGGACTATTCAGACACTTGAGGATATGCTACGGACGTGCGTCCTGGATTTTGGAGGTTTTTGGGAGGATCATCTACATTTGGTGGAGTTTGCTTACAACAACAGTTATCAGGCCAGTATTGAGATGTCACCGTTTGAGGATCTGTACGGGCGTAGGTGTTGTACACCCTTATCTTGGAATGATGTTGGAGAGCGAGCTTTACTGGGACCAGAGATGGTTGTTGATGCAGCCGAGAAGGTGAAGCTCATCAGGGACAGACTTCGCGTGGCTCAGGACAGACATCGGCACTGGGCCGATAGCCACCGGAGGCCGTTGGAGTTTGAGGTACAGATTTAGAGATAGGATTAGAAGTAGGTTATTTTTTTGTATTTTGTTTGATTGATCATGTTTGATTTTTAGTAACTAAGACCTTGCTTGTGATTAGGTTGGAGACATGGTTTTTCTGCGGATATCTCTGACTCATGGTACGATACGTTTTCGTGGAGGTAGAAAGCTTAGCCCGTGCTTCATCGGCCCTTTCGTTATCAGCGGAAGAGTCGGTGACGTGGCATACAGGCTAGACTTTCCACCTGCACTAGTGGGAGTTCACAACGTAGTCCACGTATCACAGTTGAGACGGTACATGGCAAACCCTAGCCATGTGCTCGATCATTTGGAGATTGAGGTTGGACCTACTCTCAGTGATCCAGAGCAGCCTGTGGAGATTCTGGATCGCCGAGAGAAGGTATTAAGGAACCAGGTGATATCCTTGGTACCCATCGCATGGAGGCATCATTCTCCAGTAGAGTCTACCTGGGAGCGGGAGGATGAGATGCGCGAGCGGTACCCCTATCTTTTTGGACCTTGAGGTATACTTTTCTATCCTTCTCAGCAGTTTAGTTTTGCCTTTAAATTTCGAGGACGAAATTATTTTATGGGGGAAAGATTTGTCACTACCATTTTTCTAGCTTAAGGGTATTTTGGTCATTTTTGAAATTTTGGAATTAATTTGGAGTTATTATGTATTATTTAGATTTATTAGAATTAATGTGATTTTTGGTGATTTTTTAGTATAATTGATTTTGGTCTTATAGTTGACTTTGACTAATGTTGACTTAGGAGACTGTCCTATAGGCTAACCTAGGTCATGACTACTTGGTTAGGTTAAGTAACCCTAGCTTGACCTAAGTTAGTATTGTCATAATCATTAGAATCATTTTGGGGAAATTAGGAATTAGTTTGATTAAAGAATGGCTTGTGAAATCACAAGTCATTATTGTGACTTAAGGCCCATAGGCCCAACCATATAGCCAAACCCTAACCCTAATCAGCCCATGGCCGGCCACTAGGTCTCCTCTCCTCTATATAATCCCTCCTAGAAATTAGGGCTAGCCTCCATTGGGATTTGTGCAAGTTTAGAAAGAGGTGAGTCTCCATCTTCCCTAATCCATAGAAAATCCATTTCAACTCCATTTTCCACCAATCAATTGCATTAGGACCTAATTCTTCTGTTCTTTTTGTTTGTGTAAGAATATTTCAGAGTAGGGACAATTTGTGGGAGTTTTTGAAGCTTGGAGAACCATTCCATTTGGGGTTTTTGTGAGCTTTGCACATCAATAGGTATAATCTATTTTAATCCATGAAATTTCTGTTAATTTGCATTTCTAGGATGCCCTAGCCCTTACCTAACATTAGGATAATCTAACCCTAAAATTTGAGCCCATTACGTGTCCGTATCGGACACATATCAGCGTGTATAGGAACGTGTTCAACGAAATGCCTCAAAGGGCATTTCGACCTAATTTCTGGATTGTGTTTGAATAGGAAAATAGTATTAGACCTTGCTTATGCATTTTTACTGCACTGAGCACGATTTAGCATCGTGTCGAGTCGCACGGACACGCGAACACGCGATCGCACACACGCGCACGCTGGCAGTTCCTTGCCCTGCTGCTCGGGCTTCTTTCCGAGCTGGACACGACATTTTGACTCACAAAAATTGACACACATGTTGTTTCCACGACTGACACGGGGTCCCCCAAGTGGCACGACCCCTCGTGTCGTATTGGACACGATATTTCGTATGCACGAGTTGTGCACTGTGCGATTCAGTGTGCACATTGTTGTGTTCTTGTATAATTCGATTTTAATGCTTCTAATTATGTTTTTAATTGATTAGTTAGATCCTAAATATGATGTTTAATCTCTGTTACAGTAGGTTACATGTTAAATTACGTTTTATGTGGAATTGAGGATTCGAATGGGTTAAGCTCACAAACTGATACATTCTGATACATGGTTTTCTCAGTTAAATTCCTAACAATTTAATCCCTGTTTTAGTAATATTTTTCACTAATTTTGATCCCCACATATTTGTTGTTTTGGGTTAGTGCAATATTTACATTTGAATTGGCTCGAGAGTGTGAGAATGAGTTTTTGGCAAATGGGTTGGTCTTCGAAAGTCTGATACATGTTCTAAATAACTATTTTATTCAATTCCAACTAAACCTCAGTTTCTTGTTGTTTTTCACTGAATTATGATCCCCACATATTTGATCGTTTATGTTAGCTTAACATTTCCATTCAATTGGTTTTATGGTATTGAAAATGGGATTTGGTTAAATGGTTTTGAATTGGTTTCCCTATTTGTGAAACTGAGATTACTTCACTATTAAACTAAAACTTCCTAAGTTATTACACTGCTATGAGTAATCCTGAGAACACCTGTGTTTGGCACTATTTTACTGAATAGTTTAACCTACACTGTCATGTTAACCTGAGATTATTACATACTGTTACATGTACCCCCACACACAGGACTGTCATTTAAACTTGAATTCCTGATAACATACTAACACAGGCTTCATGAGATTGTTGCAATGCTTCACATTATATTACACACATATACAATGTTAGCTCACACACATTGACACAGAGCATTGTTTCCTGAACACACACCCTGTAGCTATGGTCCTGTCCATTTGTCACACACCATCTAATCTAACTCACACACACACAAGTTTCATTAACCTGTGAACTATTTTCCTGTTTCAGATGTCACACTCTCATATGACACTCACCCATCCTCATGACTGAACCCTATTGACACCCTCTAGCCTAACACACACACACACACACATGAGCACTAGTGTCATATATTATGTATAGGTATTGAGATGAATAGGTACATATATATATCCTATATATATATATGTGTTGTACTTTTATGGATATTATATATATATATATATATATATATATATATATATATATATATATGTGTGATATATTATAGGTAGCCTACATGATAGGTATAATCCTATATTATATTGTATGATATATTAATGTGTGTATTATAGTTAGACTTATGATTTGACTTGTGTAGATGAGTTATGGGTTGGCCTATGGCATGGTATGCCTAGTATGGAGTCTAGAATAGACTGTTAGCCTTGATAGGACCTAGAATAGCTTTTTTGGCCTAGTGAGACTTGGTTAGACCTAGTTGACCATAGTTTGACTTAGGTTTGACTTTAGGGTTGACCAGAGTTGACCAAGAGTTGACTTGGTCTAGATTGACCTAGATTCATATAGAATGCATTGATTTGCATCTTATTATCATTGTAGACTCATAGTGACTTGTACTGTTCTATAGGAGACAGACACCACTCCTCGGACAGTATATATTCTCCAGATTCACCGGATACAGGCGAGTACATTATCTGATCATTTCATATCCTGCATTAGGAGTATATTTCCTGCTTTAGATTACTTTACATGATGCTGATACGTTGGAAACACGGATTAGTACTATATGGATCTTGTTGCGCGATGTTATCCCCTTGGCGGATACATCGGGTATTCGTGTTCGTATACTTTATCGTGAACATCGTGTACTCCTTGTATTCGTGACATTCGTGTACGAAACGTGTGAAATCGTGTATAATCATGTATTCACATGACCTTCGTGTACAATAACATAGCTAAACTAGATCCTTGTGTGTTGATTGGGACAGGGGAGTAGAAGTGGTTATGTATTCAATCCAGTAGATTACTCGTGTACAACCTTTGTAGATTACTCGTGTACAATATCGTGCCGTCTATATAACCATCTTGTGCTCTGAATCACTAGCACTGTTATATACTGTAGCTATTTATTTACAGTCTCTCTCTTTTTATCATGTATTTCTTTCAGTTTATTGTATCTTACTCTATAGCATGATTATATAACCTGACCTGCTATGATTTGATGAGATGTATTGTGCTCGCTCCTGTCCTGACTGGACCTGTTAAAAATTTTACAGAGGACGAGGCTGAGGCGTTCTGCCCTACCTACTACGGTGCTACTTTGGATGAGTGCCTGGACTTGGACCAGCAGCAGGATCCACTAGCAGTAGATGACACTCCCTTAGATTAGGATTGTCTTTACTTTAGTTGGATTATTGTATTTAGATTCTGGGATATTTCTGAGATATGTATTTATTCTAGACACTTAGAATTCTGGATTTGTATCTCTGTGATGTTTCTCTCCTGGATATTATCTATCTTTTATATCATTCTATCTTATCATGTTCTACCTTAGTTGTGATTGAGATATATTCTGTTATGTCACCCCCATTCGGGGAGTATAACTGTTATTACCTTCAACTGTTAGACGTTGTGACCTAGGACAGCGTTCTACCGCCGACACTGCGGCGTAGGCTGGACGTATCCACGTCTCGTGCCCTTACTTTAGGGTGCGGGTCGTGACACTGAAGAAGTATTATGTCTGAAACGACATCCTCCAAATTTCCCAGAGTTGAGTTATGTACCCTGTGGTACCGCTGAACACACATTCTGACTCCAAATTTCCCAGCTTGATGAGTTATGTACCCTCTGGTACCACTGAACTCACATTCTGACTCCAAATTTTCCAGAATGATAAGTTATTACCCTCTGGTACCGCTAAACTTACATTCTAAACTCCATATCTCCCAGGGTATTGAGTTATGTACCCTCTGGTACCGCTGAACCTACATTCCAATCCAAATTTCCCAGATTTTGAGTTATGTACCCGCAAGTACCGTGAACTCACACTCGGGTCACTACAGATGAATCTATATCGCATCTTTTAGGTAGTAAGTCATGTATGATCATACCTCTGAACTTTCTTCCTAAAAGAGCTCCCTCCTCATGATCCAATACCCGCACTTTCAGTGCATAAACAGGGTAACAGATCCAAATTTCCTGAAACAACCACGTCGATGTTACCTCTGAGTTGTTTTCCTTCTATCAAAAACAAATCACCCCTCACATAGAACTTCCATGTCCTCATTACCTCTGAGTTGTTCTATGTACCCCTTCATGGTGCCAACTCCTGCCATGTCCTCATTACCTCTGAGTGGGAAGGCTCCATGGAAGAAACCCTCATATTTACCATGTCCTCATTACCTCTGAGTAAGTATGTTGGTTTTTCTCTCGACTTATTATCCGTACCCAAGACCGGAGTACGCCAAGGATAATAGGCCCACAAATGTCCTCTGTTGACCACAAATGTCCTTCGTGGACAACAAATGTTGTACTAAGTTTCCTAGTATATGTGCCTCATTTCTCATCATGCCCCGGGAGCCCAGCTGCTCCATGGCATTTCTTCTTCCGATACCAGGAACCTCCATAGCCACCTTACTGTGGAATTGTTCTAAGTATCTTCAAAACTTGTTATCCGTACCTAAAACCAAGGTATACCAAGGGTAGCAAGTCCACAAACAGTCTCCCAGTAGGGCAAATACCACAACACCACAAACGCAATAAACAATACAAATGAAGGGTAAAATAAAACATACTCTTTTATTTGTAAGTCAAAGGTATTACATGTTCTGGGACCATGTCCCTCTCAAGAAAAAGAAAAGAATTAAACAAAAGAAGGAAAAGGCCGACTACGATTCGGCGATATATAATTCCATGAGACGGTCCCTCAACAAGACAGTCGACCGCTCAAACCTCTGCTTGTCCCGGCGCTCGGCCTCATGAGTCAGCCGCTCTGCATCTTCCAGGTGCGCATGAGCTCGCCAGCCATCCTCAAGCTTCTTCAGAGCACGCTCCAGGCTAGTAGAAGCTCGAGTGACCTTTCGGCTTCCTGGACGATCAGCTCTTTATCCGCACGGGAAGCTTTGAGCTCAGATTCAAGAAGACCAGCTTCCTCTGGAGCTCGAGGATCTGCTCCCTTGTATCGACTATTCCACGGGAGGGCAGCCGCTTTCCGAGCCATACAATCCTCGCTCCGGTGGCTCAGTTGGTCATACTGGAGAGATAGGTTGCCGAGGTCCTTCATTATAACCGGCTTAGACTTATCTTGTACAGCCCTTACCTTCTCCAGGACAGGGGAGGAAGTCACGCTCTTGCTCTATGGCTGCAGACAGATCAGCTTGCCGCAGTACAAGAAACTTGGCCACGAGCTGATCACCTCTAGCAATTTAGGCTCCAGAAGCGCAACTATCCCCGCCACACCAGGGAGGGTTTTAAGAATCTCAATTTGGCCACGAGCACATTGTCGGGCCAAGGCAAAGAGGGTCCCCCGTTCCACAGCAGTTTCGACCCCTCTTTTTAAGTGGCGGTAGAAACTGTCAACCACATCCCGTGACGCCTCATCCAGAACTTCCTTAGAGGATGACGTCAAAGGAAGTGTACTGACAGTGTCGAAGGAGACGCACCAAAACTTATTACCCCTGCCACCAGGGAGACAAATTCCAAGCAAAAAGATGCTTGGATAGCAGCTAACTCCTCCTCCGTGGTCCGAAGAACCTGGATACCGGCAAGGCAGAAAGGTCGACCCTCGAAGCCACATAAGCAGAGAAAGATGCAGGGACCATTTCTCCCTGCCCCGGCTGTGCCACCACCTGATCTCTCGAACTCGATCCAGCGGAGGCCCCTCAGTATAAGTTTGAAAATGAGGGGCACACTCCCCTCAACCAGATCCCCGCTGGCAGATCCTATCCGGACGATGTCCGTCATTGGCAGTAAAGAGACAGGACCTGTATATCCAGAGCAACCATCAATCAACCTAACCCGAAGGATGTGATGATAGAGCAAATGAGCCTCTTCACTAGTCAAGATCTGGCTTATCTTACCAGGGGAGGGTTGTGGAGGCTGAGGTTCGCTCACAGCCGCCGTAGTCCCCTCACCAAAGACTTCCAAGCCAAATTCAGTTGGCTCCTCTTCTCAGCCGCCCCGGAAGGAGATACGGCTAGGTCAGCATCACCTTGTCGAAATTCAGCAGTCTCGGGACGGGTCCAGTGGATCCCCCGTCGCCTTGGATTGAGACCTCAGTAACATGAGATCCCTCAGCCGTCGCCGAAATAATTTGACACACATGTCATTAATCAAAGTGGTCAGGACCGGATCGACTTTAGAAACCGTGGCCGGTTCTCGAGAGTCTGACTCTTCTGATGCCTACAGGGAAGAAAGAAAATGATTAGATCATAGTTCAAGAAAGAAAGGGCTAAAGAAGGAGAGGGTCGCAATTTAACTCACCTCCGAAACAGCGTCATCACCTTCCCCTCTCTCTTTAATGAACAGCCCGCGACATCTTTCCGCAGCCCGCTTCACGGAGAAGGTTACGACCAATAGACTCACGTCTACCTCGCTTGCGTGAAAGGCCTGGGCGCAACAGGTGGCTGATCTGCCACCATCTCATCCAGCACGACAGGCGGCTGATCCGCCATCACATCTTCCGCAGGAGGGAGAGAACTATCGACATCATGCTCATCATCCTCTTCGTCCGTATTTGTGGGCTCAGAGATAGCACAGGATCATATTTGCCCTTTCTTCCTCGTCTTAGACCCCTTGGGCTTCTCCGCTAAGCCAGTACCCACAATAAAACTGGTACTCGGGTCAAAATTAACGGGAGGCTTGCTTGCCGTAACATGGTATAGGGCCGCCATATACAAAATCTCCCCTGGGTCTCAGTATCAGGAACCGAAAAGCTGGTTCGGGTATGAACCGTGTCATAATAATGCCATGCCCTGATACCGTCCAGGACGCTACCTTCAAAGCCCAGGCAAGAGCTGGGACTGTCAAAGAATAACTGGTTATACCAGAACTGGCAGAAGAAGCTAGGCAAGTAGGGCTCCAGGTAGACATTATTGCGATTGCGGTATACTAGGTGCGCTAGATGGATATTACGCAACCAAAGGAGCATCTTCTCAGCCAAGAGGTGAGGAGGTCCGGTTCTATCAATATGTACGCCTCTTACTTCTTCTGCGGTAAAACGAGGAACAGACACAAAAAAGTCGTATACGTCCACTCTCGCTAGCGGCCTCCGACAGGCTGGCATGGTGCTGTACTCCCAGGGTTGATGGTAGAATTGGAAAATGAAAGCATCATCAGTCGTAATGTCGTCTTCTGCTCCAGGCCTCATCAAAGACCGGCAATGCATTAACACTCACCCCATCAAATAATGGTATGGCAGCTCTATGCGCTCAAAATCCATCGTCGTGTCACGGACGATGACCTTGGATGAAAAGGCACGAAGGCCGTGGTGTATGCTGCACACCATGGCCGGAAGAAGGGCTAGTCTGACCCCAAAGACCAGCTTTACGGCGGGGAGGATAAAGTGGCGGCTGATTGATGAGAACATAAAATATTATATTTTTATCCCTTAATGTTCACCATTTTATGATCATTTTATGACTAAAGGTACTCATTCTATTTATTTTGCTCTAGGATGCATTTGAAGACACTATGTGCAAAATAGAGCTAAAATGCAATTCTGGACAGTTTTGACACCTTTCACCAAAATGAGCATAACTTCTTCATCCGAATAGCAATGGAGGTCCTTCAAAATGATTCGGAAAGCTAAGACAGAGGGCTACAACTTTCATGTTTTGTGATTTTCGAAATTCTGGCTGCATCATGGACGAAATCAGGCATGAAGTCAGATCAAAGATGTTGTGAACAGAATTAGGAGCCAAAATAACCATTTTTGTACTTGTTTTATGACTTAGTCTTTTTTGGTTTGAGAAGTTGTAACCTTTAGAGGATATGTGGGAGATTTTGGGCTTGAAAAAACTAATTTATGTGTATAAAAGGGGTATAAATCATGAGAAGAGGGAACACACAACACAACTCTTCTTCTCTTTCTCCAACTTTTCTTTTGAAGTTTTGAAGAACATGTTCGGCTAAAGTCTTGTTGGTCGAAGTGTACGGAAGCCTCGAATCAATAAAAACTTGTGAGATCTAATTTATGTTTATTTGTTTGATTTGTAATTTGAGTATCAAATATTTTCTTATGCATATTTCATGATTATCTTGTTTAATTACTAGGATGCATACTAGTTTATTACTCTTGATATTCTACTGCTAAATTAGATATCAAATCCAGAATTGTTCGATCCCTCTAATTTGTGAAGCAACCAAGATTTAGTAAATTACTGCTTTGTATTATTAAATCTTAGGAAGAAACCATTCGACAAAATTAAATGCAACCGCTTGTGCTTGTTATTTTGTTTCATCGATCTCATTAAGTTTAATACGCTACTAAATTAAACCTTTAGCGCTTGTCTGAGGTTGTTTAGTAGTTAAGGTTAATTAGGTCGCTTGTTTCTAATTAATTGTAGCTAAAGGAGATAGAAATAATTCCAACGATGAATATTCATAAACAAATCAATATATATTTGCATCTATGATCAGTTTCAAGATTCCGATGGTACGTAGACTAGACTTAGACAACATTTGTTATTTTGATTTATTTTCATATTCTACTTTCTCTTTTTCATTTTCTTTCATTTTATTCATCCCCCCTTTTATTATTCACATAGTACAAATCTAAACTAATTACTCTCTTTGAATAATAAAAGGGGGGATGAATAAAATGAAAGAAAATGAAAAAGTGAAAGTAGAATATAAAATAAATCAAATAACAAATGTTGGTCTAAGTCTACGTCTACCATCGGAATCTTGAAACTGATAATAGATGCAAATATATATTGATTTGTATTATGAATATTCATCGTTGGAATTATTTCCTATCTCCTTTAGCCACAATTAATTAGAAACAAGCGACCTAATTAACCTTAACTATTAAACAACCTCAAACAAGCGCTAAAGGTTTAATTTAGTAGCGTATTAAACTTAATGAGATCGATGAAACAAAATAACACAAGCACAAGCGGTTGTATTTAATTTTGTCGAATGGTTTCTTCCTAAGATTTAATAATACAAAGCAGTAATTTACTAAATCTTGGTTGCTTCACAAATTAGGGATCGAACAATTACGGATTCGATATCTAATTTAGCAGTAGAATATCAAAGAATAAACTAGTATGCATCCTAGTAATTAAACAAGATAATCATGAAATATGCATAAGAAAATATTTGATACTCAAATTACAAATCAAAAAATAAACATAAATTAGATCTCACAAGTTTATATTGATTCCGAGGCTTCCGTACACTTCGACCAACAAGACTTTAGCCGAACATGTTCTTCAAAACTTCAAAAGAAAAGTTGGAGAAAGAGAAGAAGAGTTGTGTTGTGTGTTCCCTCTTCTCATGATTTCTACCCCTTTTATACACCATAAATTAGTTTTTTCAAGCCCACAGTATCTCCCACATATCCTCTAAAGGTTACAACTTCTCACCCAAAAAAGACTAAGTCATAAAGCAAGTACAAAAATGGTTATTTTGGCTCCTAATTCTGTTCACAGCATCTTTGATCTGACTTCATGCCTAATTTCGTCCATGATGCAGCAAGAATCTCGAAAATCACAAAATAAAAGTTGTAGCCCTCTGACTTAGCTTTCCGAATCATTTTGAAGGACCTCAATTGCTATTCGGATGAAGAAGTTATGCTCATTTTGGTGAAAGGTGTCAAAACTGTCCAGAATTGCATTTTAGCTCTATTTTGCACATAGTGTCTTCAAATGCATCCTAGACAAAATAAAATAGAATGAGTACCTTTAGTCATAAAATGATCATAAAATGGTGAACATTAAGGGATAAAAATATAATATTTTATGTTCTCATCACATACCCCCACACTTAACTTTTGTTCGTCCTCGGACAAAACTCTAATTTATTTATTTTCCAAAGCAAAATCAAGGTTGTGTAATGCATAAATCAAGAATAAAATAGTTTTTCAAAACTCATAACATATCATGAAATTATATTCTTAGACAACTTCTAATTCCTTAGTAAGTGTTTTCACTTGAAGATAGAGCAAACTAAATTGGTAGACCCTCACGGGAATAAATACTCAACTCTCATCTGTTTGAAGGGTATGTGTTTCACTCAAATTCATTCCAAAAGAAATGATCTACCATAAGCTTGCATATTTTCTCATTCTCCACCACTTAGATCACATGCATAACATAAATCATAAGGACTTTTCATGGGTTGTAATGGGCTTAGGATTAAGGTAGGATATTTGGGAGTGTAGCTAAAAAAAACTATCAAAACTAGTGGAGCAAAAATGATGTAACTCTAGCTCGAATATAAAACATGTAAAACCATCACTCCATTGAGCAGCTTCTTCAATTTGAATTCAAAGTATTCAACATACCCCTTTATTGGAATTGGAGTAGAAATAATAAAAATGAATATCAAAAGTAATTTCCTCCATCACTTTTTTTTTTTTTCTTTTTTCATTTGTTCTGTCTTTTTTTTCTTTCTTTCTTTTCTCTCTTTTCATTTTTATTTTTATAATAATGGAACTCCATAATTTGAGAATGAAAATATGTAGCCAAACTTGAAATCAGATACCCCCACACTTATTTTTTTGTACACCCATACGTATCATAATGCTCCACTAGCTTTCGGCTTGGGTAGGGATTTTTTTTTCAGGTTAAAGCTTATAATGTGGGTTCACAAAATAAAAGCAATAAGGCTCAAAGGGGTTCAACCAAAGGAAAAAATAATTCAGGGTAGGCTATTTGGCTTAAGTAGCGTAAAAAAATGGCCTTAATCATGTTCATGTATGCATGTGTCGATGTGACCTTGAAGAGAATCTAAGCAAGTTCTAGAGAAACAAGTCCATGGAAGAATATCTCTCATCAAAGAAAATAGTGAGACTGAAGTGTCAGTCTAAAGGCTCAAAATCTCACCAACTTTTGTCTACCAAATTTAGTTACAACCATCCTTAAGGAAATAACTATACTAATTAATTCTAAGTTGAAAAGAGTACTTATTCAATCATGTTATAAAAATTTCAAACTTAGTTGAATCTTGTTTATGGCATACACAACAAGAATTATTGAAAACCACAAAAACAAATCTATTTTTTTCAAGAAAATAAACCGAGAACAAAAAAAATATTTCTTTAAATTTTATTTTAAATTTATTTATTTAAAAAAAACTATGCATCTAAAAAATAACTAAACATAAATATCCTTACCTACAATTAAAACTGACTTTGTCACTAATGAAAGTCTAAATGAAAATAACCGACAAAAATAAAAAAATAAAAAAAATGCAAGAATATAAAAAACTCTCTTGGGTTGCCTCCCAAGCAGCGCCTTTGTTTAATACGTCGTTGGCTCGACTTTATGCACACTTGAGACAACTACGCAAAGATTTTACATCTTGAATGGAGGCCTGCAAAATAGAGGGTAAAAACATCTTGTTAAAAATTGACAATGACATATAAGGAAAGTTACCTGACTGTTGTCTTTTTATAAAAGCATTCAATCCTGCAACAGTTTTGTGCATATTATTACTCAAGATTAACTCCTCATTCTCTTTCGTGAGATGCTGACTAATGGCAATATCTAATCATCTTTGCCATTAAGTTCAAAAATTTCTTCTGCATTTGGTACCACATCGTCACTAGGAATGTTCGTGTCTGCAATGCTATTTTTCTCTTCTTCCTGTTTTGACGACGTTGGTGCTTCTGCTAGAATGTCCACCTCATTATCATTTCTCAAAATGATTGTACTTGTATTGTCTTTTGGATTATTATTTGAGATGATAATTTTTTCGAACTTTGGCCTCCAGCTTTTTTAATTATTGTAGCATTTATCATTGATTATTCAACTTTGGATGCTGGCCCTTGTCTCCTGTTGAAATTGTAAAGTATTAGTGGCAATAGACTTAACAATATCTTCTAGAGACATACCAGAATTAGAAGTTTGGTTCGATTGTTGTTCATGGAGATATGGTTGCTTGTACTGCTGAAACTTAGAAAATTTTGAGTTACATTGGGCTCGTCTTCAAGTATTGGACACATATCAGTTGGATGCCCTACTATTGAACAAATCTCACAAGCCATTGTTGTTTGCATGTTACCACCTACAACCATTTGATGAACAAGAGAAGTTAAACTAGCAATTTGTTGTTGAAGAGAAGAAATATTTACCTCGTTAGCGTGCCTAGATGGAAGATCCAGCCAAGTGCCAAATTATTGAGAATTGGTCATCATGTCCTGTTAAATTTTTTTTGGCTAATAGAAAAAATTATTTTATAAAAGAACAAAAAAAAATCACAAAAGCACAAACATAACAAAAATTACTCCCCGGCAACGGCGCCAAAATTTGGTGTGCTGTCGTAGGCACCCAAAAATAAAACCTTTACTCTTAAAAATGTAGTAGTGTGAGTAAGGATCGTTTTCACAGAGAGTAATTAGTTTAGATTTGTACTATGTGAATAATAAAAGGGGGGATGAATAAAATGAAAGAAAATGAAAAAGAGAAAGTAGAATATGAAAATAAATCAAAATAATAAATGTTGGTCTAAGTCTACGTCTCACCATCGGAATCTTGAAACTGATCATAGATGCAAATATATTGATTTGTATTATGGATATTCATCGTTGGAATTATTTCCTATCTCCTTTAGCCACAATTAATTAGAAACAAGCGACCTAATTAACCTTAACTACTAAACAACCTCAGACAAGCGCTAAAGGTTTAATTTAGTAGCGTATTAAACTTAATGAGATCGATGAAACAAAATAACAAGCACAAGCGGTTGCATTTAATTTTGTCGAATGGTTTCTTCCTAAGATTTAATAATACAAAGCAGTAATTTACTAAATCTTGGTTGCTTCACAAATTAGAGGGATCGAACAATTTGATTCGATATCTAATTTAGCAGTAGAATATCAAGAGTAATAAACTGTATGCATCCTAGTAATTAAACAAGATAATCATGAAATATGCATAAGAAAAATTTGATACTCAAATTACAAATAAACAAATAAACATAAATTAGATCTCACAAGTTTTTATTGATTCCTAGGCTTCCGTACACTTGACCAACAAGACTTTAGCCGAACATGTTTTCAAAACTTCAAAAGAAAAGTTGGAGAAAGAGAAGAAGAGTTGTGTTGTGTGTTCCCTCTTCTCATGATTTCTACCCCTTTTATACACATAAATTAGTTTTTTCAAGCCCACAATATCTCCCACATATCCTCTAAAGGTTACAACTTCTCAAACCAAAAAAGACTAAGTCATAAACAAGTACAAAAATGGTTATTTTGGCTCCTAATTCTGTTCACACATCTTTGAATCTGACTTCATGCCTGATTTCGTCCATGATGCAGCCAGAATTCGAAAATCACAAAATATGAAAGTTGTAGCCCTCTGTCTTAGCTTTCCGAATCATTTTGAAGGACCCAATTGCTATTCGGATGAAGAAGTTATGCTCATTTTGGTGAAAGGTGTCAAAACTGTCCAGAATTGCATTTTAGCTCTATTTTGCACATAGTGTCTTCAAATGCATCCTAGAGCAAAATATAAATAGAATGAGTACCTTTAGTCATAAAATGATCATAAAATGGTGAACATTAAGGGATAAAAATATAATATTTTATGTTCTCATCAAATACTCACACACTTAACTTTTGTTCGTCCTCGGACAAAACTCTAATTTATTTATTTTCCAAAGCAAAATCAAGGTTGTGTAATGCCATAAATCAAGAATAAAATAGTTTTTCAAAACTCATAACATATCATGAAATTATATTCTTAGACAACTTCTAATTTTAGTAAGTGTTTTCACTTGAAGATAGAGCAAACTAAATTGGTAGACCTCACGGGAATAAATACTCAACTCTCATCTGTTTGAAGGGTATGTGTTTCACTCAAATTCATTCCAAAAGAAATGATCTACCATAAGCTTGCATATTTTCTCATTCTCCACCACTTAGATCACATGCATAACATAAATCATAAGGACTTTTCATGGGTTGTAATGGGACTTAGATTAAGGTAGGATATATTTGGGAGTGTAGCTAAAAAAAACTATCAAAACTAGTGGAGCAAAAATGATGTAACTCTAGCTCGAATATATAAAACATGTAAAACCAGTCACTCCATTGAGCAGCTTCTTCAATTTGAATTCAAAGTATTCAACATACCCCTTTATTGGAATTGGAGGAGAAATAATAAAAATGAATATCAAAAGTAATTTCCTCCATCATTTTTTTCTTTTTCTTTTTTCATTTGTTCTGTCTTTTTTTTCTTTCTTTCTTTTCTCTCTTTTCATTTTTATTTTTATAATAATGGAACTCCATAATTTGAGAATGAAAATATGTAGCCAAACTTGAAATTCAGATACCCCCACACTTATTTTTTTGTACACCCATACGTATCATAATGCTCCACTAGCTTTCCGGCTTAGGTAGCGATTTTTTTTTTCAGGTTAAAGCTTATAATGTGGGTTCACAAAAATAAAAGCAATAAGGCTCAAAGGGGTTCAACCAAAGGAAAAAATAATTCCAGGGTAGGCTATTTGGCTTAAGTAGCGTAAAAAAATGGCCTTAATCATGTTCATGTATGCATGTGACGATGTGACCTTGAAGAGAATCTAAGCAAGTTCTAGAGAAACAAGTCCATGGAAGAATATCTCTCATCAAAGAAAATAGTGAGACTGAAGTGTCAGTCTAAAGGCTCAAAATCTCACCGACTTTTGTCTACCAAATTTAGTTACAACCATCCTTAAGGAAAATAACTATACTAATTAATTCTAAGTTGAAAAGAGTACTTATTCAATCATGTTATAAAATTTCAAACTTAGTTGAATCTTGTTTATGGCATACACAACAAGAATTATTGAAAACCACAAAAACAAATCTCTTTTTTTGAAGAAAATAAACCGAGAACAAAAAAAAATATTTTGCACATAGTGTCTTCAAATGCATCCTAGAGCAAAATATAAATAGAATGAGTACCTTTAGTCATAAAATGGTGAACATTAAGGGATAAAAATATAATATTTTATGTTCTCATTACTGAAACTCTCAATGGAACCTACCCCTCCTGGGACCACGCAGTTACGTAGCCACACCATCAGGAATCCTGCCAAGAGTGCCTTCTTTGACAGTTCTGAGTACCATGATAAAAATTACTGAAGGAGTCAGTTCGACTCCCAAATATATCGCCCGTGGACCTCGATCTCTTGGCAGTCGACGCCAGGTTTTGTATCTCCTCCGGGGTTTGAGGATCTCGGAAGAAACCGGCCTGAGGCGCCTAGGGTAAAAAGGTATGAGACCCAGGACCTGGTATGAGGAATGCTCCCCTCCGAACTGCCATCCTTCTTGATGGCCGTCTAGGGACAAGTACTGTGGTGACATAACAATTCCCGATATACGGCAACAAAGCTCGGGAACTGTTGATCCAAATCATCGAGCTCTTCGCTCGTAGGGGTGTACACCTCAAAGACTTCTTCCCCCAGGGCAGCTTGGAAATGACGTGCATCTCGTAGAGAGCGAGTCCCAGCTCCCCTCCAGGAGTAAAAAAACGTTTGTCCACTGGTTGTACATCTCTAGGAGAGTCATAAACAACGACTTATTTATGGGTAGACCGTAACAGGTGCCTCGAATGGCGTGATAGAGGCCGATCTCACGCAGGGGAGTCTCATACTTCCGCAGAATCCACATGGTCAAGTTGTCCATGTAGGGATGGGGTTTATCCAGTTCAACAGCGCCAACCGTCCGACGGGATAGGACCCTTTTCGAGCAAGCTGATTCAAGAAGGCATCAGCTTGAGAACGTTAAATTGGGATCCGATACGTTTATGAGGTACCCGGAGCCAGTCCCATCATGTACTGACTAACCGGTTCCCTTCCTGCATACGCTGCCCCAAATTCCTGTTGTAATAGATGTTTCCCACAATCATCCCCGACCTGCTTGGAGTCAAGGAGTCCACCATCTTTATGTCCATCGGTAACATGTTGAACCATGACAGAGGAAAATGATGCTCAATCGGAGGGATATGGATCGCCACCCCGTCAAGAGTAAAATCCCAACTCTCGGATATATCCAGCACTCGAGGGTTCTTTACAGCCAAAGCATCCCCGAAGAGGACCGCCAGCTTCAGGTATTTCCCTCCAATTTCCTCGAGTTCATCATAGCGCAGAGAAAGTAGAAGGGATGGTTCTTGATAACATTCAGCCTCTCCAAAGGCTCATCTGTAGGAAGCTGATTCGCCACATATTGGACTAAGTGATCGAATCGCACACCCACAGCAGATTGGGCCAAACCCACCAGGGGTTCTCCCGCTGGATTGACTGGCAGGTTTACTGAAAAAGAACAAAAGAAACAAGTCAGGAGATGGCTAAACAAAACCACTTAGGTGTTGTGTAGGCTTATGCGCCCATTCCACATGAGCTTATGCGACTCTGTTTGGTGTGAGCTTATGCGGTTCTGTTTAAAAGAGCTCATGCGGCTCTATTTGAATATGAGCTTACGGAACTAATTAGCGTCAGCTTATGCGGCTCGGTTTAGCGTGAGCTTATGCGGTTCTGCTTAGGAGCATTATGCGGCCCAATTCAGAGGACTCATGCGGCTCGGTTTAGTGCAGCCTCATGCGGCCCAGTCCAAACGAGTTTATGCGGTTCTGCTTAGCAGGGCATTATGCGGCCCAGTCCAGATGAGCTTATGCGGTCCTGTTTGAAGGGGGCTTCATGCGGTTAGATTCAGAGGGACTTATGCGGCTCTGTCGACAGGTCATTATACGGTTCAGTTTGTGAAGCATTTATGCGGCCACTAGACAACTCCCATGCGGCTCGAACATGAGGTATACCCTCATAGGCTCGGCCATAGGACGTACATGCGGCACACACATTTGAACAGCTTAAAGGCTTGTGCATAAAACATGCAACAGAGCCATCTTTGTTAAAGTTTTTGAAGCATACGATTCTTCCAAAATCCTTACCAGCAATGGTAGGGTGGACGTAGGGTGGACTTCAGGCGACGCGGCCGACGTAGAGGCCACTACCTTACCCTTCGCCGTGGCCTTGGAAACTTTGGGGGTCATCGTTGATCGAAGAAGAAGAAGAAGAAGAAGAGGGCGACAGTTAGGGCAAGAAGAGCTTAAATTGAGAAGAGAGTAAATTGTTTCTTTCTCTAAATTACCTTATTTATAGGAGGCCAAAGGGTGGACACATGGAACGATGAACGCTTCGGGTCGTGTGCTACAGGCAAAACTGACTCCTAGGATTTCGTCCCCTCTTATAAAGGAGATTCATCAAAGCCCAAAATCCAAATATTTAATAAACCAACTATTGGGATTCCCCCAAAAGACGACTCTAAATCAAAATCAATCAAGCAATTAATGTCGCCTACGTGGCAGAAAGGACATATGCGGCCAGAAGCGATCCATGCGGCCAGAGCGGTCCATACGGCTAGGCAGTCCTATGCGGCCAGGAAGTCCATGCGGCCAGGAAAGCCATGCGGCTAAGAAGTCCATGCGGCCAGAATATCTTATGCGGCAGGAGAGCTTAAGTGAACATAGTCATGCTTCTCATTCAAAGTATTTCAATTTTTCAAATTGAAAACTTTGAAGGGGGTCTTGTAGAAGCATGAAATAAACAGGAAATCCTATGCGGCTCAAGACTAGGAGAGTTTCATGCGGCTAAAAAGGTCATTAGAGTGTCATGCGGCTCAAAAGTTCATTAGAGTTCCATGCGGCTCAAAATTTCATTAGAGTTTTATGCGGCTCAGAACTCCCCCTATCTCCATACGGTTCTATGCAGAGGCCTCATTCAATGCCACGTACAGCTGGCTATCAAGCAGCGGCCTCATTTAATGCTCTGACACAACAAGGCGGCTCTGACATAAAGAGAACTGACAGCTCTGACATAAAGCTGCAATGATGACTCTGACATGAATGTGTGCTCCTAGGGAAACGAAGAAAATCTCTATAGCTGGCACAAATCCACCAATTCCAAAGCTTATTATGCGGCTACCATCTCCATGCGGCCGCCAGCCCCATGCGGCTGCTACTCCTATGCGGCTCGGATCATGGGCTACCACCATGCGGTCGCTACTCTCATGCGGCTCGATCATGGAGACCATCTCCATGCGGCTCAAATATTGAGAGGACACGTCCATATAGCCTTGACACGTGGCAGCCTTATGCGGTTCAGTTGGAAGCCATCCTCATGCGGCCCCGATTTCGAGGCCATACCCATGCGGCTGCTACTCTCATGCGGCTCAGATCATGGAGACCATCTCCATACGGCTCAAATGCTGAGAGGCCACGTCCATGCCTTGACACGTGGCTAGCCTTATGCGGTTCAGTTGGAAGCCATTCTCATGCGGCTCAAATTTCGGAGGCCATACCTATGCGGCTGCCACCTTCATGTGGTTCAAATCCTAAAGCCACCCTCATGCGGCTCTGTCAAGACACCATGTCCCTGTGGCTCGCGGTTAGGACACGTGGCAGAGGATCAGTTCCTCCCGGCTCGCTGCATAATGATGGTTGGATACATGGCACTAAATCAATCAATATTTATCATTCAGATTTTTACTATCAACAAATCCCAACAACCAGATTTAGTGCAATTATCATAATTACCCGTATCAAATTAGATTTATTACAAATCAAGCAGATTGAATACGTGGCAAGATATTCGAGCTTGCCATAACAAATCACAAAGGTTCGTGGCAATCAACATTAATTACCCATACGGATTTGGCACAATCAACATTAACTACCCAGATTTGTTGCAATCAAGATTAACGGCCCAGATTAATTGCCAACAAAACAGGATCAAAGAAAATGGTAATTATTCCCAAACCGTCGACTTTTCAGATGGAAATCATTCCAAACCCTAATGATCACACCCCACTCCTATAAATAGCAAGGTGCCATTCCTTTACAAAGAAGAGCACAGAGAGAGAAAAAGGGAGAAGAATCCGGCTGGACACACAGAGAGACAAAGGCACATACAGAAGAGTCTTCCCACACATTCCGAGAGCATTTCTTCATCAGAGCCAAGGCTACGTCCGATCGTCCAAGGCGTAAGGCAGAGCTGCCGCCACTTTCCGAGCCTCTACCGTCACCCCCGGAATCAAAAATAAACAATCATACTTAGATTGTTGTACCTAAGTTTTCATCCCTAGGCTTTCTTTGTACGAGCGAATTATATTGTGAGTCTAAGTTCAGTCCTCCTATAAAATTGTTCTGCACTTTTATAATCAATGGCAAACAATGTCCTTCTAGAAAAAATTCCTAGATCGAGAATCGATCGAACAAGTTGACAGAAATATGGGCGAGAAGTTGGGTACCTGGGCGGTCGATGAAACAGAGTGGCGCCATGTTGTGGTCGGGTTTAGGCTTTCTTCGGCGGTGCGGCGACCTAAGGCGTCATGCAGGCGACGAGTCAGGCTCGCGGTGGTGTGAGGGAGGCTCGGGGATCGTCGCGCAATCACGAGGATGGATTTTTCTTAGGATTTTATGAGTTCTACCGGATGGGTTGTATATATACTTTGGTTTTAAATCATGATATAATTCGAATTTTGTATACGGTTTTGATTAGGATTGATGGCCTGTTTCGTGAGAATCTGAGATAGATCACGCCCAAAAAATTTGAGATGATTTGTTGTAAGATTGAGGGATATCAGATTTTTCGAAATCTATGGATTTCCTTTGCTACGCACGGGTTGGGGTCGGCCAAAGAGAGTCACTATAGCAGTAACAGTGAGTTTTCTTTCTTTTTTTCCTTTTCTTTTCTAACCATATATATTTTTTTTTTATATATATATATATATATATATATATATGTAGGCCATATAAATACAAGAAAATCCTAAATTTTATAAACTTAATAATAACCTTATAAATATTTTTAGGAAAAATATTTTGATATCAAGTATTATATTATTATATTATTCTCTCGCAATATTCATTATATAAATCAAATACTTACTAAGTTATTTGTTAATATAAAAATACCATAATTACTAAATATAATAAAATAAAATTCTATAAAAAATAGGGGTGTTTACATAACCAATTAAGATATTCAGTTGGGCTATTCAAAGTCTTGTAGTCTGCTTTATTATCAATAAAGATTTATTTTGTATACTATGATGTGTCTCCATTTTTTTGCTGCTTATGTATGAATTGAGAAACAATTTTGAGGATCTGCCAACTTGCGTTGCATGAGTGCAACTCTAGACTTGTACGGCATACGCCCCAAGCAAGGACGATTGCTTTGGGTAAAATAGATGCAAGTATGAGCAATTTCCTGAGTCGGGGCATGACAAAGTGGTAATAGAGCGGTTCTATCCTTTGGACCTTAAACGAATCTCTTTGACCCGTAGTTGCTTCCACTATCGAAATCAGTTGACCCTAAGTTATTTTTGCAATCGTATGGCTCATGGATCTGCTCGATGCTACACTGGATGTTCCATGCAATAAGTCTAAATACTTGTGCATGTCTTATTGCATATGTTTCGAATTTACATGATGTTGTCGAATATTATTCTGAGATATTGGTTGTATCAAGTGCAACGAATCGTGCGATATTTGTTGCATCGGTATAGCACGTTGCGAAATGATTGTGCATCAGTACAATTGTAATGCCCCAGTCCAAAATACATAGGACCAAGTACGTGAACATGCCAGCTGCACATATACAAAGAACACTCCAATATATGAAATTCCTCATATATGCATAAGCTGTAAATAAATAATCACAGGCCAGAATAACATATCTAATCTCATCACAGCTCAACACAGAAGATAATGAAGTCCAAATAAATAAGAGTATCAAAAGATAGCCGGGTGAACATACTCACTCCAAACAGCTATAAAAATAGTCTCACAAGATGGAGTCCGACCTCCGCAAAATAAAAGAAAAGAGATGTAAAATAGTGTCTACAACTGTCTCAGTAAGTAAATAGACTAGAAGTCCAAAGGGACTGTCTCATCGCCAATGTATGATAACTCCAATGCCGCTCCGTCCTCCGGTGGAAAATCGTCTAAACCTGGAGAGATAACCAGGTCCTCAGGGGACATAGCAAGATACAAGAAAACCATGCCATATAAACTGTGATAATATAATAAGAGAAAAAGGTATACATGCAATCGGGTTCCTGACCATTCTACTGTGAATACAGTTGAGATACAATCCTTCGACGCATGAGCCCTGGCTGAAATAGGATCCGGTATAGTCCCCTCTTGGGCACCAGTAACCAAGAGCATGACGTTCAAAAACGACAGTGGCCAACCTGAGAGGCTCATACCCGTATCTCCAGCGGAGCTACCGGGTTTAAAGGGATGTGCAATCGAAGCCATACGTCAAGTATTGTTCTCCCACCCAATGCCTAGTATCATCATCTCCATGATTGACATGTACCTCTAGTAACTGCCAAGTCTTCTAGCATGCAAATCTATTGGCAGTTACCCCTATCCGTTGTACGCTCCATACGTATCGGTGGCCAGCCGACTATGCGGAAACGTGTCCTACATGTGACTCACATCATGATACAACAAGTGTCAAGGCGTATGAGATATACCAATATCTCAACATCAATGGTGGTCAATATACTAAGTTAATGCAAGAGAATAAATAAAACAAGAATACGACGATAGGGTCGCTTGCACCCAAGTGTGACTTGGACGTGCAGTTGAAATATCACAAAACAAAATATTGAAAATAACAACTAAAATAAGAAGATAATAACCACAGAGTAAGGTGGCAAGGTATCTTGCCTGATGGTGCAAAGTGGCAAGTCCAAGAGTAGCAAGCGTCAGCACCAAAACCACAAATCACAGATGACTCCAAACGCTGAAACAAACATCAAAAATGGTCTCGGTGAACAAGATATACCTAGAAACGCCTGTCCAAAAGTAAATTCTGGAACAGGGGCAAAATTGTAATTTCGGGTCAAAACGATGTCCGCCGTTGGACCCGCTTTGCACCGAAATGCGTGCCAAAGTCTACAGTCTCTAAAGTCGTCAAACTACATGGCTACGGGTTCATTTGAGAAGAGGAACTCAATGGTATGTCCAGTTTTGGATTCCGAGGAGCCGTGTACAAAATCGCCCGTTTGAGTGGGTCGCGGGCCCGCCAAAAGTGGGTCCCGATTCGACCTTCTCGGAATCGAATCAAACTTGGTATACAGGACCAAAATTTCGATCCGGACCTGTTGGCGCAAGTTTCGTCTCGATTCGACGACTGTACACGAAGTTATGGACAAGTTTGCAAAACGTCGATCGGGGGTATCTCGACGGATACACGTTGATTTCGTCGCACACACGCGACGAAACTGAGTTCCATCAGTTCCCACACTTCCGCAACGTCCATACACGCCTTTCGATGCATATAACGTGCGACCACGTCGCCCGGTTTGTCGGAGCGACGTCGTATCGGACAAAAATTTCAGAATTTTATTATTTCGAAAACATTTTTCTCACAAGTTCAACATGGAATTAATACACACACGTAAATCGAAATACTAATCTACCAGTTACATTTCCATCGTGGTTAGGTTGTCTTCAAACTTGTTCAATTAGTTTTTATGAAAGTGAACAGCGAGAAAAGTGGCCGACAAGTTGGCGTTTCAAAACAGTTTTTAGAAATCAGAAAAGTGGGTTTTTCTCCAACTTCGTCTCGATTTTTTCGAGCAATCCTTTAGGGTTCCCAGGATTCTATCGGAAGGGGATTTGAGAGGGTCATGTCTACTACGCACAACATTCGATAGATCGAATTTTCGTTGAACACAAACAAAGAAAATCGGATTCGAAAGTGGGTACCTGAGTTCTGAACCAAACAGTGTATTCTCTGTTTATCCTTCGATTGAGTGATCCCGACGTCGTCGACGGCGAGTAGTCGGAGCGTGTGAACACGGGGTATGGAGGGAGATTGGCGGCCTTAGGGTCGAGGTGGAGAAGAGATGGGAAGTGGTTAGGGTTTGGTTTTGTCGGCCGTGGTAGCAATATATAGCGCTGACTTCTAATACTAATAGGAATACTATCGGGTAGGCTCGGGTTGCAAGCATTATGTTAGCAGGTGTTTGCTGCTAAGACTAAGGTGGGGTCGGGCTAAGGTGCCAGCACAGCTTGCAAAGCTTTGCTTTGTATTGAGAAAGGGGGGTCGGGTGAGGTGGACCGGCCCCCACGTGGGTTGGTCCCCTCCCCCCTATATACATATATATATATATATATATATTATATATATATATATATATATATATATATTTTAAATGCTTGCTTTTTCCTTTTCTTTTGACTCTGCCCATCAGGGCTTGGCCGCCCCTCTCTTCAGTTGGGGTGCTGGCCGAGCCCCATATCTCCTTTTTTTTTATAACTATATATAATACTTATATATATAAATATATATATATATATATATATATATATATATATTATATATATATATATATATATATATATCTATATATTATTTAAGCTACAAACTCCTAAAAAATTATCAATAAATTCCTAAAATTTAGAATTTATTATATATATTTAATAGAAATATTAACAAGTACAAATATAATATATACACACATGCATTTATCTACTAATAAGCTAGTAAAAATATTTTCTTAATTTATAAATGCATAACCACATTAATTAATTATAAAAATTAATTAAAATATGGGGTTTACATCCTACCCAACTTAAAGAAAATTTCGTCCTCGAAATTAAACTAAGGGGGGATCGATGCAATGCAAGGAATATAATGGTACGTAATATGCAAGACCTACCTTCGCCTTCGAACAAATGTGGTAGCGAATTCGGTGTCGTCCTCGCGCTCCCAAGTAGACTCCCTGGCGAGTGATGCTTCCATGCCACGCGAACCAATGGAATAGATTGATTCCGCAACACCTTCACTCGGCGATCGAGGATACCTACTGGTTGCTCTTCGTACGACAAACTCGGTCCAACTGTAATCTGGAGTGATCAAGCACATGATTGCTGTCCGCCATGTACCTCCTCAGCTGAGATACATAGAATACGTCATGTACTCCCTCTAGCGACGGTGGCAATGCCAATCTGTAGGCAACCACTCCAACACGTTCTAAGACATCGAAAGGCCCGATGTACCATGGTTTTATGTTAATGTTCATATTTGGTCTTCATGGTCTGAAAGTCGACTCAAAAAAATATAGAGTACAAAAGGGGACATGTTTGAGTGGGACATGGTATGCCTAGATGAAGGTGGACTCGTATAGGTCTTGCAGATAGAATTTATTGGAAGGTAGCAGTTGGTCTTGTGCTCTAAATCTAAATGCCACGGTCGGGGACCCAAAAAATGTTCTAAATAAAAGTGGGAGTTCATGAGGCGCTATTTATCGTTCTAACATAAACCACTTATTCTAATCAATAGGCAATCCTAGTACATTGTAAACTCTGGGCTCTATGATCTATATCCTACAGTAATTCATTTCTAGAAGTTAACAAGACACCGCTCTATGGTTTAGTGGAGTTAGAAGGGTTCAAGTTGGAAGGTCATACCTCAATTTGTGGAAGAACATTACACGATATACTAGGATACGAGTTGTGATAGAAATGAGTCAAGTTTTGAAGACCGTAATTGATTCTAACAGATGTCAATGATTGTATGGATATTTTTCCTATCTATATATGGTGTAATGAACTGAGGGGGATATTACGGGTCTATCTTCCCTCAATACGAACATCTGACTTTTCAAAATCTGCAACGGCAAAAATAATAAGTGTTCTAGGGAGAGCGGATTGAATACGAATATGGGATTCTGGAGACGTTTCAAATAGAGTTGTCAAGGCAGTTGCGGATGAGATCCTAGGGCCATCTATATCTCAATCCACGTAGGGTAAGCAAATAAAAGCGAATCAACTGTGCGAAGGTTGATCAGACCATCATACACTGATTCTGATTAGACAATATGTTAGTGGGCGTCCCCAATAAACACATGTCCTGAACAAGCTTGATAAAGAAAAAGCTTGCAAAATCTAGGCTATAATAGCGGTGTTTAATCATGGTAGTTCAAAACATAGGTACACGAGATATAGTTAAAAGAAGTCGTAAGTAGTTCAAGTTCATCAAACTCTAAGACTCGACCTATGATCGTGCCTCTACAGTGTCCTACTGGTTTCTCATCTAAGGCATTTGATTGAACTAATAAGCACAGTCTAGGTAATCTTCTGAGTGTTCCCTTTAAAGAAGGTCGTCGGGACAAGGAGGGCGATAGATCATGAGGCGTTCTATCCAACTTATAAGGGTTCAACTATTAGCGTGTCTGAGCAGCATAAAAATGCGTATACCAAGTACGAGTCATCTTCCTAACCTGCCTATCATCACGGGAAGAAAGGATAATATTTGGGGTAAAAAAATCAGGCAATATGTAAAGACAATCAACAGGTTTAAAGGGAATCAAGAATGGAGGTCAAGTATGTGGATGAGATCCTAGATTCTAATTCTATATGCAGGTCCATTCCGCGCAGTAACAATCGAAACAGCTAACTCCAAGTGAGCATTAATTAGTTATGAACCTATTGATAGCACAGTTTCTTGAGGGGAGGTAGTATACCAGTTCCGAGATCGTCATATATTTTGATCATTTACCATTATCAATAACTTAAAAAGAATAACAATGGATCTATATTTTAGGAAAGGATGAGTAAGATGGAAGATGCATGACTAGGCTTATGATTTACTAGTGCAGTGTGGCTCTAGTATTAAATAAGGTAAGTAGCAAGAACGTAGCAACTAAAATCATACCTGCTATGATTTCCTCAGGGATTCTGCACCCTTTATCGCTAGTGAAAGGCCTGTCCATGCCTCTGACTAGGGCCCTGTGCTCTCGCCCTGTGGAACTGCAATTGCTGTGAAGGTAATGGTGGACGTGGTGCTCCTACTGTTGGTGTCATGAGCCTCGACACATGCTGAACCGGTCGAGGTGTGGGAAGTGCTGGGACTGTTGGCATGGGAGTCTGCTGATCATGAACTTGAGTTCGTGGCTCGGGACAATCTTTAATCATATGTTGTCTCGATCGCATCTTAAGCATAAACCATGACGGATTCGACAATCTTTACTGATGTGTCCCTTCTTTCGCATAGTTGCAGGTAGGCTTCTCTCGAGCCCGGTATAGTCCTTCTCCTTGCTCTTGTTGCGAGGTATATGGTGTCCCCGTACAATTTTTGGCTTCGTGATAATTGGAACCGCAAATCATACACTGTCCCAATCTACGGCGACAATCCTTCACAAGGTGACCCTTCCTATGGCAGAAGCGACATGTAGGAAGCTCCCTATCTGGATACGGTGACGCTCTAGGGTGTTGTTGTGCTTCGGGATGTCTATTCGGCCCGTTCTGTGTCTCTCTAACTGGCACTGAGGCTGGCGAGGCAGATAGAGTCCTGTTTAGGGCTACAGATATAATACTCCTTGCAAACTCATTTGTTGTTGCTGCACTTGTAATAACCTTAGCAAGAACCTTGACACTGAAGCCTCGTTAGAGTAAGGAACTGGCATGGATGATGGGGACCGGGGAGGAAGTGGCGTATATTCTTGCTGGGAAGCTGGGATTCTCTGATCTGGTTGAGTCACACAATTTGGCTGAAAGGGTGTAGTAGTGGGCACATTCTCTTCTAGAGAAACTGTAGTGGTCGGTCCAGTCTGGTTGGCTAGGGGTGCTACAATCTCTGGGTGTACCATCGTCGGTGGTGGAGGCATCTGAGGTCCCGACTGCGGAGGAAACTGTTGGGGGAATGATGGTGGTGGAGGTAGTGGTACACTTCCTTCCAGTGGCATGGTAGGAGTCTGTCCAGTCTGGCTGCCTGGGGGTGCTACGATCTCTAAGTACTCCGTCGTCGGTGTCGTAGTAGGCTGCGACTGTCCTGGCTGGTATGGTGTCGCTGGAGTCATCAGAGGGTTCTGCTCCTCATGGGTAGTCGTATCACCAACCTTGGGGGTCAGGGTAATGGTGCGTCCACTTCGTAGATTCATACTGTTGGCACGAAGAAGATGAGTCGATATTAGGAAAGATTAGATATGAAGTAAATCGAATAATCAAGGAAGTTTCGAAAAGTTTGGAAGTCAAGAGGTAGTAGTAGTTCTGGATGAGATATTCCTATTCCTATATGCAGGCTTGTTGGGCACAGTCATGTAACCCAACAATATTTTCTGGACCTGCATGGGCCACCACAAAACATGTAACGCCCCAGTCCCAAAATACATAGGACCAAGTACGTGAACATGCCAGCTGCACATATACAAAGAACACTCCAATATATGGAATTCTCATATATGCACATAAGCTGTAATAAATAATCACAGGCCAGAATAACATATCTAATCTCATCACAGCTCAACACAGAAGATAATGAAGTCCAAATAAATAAATAAGAGTATCAAAAGATAGCCGGGTGAACATACTCACTCCAAACAGCTATGAAAAATAGTCTCACAAGATCGGAGTCCGACCTCCGCAAAATAGAAAGAAAAGAGATGTAAAATAGTGTCACAACTGTCTCAGTAAGTAAATAGACTAGAAGTCCAAAGGGACTGTCTCATCGCCAATGTATGATAACTCCAATGCCGCTCCGTACTCCTGTGGAAAATCGTCTAAACCTGGAGAGATAACCAGGTCCTCAGGGGACATAGCAAGATACAAGAAAACACCATGCCATATAAACTGTATAATATAATAAGAGAAAAAGGTATGCATGCAATCGGGTTCCTGACCATTCTACTGTGAATATGCAGTTGTGATACAATCCTTCGACGCATGAGCCCTGGCTGAAATAGGATCCGGTATAGTCCCCTCTTGGGCACCAGTGACCAAGAGCATGACGTTCAAAACGACAGTGGCCAACCTGAGAGGCTCATACCCGTATCTCCAGCGGAGCTACGGTTAAAAGGGATGTGCAATCGAAGCCCATACATCAGGTATTGTTCTCCACCCAATGCCTAGTATCATCTCCATGATTGATATGTACCTCTAGTAACTGCCAAGTCTTCTAGCATGCAAATCTATTGGCAGTTACCCCTATCCGTCGCACGCTCCATACGTATCGGTGGCCAGCCGACTACGCGAAAACGTGTCCTACATGTGACTCACATCACGTAATACAACAAGTGTAAGGCCGTATGAGATATACCAATATCTCAACATCAATGGGTGGTCAATATACTAAGTCAATGCAAGAGAATAAATAAAACAAGAATACGACCGATAGGGTCGCTTGCACCCAAGTGTGACTTGGACGCACAGTTGAAATATCACGTAACAAAATACTGAAAATAACAACTAAAAATAAGAAGATAATAATCACAGAGTAAGGTGGCAAGGTATCTTGCCTGATGGAGCAAAGTGGCAAGTCCAAGAGTAGCAAGCGTCAGCACCAAAACCACAAATCACAGATGACTCCAAACGCTGAAACAAACATCAAAAATGGTCTCGATGAAGAAGATATACCTAGGAAACGCCTGTCCAAAAGTCAAATTCTGGAACAGGGGCAAAATCGTAATTTCGGGTCAAAACGATGTCCGCCGTTGGACCCGCTTTGCACCGAAATGCGTGCCAAAGTCTACAGTCTCTAAAGTCATCAAACTACATGGCTACGGGTTCAGTTTGAGAAGAGGAACTCAACGGTATGTCCAGTTTTGGATTCCGAGGAGCCGTGAACAAAATCGCCCGTTTGAGTGGGTCGCGGGCCCGCCAAAAGTGGGTCCCGATTCGACCTTCTCGGAATCGAACCAAACTTGGCATACAGGACCAGAATTTCGATCGGACCTGTTGGCACAAGTTTCGTCTCGATTCGATGACTGTACACGAAGTTATGGACAAGTTTGCAAAACGTCGATACGGGGGTATCTCGACGGATACACGTTGATTTCGTCGCACACACGCGACGAAACTGAGTTCCGTCAGTTCCCACACTTCCGCAACGTCCATACGCGCCTTTCGATGCGTATAACGCGACCACGTCACCCGGTTTGTCGGGGCGACGTCGTATCGGACAAAAATTTCAGAATTTTATTATTTCGAAAACAGTTTTTCTCACAAGTTCAACATGGAATTAATACACACATAAATGAATACTAATCTACCAGTTACGTTTCCATCGTGGTTAGGTTGTCTTCAAATGTGTTCAATTAGTTTTTACGAAAGTTTAATGAACAGCGAGAAAAGTGGCCGACAAGTTGGCGTTTCAAAACAGTTTTTAGAAATCAGAAAAGTGGGTTTTTCTCCAACTTGTCTCGATTTTTTCGAGCAATCCTTTGGGGTTCCCAGGATTCTATCAGAAGGGGATTTGAGAGGGTCATGTCTACTACGCACAGCATTCGATAGATCGAATTTTGTTGAACACAAACAAAAAATCGGATTCGAAAGTGGGTACCTGAGTTCTGAACCAAACAGTGTATTCTCTGTTTATCCTTCGATTCCGAGTGATCCCGACGTCGTCGACGGCGAGTAGTCGGAGCGTGTGAACACGGGGTGTGGAGGGAGATTGGCGGCCTTAGGGTCGAGGTGGAGAAGAGAGGAAGTGGTTAGGGTTTGGTTTTGTCGGCCGTGGTAGCAATATATAGCGCTGACTTCTAATACTAATAGGAATACTATCGGGTAGGCTCGGGTTGCAAGCATTATGTAGCAGGTGTTTGCTGCTAAGACTAAGGTGGGGTCGGGCTAAGGTGCCAGCACAGCTTGCAAAGCTTTACTTTGAATTGAGAAAGAGGGGGTCGGGTGAGGTGGACCGGCCCCCACGTGGGTTGGTCCCCTCCCCCCCTATATACTTAATATATATAATATATATATATATATATATAATATATATATATATATATATATATATTATATATATTTTAAACGCTTGCTTTTTCCTTTCCTTTTGACTCTGCCCATCAGGGCTTGGCCACCCCTCTCTTTAGTTGGGGTGCTGGCCGAGCCCCACATCTTTTTTTTTTTATAACTATAATACTTATATATAATATAATATATATATATATATATATATATATATATATTATATATATATATATATATATTTAAGCTACAATAAACTCCTAAAAAAATTATCAATAAATTCCTAAATTCTAGAATTTATTACATACTATATTTAATAGAAATATTAACAAGTACAAATATAATATATACACACATGCATTTATCTACTAATAAGCTAGTAAAAATATTTTCTTAATTAAATGCATAACCACATTAATTAATTATAAAAATTAATTAAAATATGGGGGTTTACAACAATGAAGTCGATAAGTGAAATGATGCATTGCATAGGGATATGAGAATGAATAGTAAATACAATGAGCGGATTCGAGCGTTAGTTAGAGTATTGAGAATGAATTATTTGATGAGTTGCAATGAATGGGAATAAGAAATTACAGAGCGATGGAGCAAGTCGAGTTGGTCGCTAATTGAACTTGAGTAGACGGATATGTAAAGTTGGCTGAGTTGTGTCAAACTTCGAGTAGGCAAACGTGTATGTTGTTCGAATTTAGAGTTGAGCATTTGAGTAAGCGAATGTTACGTTTGTGTCACGATCTGCACCCACTTTTTGGGATGCGAGTGCATGTCCAAGTCTAGCCTACGCTGCAGTATCTGCTGTAGAGCGTTGTCTAGACCTCAATAATCAAAGTCACAATATTTGCTCATAAAATAATATTTTATTTGCTCATTCACAACACTAAATTAAATCAAAATATTCTAAGATTTTTTGAATTAAATATAATGTTTCACAAAATATAGTACAACAAAGTTAAACATGATGATAAAATCTATCTAACTAGTCCTTTAGAGTCGACCTCGGCATACACCCATATCTTTCCCAATGATCTAATGCATAACAAGCTTTTCAATCAAGAATGGAACAGGTACATAAATGGCAAACTATTTAAGACATAATAGAAACTATAAAACAGAAATAACATATGATATACATGGTGACATGGTATGACAAGTAAAAAAAGGTAAATATGACAATCATGGCAATAAACTAGAAGAAAAGGTAAACACGACTATCATGGCATGTCAATAAGAAGGTAACATGTAAATACGACAATCAAGATATCTATCTAAGTGTTTTGAAATACTACTTTCGACACATAAATGGCTAGGAATAAATACGACATCTTACACGTGAAGTGTGCGAGAGCTATCGTTCTTGTTTGGACTTGTGGGAGTGGTTCATGTTTTTGGAAATATTCACATGTCTAGTAAAGTATTTCCCTACCTGACGCATGAATTTGCGTCACGACATGAAAAATCATGATACACGATAATTATGAAATGTAAGTCATGAAACACGATAAATAACGTTAATCAAAAACTCTAATCATGAATATGAATCCATATTCGTGTGAACAACATGTTAAGAATCATGTGTCATGTAATGCATATCTAAAATATATCCATAGAAACTATTAGAATTGAATGTAACCAGTGTAATGTACTTGCCTTCAATTAGGGTTTAGGCGACTTGTACGCAATATGTTCTTGTTGGCACAAATAGTCACAGATGTCAAAGGTGCACAAGATGATATCAGATGATAGGACATGTAATGTCATTGAGTCCAGAATATTCAAATTGGCTAGGGTCGATATGAAGAATTTTGGGGTTTACAAGAAGATAGGAATACGATTAGTCATAATCAAGGATAATCTAGGAGGAAATTGATTTAGAGAAAGGTAAACCCGTAATAAATCATATATATACATATAATATATATTATATATATATATAAATATATATATATATATTTTTTGAGGGTGTCCACTTATTATTGGTGCTTGGGCATGCCTCCAAGGAGGCTGGAACCCGCGCCACTGCGTCGGGGTGCTCCACCGTTCCCAATGGGCTACGGCCACGGGGACATATATATTATATATAATATATATTATATATATATATATATTAATATAATATATAATATATATAATATTGGTGAGCAGTTATTTGTTGGCAAGGTGGTGCTACAGTCTTAAAGAGTCAGAGTAGCATGGGTTTTACATATATGGGGTCGGTTTAGATTTTACATGTCTAGTTTGAGTGACTGGTCTGTTGAAGAGTCTTTCTTCTTTTTTCTGGCTTTATCTTTCTTGGAAAGCTGAGGACACTCTTGTTTTGGCTCTTTTGTTGAGCATACAGAATATATGAAATGGATCGGTTTTTATATATATATATATATATATAATCTATATATATAATATATATAATATATATATATCTATATATATATATATATATATATTAATATATATATATATAACCCTCGTGTCTTTAGTGGCATCCACTTCGAGATCCTCCCCTCCGGCAGATCCTCCTGCCACCTCCCCCTCTCGGCAACAGGATCCTGCCCTCTCTCCCTCCCAACACCCCACCCCTAGCAGACCGGCTCCCCCACAGTTACCACTGTTCCAGCTCCTTCCTTTGCTAGCATCATGTGTCCAGATATAGCTTCCAAAGGGGGCTCCCTCTTCAAGGATGTTCAGCTCAGTGAAGTCGACTATCCCGAGCCATCCCCCGTCCCCACCGTCCCCTTCTTATGCCTGGAGATTGAATCCTTGGCCACCTCCTTCCCCTTCTCCTTTGTTCTCAAGTTCTTCTCTAGATGCCCTAAACTATCTAGGGTCCAGGAGGTCATCGCTAGTTGGCGGCTGTCAGCAGATTATCGGGTGGCACCTCTTGATCCCAGACACATCCTGCTCCACCTTTCCTCAGATGCGGACTACAGGACAGTATGGTATAAAGGCACCAGCAAAGTTGATACTCACCAGATGAAGATTATTAAATGGTCCCAGAATTTTAGTACCAAGGAAGATTTCGCCACGGTGGCAGCTTGGGTGACTCTCCCCAACCTTTCCCTCATCTGTTTCGTTCCATCTGCACTTAGGCGCATAGCCAATTCTTTTGGGACTTACATGACAATAGCTCCAGAGACTAGCAATCTAACCAAAGCTCACTATGCGAAGATCTACGTGGAACTAGATCTCTCAAACGAGCCACCCAACCAAATAGTCATCAAACTGGGAAACCAGTCCCACACACAACAAATTCTATACGATAATCACATCATCTATTGCACCCACTGTCACCTGCGAGGTCATCTATCCAAGTTTTGTTATCGCCTCCACCCTGAACTCAAGAGGAAACCTACCCGACCAGCAGCCCACACCATAGAAGATCAGATTCAGTCTTCTTCCAGATCCTCATTCTTTTCCCTCCAAACTCCCACATCAGGTTTCAATCTAGCGACAACAAAACTGAACTCGGACCACCGGCGACCTCATTGGAGATCACTACCACGGCTTCAGCGGTAGTCCTCCACAACCCAACAACTATGAACCTCTCAATAGGTTTTCCACCCTGGAAGAGGATACGTCGGAGGCTGGGGATCCCCATATCCTACAGATTCAGGAAGCCGAGGAGGAGGTCCCTTCCGAACCTCAGCATCAACAGGATATCGATGTCATTGAAGCCTTGGCCATCCTGGGCCCAGATCAAGCCTCGAGAAGTCTACAGGCTATTGAAGTCGGCTTCCCCTCCTATGAGAAGGCAATATGATAGGTAACCTGGATGACTCTATCTCCATCTTCCTCAAGAACCCGCAAACGACTCAGTAGGAGATCTGATTGATCAGCAAGACCCCCGAACACCCACAGCGATCCAAAATCGGTACATTCACCAACAAGTCAAAGAAAATTTCAACCTCTATAAAGAAAACCAAACATAATAGCTCCGATAAATCATCCTCTGCTCGAACCAGGTCACTACAAAGCGGGCCAACCAACCCCCCAACAAACTCCATTAATGTTAAACATCCTCTCGTGGAATGTCCGTGGCCTGGTGAACAAACCAACCAAGGAGAATCTCCGGCCTCAAGAAAACTCACAAAATTGACGTATTGATCATCCTTGAACCCAAAATCTGCCACAAGAATCTCAAATCCATTCAGCTGCAGCTTGGGTTTCCCATAGCCATCGTTGGCATATACAATATTTGGATCCTCTGCTCGAAGGACGTCAAGATCGGTGTCATCAACGACTCCAAGCAGGCTATCTCATGCTGGATGGAGCATCCGTCATTATCCTCGAGGGTCATCCTATCCGCCGTCCATGGTAGTTGTGACATATATGAGCACAAAGCCTGTGGAACAACCTGATGGACATCCACCTCCACCACAGTAATCTTCCCTGGCTATGCATTGGGGACTTCAATGCCGTGATGTGTAGAGAGAAAAAGACCAGAGTCAGCCACCCCCCATCCCAGCCATGCAAGATTTCAACAACTTCATCTTCGACGCCAATCTTAACCCCCTACCGTTTACTGGCAGCACCTTCACCTGATGCAACATGCAGGACGGAGAACGCCGACAATACTCCGCTTGGACAGGGCCCTGGCGAATGTTCACTGGCACGGCATGGGGACCACCTTGAAACTTTCCCACCTCAACGCCACCGAGTCGATCATGCACCATTGTTAGTTAGTATCGCCAGTAACCCGGGTCCGAACAAAAGGAGTTTTTGCTTACTCGACTTCTGGTGCACCCACCCGCACTTTTTAGATGTCGTCTCGAAGCATGGAACAGCACGAGCAATGTCGAGCCTCTTACGAGGGTGGCTATGAAACTCAAAGCAACCAAAAAGCTCTGGCTGAATGGAGCAAGCAGGCCTATGGGGACATCTTTCAGGCCATCCGGGTGGTAGAGGATGATGTTCTCCGTGCTGAGATCAGATATATGACAGATAGATCTCCGCGGCCAGGACTGCCTTCAACCTCACCAAAGTCATCCTCAAATTCTGACTCAAAGTGGAAACTGAATTCTGGAAGCAGAAAGCGAGACTTAAATGGGATAGCGAAGGAGACAAAAACTCTAGCTTCTTTCATGCTTGTGTCAATAACCGCAGGCAGAAGCTCACCATCCATCAGATTATGGGCAACAACGGTAACATCATCAAAGACCAGAAAGGCATCTAAGAGGCTGCGTCCGACTACTACGCCAATTTATTCTCAAACAAACCGTCGTCAGGGACCCTTCATTCTTGGAGGTCATTCCCCATCTCATCAACGAAGGAGACAACACTCGGATTGAGACTCCGTCGTCCGAACAGAAGGTGAAAGACACTGTCTGGGCCCTGGACAAGCACAGTGCCCGGGACCAGACAGATTTTCGGGGGATTTTTCTGCTCCTGCTGGGACATAATTAGGTACGACATCCACGAAGCGGTCGTCGCCTTCTTTCAGGGTACGACTTACCCTAGAGCCATTTCCAGCACCAATCTCATTCTCATTCCGAAAAAAGACAACCCAAAATCCTTTCATGATTTTCGACCAATTAGCCTGTGCACTTTTACCAACAAAATTATATCATGATCGTTGCTTCCCGTATGGCTGACCACCTTCCCAAGATCATCTCTAAAGAGCAAAGCGGTTTCGTTCGAGGGAGACATATCCAGGATAACATCATGCTTGCCCAAGAACTTATCACTTGCATGAAGTTCCCGGCAAGAGGGAACAACATTGCCATCAAGATTGACATAGAGAAAGCTTACGACAGACTTGACTGGCAATTCATGATATGGGTTATCGAAGCATTCGGTTTCTCTGAAACCTGGACCAATATTGTGTGGAGATCTTTCAGCAACTCCTATTCTCAATGGTAATCAATGGTCAGGCCGATGGCTTCTTCAAATTGACCCACAGGGTGAGGCAAGGTGATCCCTATCATCCACCATCTTCATCATCACGGCAGACGCCTTGAGCAGAAACCTCAATAGAATGCCTTTTACTACCAGCTTCCACCACTATCACACGGCCAGCGGCTGTCCTATCATCATCCATCTGGCCTTTGCTGACGATATCCTTATCTTTTTAGCCGAGGATATCGGGTCGAAGGTGGTCTACAACACACTCTAGAATTATGCTAACTGCTCAGGTCAGAAGATCAACCAAGACAAAAGCGTCATCTACACTCACCACACAATCACAACCGAGCAAGCCGAAGCTATCTCCAATACCATCCCATTCCCTATAAAGTACCCCCTTTCAATTATCTGGGATGCCCCCTGGTCTACGGGAAATCGAACGCAGGCATTTTTGAGGACTTGATCAGCCGTATCAGGTCTAAGCTTGGAGGATGGCACAACGCGATACTATCCCCGAGAGGAAAAATGATCCTCATTAACCACTTTTTCACCTCTATTTCCATCTACACAATCGCGACATACTCTCCTCCAAGACGGTCCTTAACTCTATTGAAAACTTATTCAGTAACTTCTTCTGGGGCCACTGCGACGACATTGCCAAGCACCACTAGGCCAGCTGGAACACTATGGCCAGGCCGACGGAGGAGGGGGGTTGGGATTCACCAAACTATCCCACATCACCAATGCATTCTCAATAAAACTGTGGTGGAAGCTTCGCACCTCTCAGAACTTATGGGTCAGATTTATGAAGGCCAGATATTTAAGAACATTTATCCATCGACGGCTATTTCCAACTCATATCTTCTGCAGCTTGGCGGCGAATGCTCATTGGCCGATCCCTTGCTGAACCATTGATGCATCTCAAGGTGGGCGACGGAGAATCCCGGGCATTCCAGGAAGATGGGTCGAAGATTCATTAATTCCATCACACTCTGACGCTCACAGAAGTAGCAAGATCAAGGACACGTGGGACCCCATCATTTGATTGAGACTGGATCAAAGTAGGATTGGTCGGGCCCAGAGATAGGGGAACTCATTCGCAGGAGGGCTTGCAGATCGGTCCTGACGCTGACGAGCTTGGTGGCGGGGGGGGAGGGGGTGCGTCGGGACACTTCTCAGTCAAATCGTCCAGGATAGTCATCCAAGGCCCGAGAGTGCCGCCTTCTATCAGTGCACCTTTCTGGCAGATTTGCATACCTAAGAAGTGGTCGTTCGTTATCATTTGGAGAGCCTTGTGCAAATCCTTTCTACCGAGACCCCTCTGCACTATTGGATTCAGCCTTGCGTCCGCTTGTACATGTTGTACGAAACAGAATTTGGAAACCGTCAACCATATCTTCTATCAGAGAGAACTCCCGAATAGGGTTTGGACCTGTCTCTCTCTAGACGGCATGAGCAATAAGGAGGTGAATTCGAAGACCTCATCAAAGTTTGGAGCTCAGGGTCCCAGGACCATCTGATCGTTACGGCAGATGAAACGGGTTCTTTGGAAGAACCGCAACAAGGCCAGATATGAGGGCCATCAGTACTCCGTAGACCAATGATTAGGGAAACAATCTGGCAATGCTTCAAACGGACCGTTTACCGTAACCATACCTAGACTCCTTTCTGGAACTCCTTCCTATCCTCTGAGTAGTCCCTTCGGGCCTCCTTCCTCCCCTCTTTTGCTAGTATACGTGTATAGGCTTCGTCATTTTGCGCCTTCTGGTGTACTTGTATAGCTTCGGCTTTTCTTATTATGGAATAATATGGGGATTTTCTTTAAATAAAATTATATATATATATATATATATATTATATATATATATAATATATATATATATACACACACTTTGGCAGCCTGCAATCCCCCCATATCAGTTATCAAGCAATTAGAGACTATGTTTTCCTGTTTCTTTTGGGCCTCTAAAGAAGGGATCTATAAAACACATGGCTCGGTTGGAACAAGATGGCTAAACCGTATGAAGAAGCCGGTCTTGGGCTTCGAAGTTTGGAGGAAGTTCTCAATTCTTTCACCTGTAAACTAGGTGGAAATTAAAATCCTAGGACAATCTCGGACGTCATTCTTCAAATCAAAATATTGCAAATTTATGATCTTGACACTGTCCATGCTAATTCTAATGCTTCTCCTATTTGGAAGCATCTTCTCAAGGCAGGGGATTAGCTAATCACCTTATTGTTCGAGATCCAACTGAGATTGATAGATGGAGGTGGAGTCCCTCCAGGTCAAGTTCGTTCTCTGTTCATCGTCTTATAGGCATACTAGACTTCTGGCTACTAGACGTCCGAATTTTACTCATTTGGAATACTTGTATCCCTATAAGTGGTCTGTTCTAGCCTGGCGTATACTTCACGGCCGACTTCCTACAGGACAACATCCAGCTATCAGGTTATCACATTGCTTCACAATGCCATGTTCGAACCTGCTCAGGAAACTATAGAACACATATTTTCGGAGGGAGAGCTAGCTCAGGCAGTCTGGGATCAAATGCAATTGGGCTTCTCAATCAGGTGCAAGGACTTATTATTGCGTAGAATCAGACGATGGTGGAAACGGCCGTTGATACATTTAAAGGATATTATTGTAGGGGCTACTTTGGGTTATTTGGAAAAATAGAAACAAGTGGCGCTATGAAGGGTATAAATTTTCAGAAGTTCGATGGTATCTGAGATTAAGAGAGGTTAGCAAGGCTATGGTTCGTTGCAAGCATGTCAAGACTATCCCGCAGTTTTTAGTTTAGATTCCTTTGTTTTTAGTATCTATGGATACTTTTGTAACCTGAGTTGGTACTCCCCCTTATGATCAATAAAATTCTAGTATTCCCATAATATATATATATAATATATAATATATATAATATATATCTATATATATATAATATATATATATATATATATATATATATATATAATATATAAAATATACTTTAGATGATATTTATGGGGACTTGGAAATAATTTTAGATAAATACTTTAAGAATCTAAAAAATTGCTTTTAACACAAAATATTTTAATAGATAGAAAATACCACGATAATATTTTCCGGAGAAAAAGCTATTTTAAAATACCATAAAATATATAATAATGGTTTAGCTTCGAAATCCAAAATAAATATAGGGCAAACCCAATATTATTAATATATATATATATATATTATATAATATATATATAATATATAATTATTTATATATATATATATCTAATTATTCTATAGAATATATATATCTATCACAAGTAATTTTAGGGAAAATAATATGTGTATAAAGCCAATAATACTTACTAATAAGTTAATATAAGAAATACAATAATTATAATAATTAATAGTATAAAAGTATATATGCATATATACCTGGTATACTAACTAATGTATATACATGTACCTGTGCCTACTGTCTATGCATGTATAATACTAGTATTATAATACCTATGACTGCCCCACCCCATCTTGTTTACTGTGACAACAAATATAAAAAAGATAAAAACGTCTGCTAATTCCAAAGAAGAGGAACTAGAGTCCAATTTGGGAGAGGGAACTGTATGGAAATGAGTGCAGAAAGAAGAAAGAAAAATAAGGGAGAATGAGGGAGCAGAGCAAGGAAGAATTTTCAGAGAATTCGAGAGAGAAAAAGGAGGAGCGGCGGAGGGTTTTGACAACGGCGCTCCAGCTGTTGTGTCTGAGCACCCTGGCGCTGGAGGTTCGGGTGCACCAGTTTTTGGCTGGTGTGGCGGTCCGGTGGGGCTGCAGAAGCTCGATCAATGCAACGATGGCACCGAGAAACGGCACTTGGCGGTCACATCATGGCGATGCGCGACTCGACGACGTGGGGTCTCCGAGGCCATAGTGGCGGCTGGCTTTAGGGATAAGAATACTGGGCGGTCCCTGTCACGCCCCGCTCCCGTAGGAGCGATCGTCCTGCTAAGGCGTGATGCCACACGGGCCTAGGTTGCGCCCGTACAGGCTAAGTCCGGAAACGGCCGATTTGAGCTAGGCCACAGAGTGTACCCATTTGCAGTGGAAAGTAAATGAACACAAGTTGAAGCGAATTCAAACTCTTTATTGATTTTCAAGAAGTTTACAAGCAGCGCTAGGCCGAGTTTAAAAGTCTTTCAAGCTCTCTCTCTCTCTGAAACATAAAAGGCGTGCCAAATTGCTTACAACATGAATGATTTAGGCGATGTTCTGATACATTGTGTCTGTATATGGTGCTTCAGCTCCTTGCAATGCTCCAAGGCTCCAGAGTTGGCTCCACGCCTTAGCACGCGTTCGAGGGAAGCTCCGCACCCGATGACGACTCCTGCGTCCTGCAAGCAAACTGTGGGGTTATCGGTACATTGTTATGCACTGGTAGGGAGGCTAGCTCACCATAATGCTATCATACCAAACACATTCTATTTACTTGTGTGAACCATCTATCATTCATTGTCTTTCTAATCTTACCTTAGGATCAGTTTTATCACATATTTATAGCCTATCTTGTGTTACCGAATTCAAGTATTTGTATGGAAATACATGCACGACTTACCATACTTACCGTCTGGCCTTTCCTGTCCAAAGTAAACCAAGTTAGACAACAATTCATATGTAATAACTTAACGTGATTCTCCTAAACATTCAGTGTCGAGGGCGTGTCCCTGCCTCATATTCTAGCGCATCGTAGACGTATTTTCTAACTCATTTGCATGAAGTACTCTTTATCATTTGGTGTGTTACATTCAAGCCTGTTCAGAAGGCGCTTTATTCAGTTAACCTAGACTACTTTGTTTCAATACAAGGACTTGCACGTGGATTGCCACCAGCAAAGCCTACTTAATCTATATGTACCCGGTCGCTGGCACCACAAGCCAATTTGGACACCTTCTCCTTTGGTATTTCACCTATCATAGTGTGATAGCTGGTATCACCTTAATATCTCTTGAAATACTCCTGCACTTATGTCCCCTGGGTGGCCAAGTCCGTACCCAGGCCAACACTATAAGTCCCCTTGATTTTTGTCTAGGCCGGCCACGATCCTCCCTTTGATCGTGCCACAGAAATCCCTTATTCTACCTACCTCCGTATACGAGGGATTGTCCACGACCATTTCATATTGACTTGTCTTTTAACTTAACGGCTGTCTCTGAGCCATAGGCTAACCCTTAGCCATAATGCATTATCGACCAGGTTGTCGGCGGCGTCCGTACAGCGCGGGTAGCGAGCCCCGTTGCACATCCTCGTCATACATGTCGCTAACCATTCCTTCCTTTCTTTCTTCTTTCTTTTATTCACGATTTCTTTTCTTTCTTCACTTATTCGTTCATTCATTGATTCATTCACATATTCATTCATTCATTCGTTGATTCATTCATTCACTTATCTTCATTCATTCATTCATACATTATGCAACTCCCGTACGGGAGTCGCCTTGGCGACCCATCGATCCCGAAGTCTTCCAATATTGCTATACTCTACTCGGAACGACTATGTCGATAGTCTTCTGTTCATTGTTGTAAACCATTTATTGTTTCATTGTTGAACGCATAGGAAACTTGAATGTAAGCTTGTGCCTTAGCACGAGCGTGGAGCGCGGTACCAGATTTCTATATTTTTTGAGTTCTTTTCCATGTTCTAAACAAGCATACAAGATGGGATTATTCCTTTAGCTAGGTGCGTTGAGTCATTTATTAGCATACGCGGTGTTATCGCCTAGCGATTCTAGCAGTAGTGTCCGTATTGTTATGTGTCTAGGCTAAGCAAAGCGGGTTCATCGGAGCCACCCCTTACCGATTCGCATCGGCCGAGCGATACTCCGGACGCGCCTTTGAAAGTCTAAGTCTGGATTCCTCTTTGATGGTCTAATGTAATCCTTGCATCGATTCTTCATCGGGTCGATGCAACTCTTCGAGTCGACAGCTCGTTTGAGTCGTTGCACTTGTCGTTTGAATCGACATTCGTTAGGGCGGAGCGGGTCATTACATAATACACCACTCAAAACAAGTCTCGTCCACGAGACTTCCTGAGTGCAGGTCATCCTATCGTTCCTTAACTCATGTCGTGTAAGTATCTTAGACAATTTCTATCGAATGGCTTTACCGTTCGATGGAATCAACTATACTCGATACCTTTCTAAGTTCTGTGTCGCATACATTTGGTCAATTTTATTGAATAAATTTTACTCATTTTAGAGTTGATGGTACTTATTCAATTGACGTGTTTCTTGACTTGGTTGCTATTTCGATGTGTCATGGGACTGAAGTGGTCGCACGAGGTGCATTGTAATTTATCAAACTCGAGAGTCGTAAGCTGAGGCAAACTCACTCATTCGTTCATGCGTATCTCAACACCTACTTGCAACTGCATTCAATTTATCGTATCGCTGAGTTTGGATCGTGCACGTATTCAAGGCGTCCCCGAATACGTACATTTCAACCAAGCTTAGCGATTAGCAAAGTCGGACAAGCTACTCGTGATAGTTTTGATTTGCCGATCATTTTACTTTTACTTCGATTAAAATCGAACTCATATGTGTATCACTATCGTTTATCTCGGTCCTCGAGATGATCCGATTTGCTTCTCAAACGTTCTTGTCTACGAAATCAATACGATTTCTTCTTAGCGGAGTCGACCAAGTCTAATTTTCCATCCGATTCAAAACCAAATATTACACTGTCATCGAGTATATCTTCCTATCAATGATTCAATTCGTTATCCCAACTTTACTTGTACATCATCCATTCCTATCATTCACTTCGTTTGGGGCCAATCTTGTTGTCGATCACGCACACTCCCAGTTCCCCGTCCTACTCTAAGTCTTGTTGCCCCAAGTCTATCGTCCATCCAGACGATACTGTAAATGTTAGTCATACAGGTTCAGTCACTCGGCATAGCATCGTCTTCCTATCCGCTAGGTCATCTCACAAGGTCATAGTTACGAGTCAAGTCCGTGGCTTATCGTGCAAGGTCGTTGCACGACGCTCGCCCCAAATCCTATGGTCAAACCATTTTGTTCGTCGTACGGGAGTTCCTACCCAAGTTCGCTCCACTCAAATTTCTAAACATCAAGCAACGTTTACCCTATTCGCATCAACACATTCTCCATTCCAAGTCCGAGCTCGTTTAGGAAAGTCATCCTACGATAGGTTGTCCTCAATCAAATCCTTGACATGTCAATATCGTGCGTTCGCACTAGCAATTATCATAGTCTATCTCTTCAAGTATGTTTGATACAATTCACATATCCATCATATCCAATTCACGTAGTCGATCACAAGGTCGTCTAGCCTTACAATATGTCGTGCCTCGATCTCACGCAAGTCTGATTATCCACGGCGGACATGAATAACCATGTCAAAATTTCCGCAGAATAAATCGTCCTCATCGGGACGTAACTCTTGCGTTGAGTCTAGGCTTACTCATTTTCGATACGCGGATTGAGTCTACTCAATCCTCAAGCTTTCTTATTCTTCAATCGTAAGTCCTAACAATCCTCGAATTTACCTTCGCTTCAAACCACAAGTCGAAGCAATCAAAATTGCCATGTCATGATATTCTGAGTTCGATCATTCCCGCTGGCCATGAATCACCATGTCAACGCTTACGCGAAACGATCGTCCCAAATACGACATGACGTATGTGCGAGGCTGGAGTTGCGCTCGCACAAGACAAGATCGTTGTCGTTGTGGTTATCACCGAACAATCAAGTCACCTCCCTTCTTAATTCCAAACATTTATTTCTATCCAAATTCTCCAACATAGCATCATTTGAAATAATAACATCTAACACGATCATCATTCATCGAATCGGAGTACCCCGAGTTATCGTACATCGATCTTTGATACGCCTCAATACCATCGAAGATGTACATAACCTGACGACCTTTCTTTTGTAACAAATTCTGAGTCGTGCAACTTGATTCCTCAATTCGCATTGTCTCATGCTAACTCTTCTTTGAGCAACATCTATTCCAAATCCTTAGTCATTCTCGTATCTCCAAATCAACGTTTCCTATGCACACTATCTTCCGATCGTGCTATCTTCGATCTCGTCTATGGATATTTACCTTAACTCAAATTTCAATCCCTTCGACTAAATTCAAAATTGCATGCACGATCTTCTATATTTTCTCGACCAAGACCTCCATTCGTTTCATCGTTCCGACTCTCTATTCAACTTGTTTTGTACTTGCACTACATATTCACATTTCGTCCAAACAATATCTCGTTTGAGACTCCCGAATCATGACCAACTAAGCGTTACTCATCCTAAGGCTGGCACGATATCATCTCTTGCCGACGTACTCGTTCTATCCGTATATTCTTTAGTTTCGCTCGAACAATTTCTATAACGTCCATACACCACTCAGGGTTCGAGCCACTCGACTAGTCGTCGACACTCATTCTTATTCTTCCTCGAAGCTATCACATACACCACTCGGGTCAAGTCACTCTAAAAATCCTCAAAAGGTCATTCGATTCCCAATCGATATGTTCAATTGCGCGTTCGTCCGTTCCTCAAAGTCTAAGAACCACTTCTCGTGTTCGCTTTAGCGTTGGTCAAGTAGCCTCTCTATCAACATACATTCTAAGTCTCACTAATTTTCGTCCGAGCGACAGTCGGTCTCGCTCGCAAACTCGTTTGCACCAAAAGGTCTAGGTACGCGACACTCGGCACAACTTAGCCAAAAGGCTGCATGCATAATCATCCCGTTCGAACTATACTTTGGTCTCGCATACCCGTTCGCTATTGTCAGCGTAAGGTAATTCAAGCATGCACTTGGTTTGCTAACTCTTAGCACTAGTTTTCTCTCAACTCAAGTCCATCGTGGTTTGGCACAAAGGCCTTTGCCTATCGATCCTGTTCAACCGAGCACTTGTACGAGCTTTTGAAAATATTAGACTTATTGTATCGAACTTCCCAAGGCACAACGAGAGAGAGCGTACACTTCTTTTATTTTAAAACGAGCTTTCAAAACTGAGAGAATCGAAATGAAGTCCAAGGACGTAAAGTTGTGCTCTGATACCAATCTGTCACGCCCCGCTCCCGCAGGAACGATCATACTCGCTAAGGCGTGATGCCGCTGGGGCCTAGGTTGCACCCGTGAAAGGCTAAGTCCGGAAACAGCCGATTTAAGCTAGGCTACAGAGTCGCACAGAGTGTAAACATTTGCAGCGGAAAGTAAATGAACACAAGTTGAAGCGAATTCAAACTCTTTATTGATTTTCAATAAGTTTACAAGCGGCGCTAGGCCGAGTTTACAAGTCTCTCAAGCTCTCTCTCTGAAACATAAAAGGCGTGTCAAGTGGCTTACAACATGGAATGATTCATGGCGATGTTTTGATACATTATGTCCTATATATGGTACTTCAGCTCCTTGCAACGCTCCAAGGCTCCAGAGTTGGCTCCGCACCTTAGCATGTTCGAGGGAAGCTCCGTACCCGATGACGACTTCTGCGTCCTGCAAGCAAACTGTGGGGTTATCACAACATTGTTATGCACTGGTGGAGAGGCTAGCTCACCTACAATGCTATTATTACCAAACACGTTCTATTTACTTTTGTGCACCGTCTATCATTCATTGTCTTTCTAATCTTGCCTTAGGATCAGTTTCATGGCATATTTTATAGCCTATCTCGTGTTGCCGAATTCAAGTGTTTGCATGGAAATAAATGCACGACTTACCCATACTTACCGTCCGACCTTCCATGTCTAAAGTAAACCAAGTTAGACAACAATTCATATGTAATAACCTAACATGATTCTCGTAAACATTCAGTGTCGAGGGCGTGTCCTTGCCTCAGATTCTATCATGTCGTAGACGTGTTTCTAACTCATTTGTATGAAGTACTCTTTATCATTTGGTGTGTTATATTCAATCCTGTTCAGAAGGGGCTTCATTCAGTTAACTTGGACTACTTTGTTTCAATGCAAGGACTTGCACGTGGATTGCCACCAGCAAAGCCCACTTAATCTATATGCACCAGTCGCTGGCACCACAAGCGAATTTGGACACTTTTTCCTTTGGTATTCTCACCTATCATAACATGATGGCTTGTATTACCTTGATAGTCTCTTGAAATACTCCTGCACTTACGTCCCCTGGGTGGCCAAGCCTGCACCCAGGCCAGCACCATAAGCCCCCTTAATTTTTGCCTAGGCCGGCCACGATCCTCCTTTTGATCGTGCCTCGAAAATCCTTTATTCTGCCTACCTCCCGTATACGATAGGATTGTCTACGACCATTTCGTATTGACCTGTCTTTTTAACTTAACGGCTGAATGAATGAGCCATAGGCTAACCCTTAGCCATAATGCGTTATCGACCTGGTTGGCGGCGGCGTCCGTGCAGCGCGGGTAGCGAGCCCCGTTGTACGTCCCCGTCATACCTGTCGCTAACCATTCCTTCCTTTTTTCTTATCTTTTATTCATTCTTTCTTTTCTTTCTTTCACTTGTTCGTTCGTTCATTGATTCATTCACATATTCATTCATTCATTCATTGATTCATTCATTCACTTACTCGTTCATTCATTCATACATACATTATGTAACTCCCCGTACGGGAATCGCCTTGGCGACCCATCGGTCCTGAAGTCTTCTAATGTTGCTATACTCTACTCGGAACGACTATGTCGATAGTCTTCCATTTCATTATTGTAAACCATTTATTGTTTCATTGTTGAACGCATAGGGAACTTGAATGTAAGCTTGTGCCTTAGCACGAGCGTGGAGCGCGGTACGAGATTTTCTATATTTTTTGAGTTCTTTTCCATGTTCTAAACAAGCATACAAGATGGGATTATTTCCTTAGCTAGGTGCGTTGAGTCATTTATTAGCATGCGCGGTGTTATCGCCTAGCGATTCTGGCAATAATGTCCATATTATTATGTGTCTAGGCTAAGCAAAGATGGGTTCATCGGAGCCACCCATCTTAGCAATGTTTGCATCGGCCGAGCGATACTCTGAGCGCGCCTTTGAAAGTCTAAGTCCGGATTCCTCTTCGATGGGCCAATGTAAGCCTAGCAATGATTCTTCATCGGGTCGATACAACACTTCGAGTCGACGGCTCGTTTGAGTCATCGCACTTGTCGTTTGAATCGGCGTTCCGCTAGGGCGGAGCGGATCATTACAGTCCCGACGGATGGGGTTCTTAGATCCAGCTACGACCGACACGATGGAGGCAAAGGTGGAGGTGGTAGGGTTCAAGGTGGCGCTAGCTGTACGGCCAGCGTAGGAAAAGTAAGCGATGGTCTGTGGTGTCGTGGATGGTGAAGTCGGTACGATACTGGGTATTAGGGTTTCGATGAGGTTAGCTAGAACAGGGAGTTGAAGGTGGAGTAGTAGGCCAGGGTGGTGGTGGCAATGATGAGAAGGTGGTGGTCATGGTTCAGGGGGAAGGAGGAGGTCGGTCGAGTCGACATGGCGTGGTGGTATTGTTCTGGTTGCTCGGCTGCTGCCATGAAAATTTAGTCCTCGAAATTTAAAGACTACTAATATACAGGGCTTGGTTGATTGGTGAAAAGGGTGGTAAGAATTTAAACTAGTAGAATATTGATCAATAGATGAAAGAAGAAGGAATATTTTTTAATAGGGATATTGATCAGTTAGGACAGAAATGTAAGAAGTAAGTAAATATGGCTTGGTGTTGGAGGCTTAGGCTCTAGTCTTGAATCCAAAAAGATTCTAAGATTCAATAGAAGAAAAACATATAAATAGAATATGACGAAGACAGATGAAATTTGGATAAGTAGGAAGATATGATCAGCAGATAGAGGAATCTCCATAGACGACACCTAAATTTTAATCCCTCAATACTATAAATACCTACCCTCAAAATGTTTCAAAACATTCCTCAATATTAATCATAACATTTTAAATTACTAGCTCCATTTAAAATCATCTTATCAAATTCACAACCTTTAATCCAACTGATAATTATCTTCAAATCTAACTTCACAAATTTATAAATTTCTCCAAATTTAAATTCCAAATTTTTTTAAGTCATACCTCAATTTTATTGATTAAATCAAAATTATTTCCTTTAAAATTTAATATTCAACCTTAGCAATAAATTTATCGACTATATAGAAATTGTAACCTCAAAAACACCAAAAGCAAAAAAAAATCATCCTCACTAGTAACCAAAATATTCAATTATGATTCTACTCATCTTTGATTAGAGTCATTTATCAAATTGCAATATTATCATAAAAATATTTCAAATTCGTCAAATAATCTCAAAATTCAACGCATATCACTACCTTAATCATGTAGCCTATGTAACAACCTTAACTACTCAAGCAATCAATTTGAAATAAACCTATGGGTTACCCACGGTATACCTAGTCTTAGGCCTAGTCATTTTCTTAAAAATTAATCAACCTAATTATGAATGAGCAATTCCTAATCGCTATCTCGCAGCAGTATAACTAACTTGGTATTACTTTCATACAATTTACAAAAATTGACCTGCATGGGCCACTAAAAAACTTGTCACAACCTGCACCCGCTCTTCGGGGATACGAGTGCATGTCCAAATCCGGCCTTCGCCACAATATCGACGGTAGAGCATTGTCTAGACCTCAATGATCAAAGTCACAATATTTGCTCATAAAATAATATTTTCATTTGCTCATTCACAACACTAAATCAAATCATAACATTATAAGATCATATTTGAATGAAATACAACAAAGTTAAACTTGATGATCAACAAAGTTAATACAACAAAGTTAAACTTGGTGATCAAATTTATCTAACTAGTCCTTTAGAGTCGACCTCAGCATACACCCATAAATTTCCTAATGATCCAATACATAGTAAGCGACTAATCTAAAAAATAGCTTCCAGTTAGAAATAGAATAAATACATACATGGCAACTATTCAAGAAATAATAGAAACTATAAAATAGAAATAACATATGATATACATGATGACGTGGTATGAAAAGTAAAAAAAGGTAAATATGACAATCATGACAATCAACTAGAAAGAAAAGGTAAACAAGACTATCATGGCATGTCAACTAGAAGGGAACATGTAAAGATGGCAATCAAGATATCTATATAACGGTTTTGAAATACTACTTTCGACACGTAAACAGCTAGGGGTAAATACGGCATCTCGCGCGTGAAGTGTGCGATAGCTATCGTTCTTGTTTGGACTTGTGGGAGTGAATCTTATTTTTGAAATATTTACATATCTACAAAGTATTTTTCCATTCGACGCATGGATTCACGTCATGACACAAAAAATCATGATACATGATAATCACGAATTGAAAGTCACGAAACATGATAAATAACGTAAATTATGAAACTCAATAATCACGAATATGAATACATACTCATGTGAACAACGTATCAAGAATCATGAGTCATATAATGCATATCTAAAACATGTACCATAGAAACTATTTTGAATTGAAAGTAACCAGTGTAATGTACACGCCTTGAATTAGGTTGCAGTCGACTTGCGCGCTATGATCATATTGGCACAAATTGTCACAGATGTCAAAAGTGCACAAGATGATCTCAGATAATGGGACAGACCATGTCATTGAGTTCAAAATAGTCAAATTAGCTAGGATCGATATGAAGAACTTTGAGATTTGCAAGAAGATAGGAATACGATTAGTCATGATCAAGAATAATCTAGTAGAAAATTGATTTAGAAAAGATAATCCCGTAATAAATCATATATATATATTATATATATTATATATATATATATATATATATATATTATATATATATATATATTTTATATATATATATATATTAATATATTATATATATATATATATAATATATATATATATATATATATATATATTTGTGTTAGTGTAAGTATATATTATATATATATATATATAATATATTAATATATATATATATATAGATATATTTTTATCTATATATATATATATAATATATATATATATATATATATATATATTATATATATATATATGTAAGTATATAAAAAAATATATATATATATATATATGTAGTATATATATATATATATATATATATATATATATATACTTACACTAACACAAATATATATATTATATATATATATATATATATATATAGATAATTATATTATGTCTATATATATTATATATATATATATATATATATATATATATATATATATATATATATATATATATATATATATAATATATATATATATATGGATATATGGATATGGATATGGATATATGTTCGTGTACATATATTAATATGGATATATGGATATATGAAAAAAAAAAAAAATATGGATATATGGATATATGTGTTCGTGTACATATATTAATATATATATATATATATTAATATATGTACACTAACATATATCCATATATGTGTATTTGGAAAACGGTAATTCCATTAAATGAGAGAAGAAAAATACAAATCAGCGTTCATGTTTAGACCCGCTGTACAGAGGTCAATCTTATGTCATGTTCAATATTGCTAATTAATCCTATCATGGGGGTATTCAACCCCTCAAATAGGCGAATATTTTGCTCTTTCCAGATATGCCATACTACTGCAGCGAGCCGTATCCGTGCCTCCAAACTCTAGCTGGCATCTCTGCCCCTTTCGTTCCTGATGCCTTCTATAACAGTGGTAAGATCCCGTTCTCCTCCAAATGCCATGTCCAATTTACAATTCTGATGCTCCCACACTGCCCATGCAACCTGGCACTGAAGGAATAGATGTGCCATACTCTCATTATGTTCTGCACATAGAACACACAACTGGCTCTCCACTGCAACCCCGAACCTTCTCAATCTATCTCGAGTGATGAGTCTCCCAAGCATGACCTTGTACATACAGTATTGTTATTTCCTGGCGGCCCCTTTGACCCAGATAAACATCATATCATTGATTTTAGGATATGAGTCCCTAATTGCTTCATACACCCGCCTTTGCTCATATTCTTCGCTACTCGCATCCTTCCATAGCCAGCAGTCTCTGTCCCTTCCGCTATCAAGTCTAACCGTTCTGATCTCGCGGCTGAACTGCACAACCAAGCCAGTAAACACCATCCGCCATTCTCTATTATGTATAATGGTGCTTACCCGAACTCCCGTCTGCACCCATGGAGGTAGTCCATCATTCAATCTGTCTGCCAAGCTCGTGTGGCCGACCCAAGGGTCGAACCACAAGTCAGTGGAGTCGCCATCTTTCATGGCACGTACAATATGTTGTTTAATCCATTTCCTGTGTTGGATTATCGTCGTGTATGTGATTGAACCATTGCTATTTCTTCCCACCCACCAGCAATTATCCTCCTTCACATATTTATTCATCATCTACTGAGCCCAAAGGGAGGACCCAGATATGAATTTCCACGTAAGCCTAAGAGCAGCAACCGTCCGTAGGGTCCGCAAAGAACGGATCCCCACCCCTCCTTCCTTCTTCGGTCTGCACAACGTATCCTAATTGATAGCATGTATTCCCCCTCGCCAGACAAAGTTTGCACATATCTTATCAATATTCTTAATAGTAGCAGAAGGAAGCATGATAGTTTGGAGCCAAAATACTGTAATAGCCTGGATCACCGCCTTTACCAATTTAATACGGCCACCGAAGGACAAATTCTGAGTGTGCCAACCCTCCATACGTCTTTGGACGTAATCCACCAAGCTTTATATTCAGTATCTCTTGCATAGTTTATGCAGAGTGGAATGCCCAAATATTTCACCGGTAATTCTCCTCTTGTTATCCCAATCCGGCTGGCTCTCTCCTCTTTATTAGGACAGTGTTGATTAAAATAGACATAGTTTTTTCTTGATTAATAAGGAGACCTGTTGTCACAACCCGCACCCTAGAGTTAGGGCACGAGAAGTGGGTACGTCCAGCCTACATCGCAGTGTCGGCGGTAGAACGTTGTCCTAGGTCTCATGTATCTAACAGTATAAGGCTAAACAGTTTATACTCCCCGAATGGGGGTGACATAGCAGGTACAGACTCAATCACATCTAAGGTAGAGCATGATAAGGATAGATAAAACATGAAATCCAAAAGAGGTACAACAGAGAGAAATCTAAGTGTCTAAGATACACAAATCCAGAAATACATCTCAAATCTCCAAACTCAGATACAGTAATCCATAAAGTAAATACAACTCCAGACAATTGAAATAACTATCTAAACAACCTCTAATGTGTCTCCTCTAGGCTAGCAGGCAATCTCCAAGCTATCTGTAAAATTTATCAACGGGTCCAGTCAAGACAGGAGCGAGTACAGTACATCCCAACAATATCATAACCGGTTAGAAAATATAAACATGCTAGAGAGTAAGATACAGGATCTGAAGAAATAACATGATGAAAAAGAGAGAGACTGTAAGTAAATAGCTACAATATATAGAGAACTATCAGTGACTAGTGATTCAGAGCACAAGATGGTTATGTAAACGGCACGATGTTGTACACGAGTAATCTACAGAGGTTGTACACGAGTAATCTACTGGATTGATTACATAACCACTTCTACTCCCCCGCCCCAATCAATACACAAGGATCAAGCTAAGTTATGTTATTGCACACGAAGTATAGTCGCACACGAGATCATGTGAATACATGAATATACATGATTTCACACGATTTGTACACGAATGTCACGAATACAAGGAGTACACGATGCTCACGATAAAGTACACGAACACAAATACCCGATGTATCCGCTAAAGGGATAACATCGCACAACAAGATCCATATAGTATTAATTCGTGTTTCTAACGTGTCAGCATCATGTAAAGTAATCTAAAGCAGGAAATATAATCCTAAACAAGATATGAAATGATCAGAGAATGTACTCGCCTGATATCTGAATGTCCAAGGTAAAGATACTGTCGGAGGAGAGGTGTCTGGCTCCTAATTAGAACAGCACAAGTCACAACAAGTCCAGAAGGGTAATATAAAGCACTACAATGCATTCTACATGAATCTAGGTCAAACTAGGCCAAAGTCAACCCTTGGTCAACTCTGGTCAACTGTACTAGTCAAACTAGGTCATGTCCTAACCCAGCAAGTCTTACTAGGCCTAACCAAGACTATCCTAGCAAGCACACAACAATACAAGGCTATACAAGCCAACATACACCCAACTCTATATAGCATGCAATTATTCAATACTCAAATAGGCAAGAATTCACATTGGATATACACTAGGTAATCTATTACTTTAAGCTATATATGTCTACACATATATACACATGCATATATTGGTATTCAACATTAGGTCTATAATCATGGCATTTCAAATGGTTATATAAACTTATATATTACAACACAATATGCTAACATATATATAATATACATACATAGCTAAGTTAACTATATTCATAAATACTTATTTAAGAGGCTATGTGTGTGTATGTGAACATGGCAAAGGAGCAAGTGAGGGTTAAATGGGCATACATAGTGTATACATATCAAAGAGTGTCAAAGTGTAAGTTAACAAAGTGTCAAGTGTGATAGTGTCAACATAGTGTAAGGGGGTACATGAGGTAATATAAGATTTATGTTAACATAAAATCATTACATCTCATTAACTTGTATATTGCATACATTACATTCATGCTTGCATTCATTCATCATTCATTTATTCTCTTGCACTACTATATGCACCATACATTACATACTATGGAACCTACATATTCATTACAAGCTATACTTATACATGTTTACATTAGAAAAGATACTTACACCTCATACATCATTTATTTAACCATTTACTCATGCTTGCATTCTCTATTTAATTACATAATGTATATACATTAACATGGGTTAAAATCAAATAGAATATTATATTACACACAAGGGTGCACAAAATGCATATGCCGAATAGTAACTCCTACTAATAATCAATACTGTACCATCTCAGCATGAATTAAAATCTAGGATTAAAGTATGTTATAGATCTATGTGTTAGTATTCCGAAACTTCAAACGGATCGCGTTTTCGTTTTCGAAAACTCCCGGAATCGCGAAAACACCGAGAACGCGTTTGTCTTTCGTACATCTGATACTCAAATAATTCTCCAGAAAGTTACAGAAAGAATTAGGCCTATTAATACATGTTTTTGGAAAGCTAACTTCAATACGCTTCTTTTAAAAAAAACGGGAGATTAAACCCAGCTTTGAGCTAGAAGTTATGACATTTCTAAGTTATGGCTGAAATTAAAACGTGGATAAAAATCATGACGGATTTAGATAGTTTGAGCCAAAAGAATACACAATATATATCCTAATTATCCACAACAATAATGACAATAATAATATGAGGAACCACACTCACAAACTTAATTATATAATCATCATGAACCATTTATTACTTATATAAATATAGATACACTCTCATTACAAATATATATATATATATATATATATATATATATATATATATATATATATATATATATATATATATATATATATATATATATACACACAAATCTATATATGTAACATGAACACATCTATAAGAGATACATGAATGAAATGTAAAGTACTCAAGAACACATCTCTACATATTCAAATCTGAGATTTAATATGAATTAATTCATTTAATCAATATTTTAAATATAAAGTGTGTCCAAGTTTGGGGGTTTTCCCCATGAACACAAGACACAACAATAATATAATAGAAATCCCTAAAGGACACATAATGGACACAAGAGGACACAAAATAGGGACACAACAATGGGGGTCATTCCTATGGTTAAAACTTTCCTAAATGCAAAATAGAGAAATAAAAGAGAAGGAAATATTACCTAAAGGAGAGAAAATCCAAGGAGAAAGGCTTCTTCCTTGGGAGAGCTTGAGAGCACTTGGGGAAGAAGACTTCTCAAAGAAAGGAAATGAGATGGGAGTCCTATTAGGGCCAGCCACAATGGTTATCCCCTTCTCATTGAATATTACAAGTTTGCCCCTCCCTTAGTTACAAGTGTTTAAAACAATTTTGGTTAGGGTTTGGGGGTAAAAGGGTCAAAATAAAACTCTAAATGGTTAACCTAATAATTAAGATTATGACTAATCTTTCTAACACGACTAATTAAAATGTGGGCCATGGCTAACTAATGCATGGGTCCAACTAGAGTCTAAGTTACCCCGGGTCCCCGTTACAAGTCAGATTGAGATGAAATTCGAACCCGACTCAAATAATCCCAAAACAATATCATAAATAATAAAATATTATCAAAATAATTCAAAGTGGTCAAATGCAAAATATCCTTAGGCCAAAAATGACATGAAAATATCATAATCACATGGTTAGGCTCTAGGTCAAACAGTCTCTAGGGTTTCACTAGCAAAACGTCAAAACCACAAGTCATTGATTTAAATAATTTTAAAATGATTTAAAATCACCAAAAATCATATCATGAATTAAATATCATTATTAAAATAATTATAAACACGAAATTTCGAAATTACCCTCATTTGGAAAACTGGGTGCTACACCTGTAGCAACCCCAAATCGTTGAATGATATCAGTCAATGAGTCAAGCCCTTTGTATGTCGGCACCATGAATACCAGCAAATTGTTCACGTAAATTAGGTAGGACACAGTCAGAGCAATCCTTTTTTGCAGCGGCGTGATCCTTCCCTGAGTAACCGCCCTTTCCATGAGACAAGTAAAATACTCTATCACGATTATGAATAGATACGGAGACAATGGGTCACCTTATGGAATCCCCCGACTACTCTGAAAGAAACCATGCGGATATCCCTTCAGCAGTACCGAGAAAGAGGGAGAGGTGATGCATTCTCGAATCGTATCTACCCACTCTCGATCAAATCCCATTGCTAACATAATATGACAGACAAAGCCGCGGTTCACCATGTCATAGGCTTTTCGTAAATCAAGTTTAAAGCATGCACGCATTCCCCCTGCTTTGTTAAAATCCTGAGCCAGCTCATGCGCCAAGAGACTATTGTCAGCAATTGATCTACCTTTAATAAAGGCAGCTTGATTGAACGAAATAAGCCCCCGCATAGCTTCCTCCATCCTACGACACATAAGATTAGTGATCAACTTATATAAAAAGTTGCAACAAGCAATGGGCCTGTAGTCAGAAAGCGCCTCCGCACCCTCCTTTTTTGGAACAAGAGTGAGAAACGTATGGTTGAGTTCCTTCAGAAGCTTCCGATTAGCAAAAAAATCTCGTACCAGCTCAAGGGTTTGCAACTTGATGTCTTGCCAATGAACCTTGAAGAACTTGCTGCCATACCCGTCCGGTCCCGGGGCTTTGTCAGTATCTGACTGTCTCACTATTTCATCCAACTCCTCCATCTCCACCATAGCTCGCATCAAACAATTCCCATATGGTGTAACCTATTTCTGACAGCTTCCTTCTGAAGCTCTTCTCGGGTTGTAGCCTCCTGCCCGTCTTGACGGATAATTTTACCGATGTGGTTACGGTGTTGCCGCATACGAACAATATCATAGAAGAAGCGAGACTTCATATCTCCCTCCCGAAGCCACTTATATTTGGCTCTTTGGGCAGCGTCGATTTCTTCAAGGGTGCGAAGGTGCCCCACCTCCTTAACGAGTGAACGCTCTTCCTCGGCCAGCTCCTGATTCTGCACATCCGTCTGAAGCATGGATTGAATGTAATGAAGCTTATTCTCTGCCTCTTCGAGTGATCTCTTGGGTTGAGCCATGTTCCAAGACTTGAGGTCTGCTTTAATCCTCTTAAGTCTTTGAACCATACGAAATTAGCAGTTGTCTGTAAAGTTGGCTTGCAACCCGCCCCTCACAGCTTCCCCATACCCCTCCATGAGATGCCACTTATATGTACTAACTAATGTATATACATATATCTATGCCTACTGTCTATGTATAATACTAATAGTTGTAATACCTATGACTGCCCCACCCCATCTTGTTTCCTGTGACAACAAAATATAAAAAAGACAAAAATTGTCTATTAATTTTGAAGGAGAGGAATTAGAGTCCAATTTAGGAGAAGGAACTGTGAGGAAATGAGTACAGAGAGGAGAAAGAAAAGTAATGAGAGTAAGTGAGGGATCAGAGCAAGAAAGAATTTTCCAGAGAACACGGAAAGTAAGAGGAGCGGTGGAGAATTTTGACAGCGGCGCTCTGGTCTGAGCACCCCGGTACTGGACGTTCGGGCGTGTTGGATCTTTGGCGGGTGCGACAATCTAGTGGGGATGTAGAAGCTCGATCATTGCAAGGATGGCACAGGGAAGCAGCGATCATCGGTCACACCACGACATAATACGACTCGATAAGGCAGGGGTCACGAGGCCATGGTGGCACTGGCTTTGGGGAGGAGTAGACTAGGCAATCTCGACAGATGGGGTTTTTGGATACAACCACGGACGACGAAATAAAGGCAAATACAGGTGGTAGGTTCAGGAAGGCGGCAACGGTACGACCGTGGAAGAAAAGTAAGCGATGGTCTGTGATGTTGTGGATGGTGAAGTCGATGCGGTACTGGGGATTAGGGTTCCGACGAGGTAAGCTGGAACATGAGAGATCGTGGTGGAGTATTAAGCCAGGGTGGTGGTAGCGATAATGAGGAGATGGTGGTCATGGTTTAGGGGGAAGGAGGCAGTCGACGAAGTCGACATGGTGTGGTGGTATTATTCTGGTGGCTCGGCTACTGCCAGGAAGGTGGAGGTGCTGTGCAAAGGAACCGAGGAGGCTCGTCGATGGAAATAGTCGGATTGTAGGACAGTATCGGCTAGGGTTTAGGGATAGGGTTGTGTCCTGTGCGACACAGAAAAGAGAATGTACATATAAAAGAAAATAATAAAAAATGATGGACACAGACACGATGCACGACACATGGTTGCTGGTGGATGATGGTTTACGATTGATGGTTGTGGCTAGATGAGAAAATTAGAAGAAAGAGGCCTCCTTAAATAGGAGTTGAAATCCTAGTCCGATAAGGATGAACAGTCCTACTAGATAAAACTTTCTTTTAATTTAAATCTAAAAAATTTTAAATCATAATTAATTTAATAATAATCCACTAGTAGATAATAGTATTAATTTAAATCAAATAAAATTATTTTAAAACAAATAAATCTCATCGAAATGTTATAAACGATCACCATAATAATTTTTAAGAAAAATTTAGCAATATCAGTTAGTCATATAATTTAAGATCTATATCAATTAGATGATCAACATAATAATCTATAAAATAATATTTAGTATTTATCAAATAACATATTCTTAAATCAAAACAATTATTGATTATCACTATAATACAAATAATATTCGATATCATCAAAAAACATATTTTTATTAATCAAAATTCTATAAATATTTATAATTTTCAAAACCATTTTCGAAGTAAATAATTTGAATATCCAAAAGTTAATAACCAAATAATGCCAATAATAAATTTCAAGAAAGTATTATTACTAAAACTAACTATTATCCTTGAACCATAATAGTCTTTAGAAATTCAAAAATTATAGATACATGTTTCAAAGAGAACTTGTTTCCAAAACACAATCTCGAAAATTATAGAATGAATAAATAATTTTTTTGAATAATTCGGGAAGAGTAGTTACACTTTGTGATTGGTATGATACCGAGGCACGGTTAGATCGGAATAGATGTTGGACCAATGTTTAGTATATTGCGAGAGGAATGACTTGATTTTGCAGTGGTATATGTCATGCCACTTTTGCGATCGGTGTATCAGAATATTTTTGTCGATAGTGATAAGCTCTATTATTGAGTGGTATATGCAATACCACTTAACGATTACTATGTTGAATTGTTTGGTGACTTGCGATCGATGCATCGAGACAATTGTGTGTATCATGATAAGTTTGTCCGCAATGGACGGGATAGTATCGAGACTCGAATGGTAATTCGATAGGAATTGATGCAAGTATTCTTCGATGAATTGAGTTAGAACGATCGTGCATGAACTAATACTGATAGAAGTTAAGTCCAGCTAGAGCCCATTAAGTATAAGTGGGATGATAGACTGAGTATAGTAATGGGAATATGCGTTGAGGGAATGGCTAACTCGGTAGGATTTGAGTTTGAGTAAATACGAAGAATCGTGTGAACGGATTTGAGTTAGTGTGAAGAGTCAAGTAGCACGATTTTGAAGTTTGATTGGAGAATATGATAAGGAATAAAAGGAATTAGAAATTATGTCGCATGATGACGATAGTTAGTTATAACAAGATGGATGTTGATGCTTGTGAGAATTAATTTCATATTAAAGTTCGGATAATAACAGTGATTGCAACGAATTAGAGTTTATGAGAAAGGAAGATGTTCAAGTTATGCATATTTACGATGGTATTGAGGCGTATAAAAGACGATATGTAATAACTCGGGGATACTTAGATTGAATGAAAAAAATATGTTGAATGTTGTTGTTGGATTAATAAGATGCAAGTCAAATTAATATTGAGATTGGATAATTTTGCTCGTAATATTGGATACAAAGCGAAGCAAGTTTATGATATCGAGATTTTGGTGGTTAACCGTATGAAAAGTCGAATGAACGATTAGAAGTTCCTTGATAGATGAGATGTGAAACAATAAAGTTATTCGAGGATAGTCTCATTGAGTAAAATGTTGCGAAGATTGATCTTGGGGAGATAGACGATGATTTGAAGCGAACAGACGTTACTTGGTTAGCGAAAATCATCAATGGTGGTGCATAAGTGAATTGGATGGTAGCGGCACATCAGTTTCACAGGTAGGACGATATATTTTAGAATTAGAGGGATCATGTCGGATTGGTAATGTCCCATAGGAATTGTCTGGAATTGATTTGGCTCCGAAATAGGATATAGCATGGTTTATAGTTATTGTCCCTTGTTAATGGTATATAATTATCGAGCATAGATTAGGGGCAACTGACCCTAGAAGATTTGACTAGCAAATCAAAATGAATGCCAGAGGCTATAGGATGACCCAAATGATGTTACACAAGAGATTGTCGATAGAAATGACATAGTGCATGTTGAGGATAAGTCTAGGTGATCAAAAATTTGTTTCTAGATTTGATGGAGCAGCCTTAGGCTGGATTGATATAGATGGAATTTGATTATTGATCGAAGGAGTACTCAAATGGTTAGCAGTCGATAATCGAATAGATATTGGTCAACGTGTTTAGCATATCGATGTTGTTATGCGATTATGAGAATTTTGTTATGTGCGAAAGCCAAAATAAAGGAACGACCCTAGGATTTGTGTCATAGATTGGGTTTGGATAATGATTAGGTTATGTGTGTGGAGCACACGATCAAAGACTAGCGAGGCAAACAAGTCAGGATTTCATTTTGAACTTATGTGCCCGATATAGGATATAACATAAGTCATATCGTAAGAGACCTATTGTTACCTTTGAGCATCATCGACTCAAGTTGACCTCTCATGTCGGGAGAGATTAAGCATGTTGTCTGGGTGAGTCATCTAGCGTGGGTGGTCCCGATACAATGCGTAGATAGTTCGAGAGAATATAAATCGTGTTGGAATAGTTGTATGCAAGGCATAACACGAAGTCTATGCAAGGGAATTTTGGACATGACAGACTTAGTCCAAGTCGTTGAGGCAGAATTTCATGGATGATTAGACGAAAGATTTTGGTTGTGCGTGAGATAGAAAGCGGTTGGATGAGTAGGCGCTACGGAGTCTTTTTGAGATAGGATGCACAATAATTTGTTGCAACGCGTATGTTAGACGTTAGCAAAAATATGGAATCAGGAATATAGTTTTGAATCAAGTTGTGTATGGAGATCCTTTGTGGATAATCATGCGATATAGAATTTTGTGGATGATCATGAGATATTGAATGATGCATATCGTGAAAGATTTTGGGAATAGACGTTAGAAGATTTGTCGAGGTATGAGAGATATTATTAGAGGATTAATAATTGCACTTGTTAGCTTTACTCAAATTCTCTACCACTACGCTTGGCTGAATTGAATATATTTAGGGGATGCCTTAAATATGTGTATGATCCAAACTCAATGGTATACTGAATTCAATTGAAACTACAGGGAGGATCGAGATTTGTTAAAAAATTGTACAAATGCTCTAGACGGAACCACAATAGTGAATCAAATCGGTGACGAGTAAATCACATGTATCATAAATTTGAGCAGTCAAGAAAAATACGTGGATTGAGTGTTGGTTTCAGTTCGAAGATGAACCTTATTTTGAGTGGTATATTATGTAACATCTCGTACCACACGATGCATTACGCTGAGTCGATCAATGCGATGAGGTATGAGTTTGATTCGATGAGGTATGATTATAATTTGAGTAAGTATTGATTGAGTTGGTTTCATATGTAGATATCGTACGGAGTCCATTACAAAGAGCTGAAGCATAGATGATAGACCGAATCAGTAGATGAGTACGATAGAGCATAAAGTGCTCGCATAGTTAGCTTAGATGAGATGATCGTACAACGGAGTTAAAAAATTGAACCATATTGTCTCGATAAAGAGATGGACAGATTGTTGGGCGGGTTCAGATCCTGCTCCCCTACACCTTCATGCCTAATAAAAATGTACCTTAGATACGTAATATCCTTGAGGAGTCCACGAGCGTAGCTTAATTGAGTGTAAGTCATATTGTGCTTCAAACACTAAGATAGAATATTTAACATTTGACCATTTAGGTGATGTGCATAAAGTGTATGGGTCGTGGACATTGATGATAGAACATTGGAAGGTAATATCGAGACGTACATCAAGTGCACGACCCAAAGAACATGGAACAATAGGCCTAGAACATTGTATATGGTGTGGAGCATGCATCTGTGCATGAAAACTATGTGAATGACTTGTAAACAAAATGGAAAGTTGTGGTACAACGCCACAGAGTTATCGGAACATCGAAGGATATGCTTCGCCCACGAAGGATGCAGTTGTGGCACAATTGTCACGGAACTGTTATTATGCAAACAACTTGAGAATAGTTGAGATAGTAGATGTGTATTGCTACGGATGTGTTCGGGACCTACTAGTCGTCGTTCGGGGCATTATGTATCAATATGGATGTGTTGGGGCATAGTGCCGATGGAAATTGAGATAGATTGACGTGGACGAATTATGTCTTAAGAACTTGATATTTGGTTGGAAATGATATGATTCTAACTTTTGTACATATTTCATGGTCAATGGATAAACTGTGCACGGGTTTTGGCACCGAGACCGTTCGGCCTAGGAGGAAATTAAGATTGTTATCTTGGTGCACTTTTTTAGGACAGATTATGACCGACCACTGATGTGATAAGTCACAATACTAGTAAGCTCATGATCCTTCGGATATGTGGCTTGAAATCCGTATGGGAAGCGGTCACTGACTTACATTGAGATATAGTCCATTATGGTGCAAAATGCCATGACCTTTTATATAGATAGAGCCGGTAGGCTGAGTTTAGAATTTGGTGCAGGCGTAGGTCCTGCCACCCTTGTGATTATGCTAGAAATATTGGTTGATTATGTAAATTATCGTCGGTTTGCTGGCTTGGCGATTCAAGACGGAGATATGCACTATCACTATGTTTATGAATATCATGTGGATAACAGTGTCTATTGTAGGGACACGGTACTTGACACATTTATGTTTCAAATGTTATCTATAACATGTTTTACTGCTTTTATTCTTGCCATAAAATTGATCCTAAGAAAATAATAGAAAGACCACCGAATAAGATGTAAGTTTGACTAAATTACTTAGTGTTGGTTTAGGCGAGTGGGTCTCATTAGTACATGAGAGGATTAGTACTTATCTTCCACTAGATTGCTTGCAGATTCTGGGAATGGGTTGCTCATGGCGGAGCTTCGCTTGGACGTGTTGAGGCATGGAGTTCTTTAGCATTTCGACACATGCAATCGCACCGGGGCTCGACATACAACATGAAGATATTTCAGCCGAGGGTCATTGGATGTGCTATAAAAGACATGATATATGGAACAAAAAAATCATTTGTGAGCTAGAGAGATCATAAGTGTTTTAAGACAATTGGCATATTCAGTTGGGTTAGTCAAAGCCTTGTAATCTGCTTCATTATCAATAAAGATTTGTTTTGTATACCCTGATGTTTCTCCACCTTTTTATGCTTATTTATTAAATTTAGATAACCATTTTGAGAATCTATTATCTTGTCTTACAGGAGTGCAACTCCAGACTCGTGCAGCATCATGCCCCAAGCAAGGACAAATGATTCGGGTGAAATCAATACGTGGACGAGCAATTTTTCGAGGCGGGGCGTGACAGGATGCACGGTCTACACCATGATTAAGGAGCCTAAGTTTGGCTACACGTAAAGACACGTGCTTTGGCACGAGATGTAGCATCATGTTTTCAATCGTTGACACAGAATTTGCATAAGTTTGGGATTGAGTCATTTGAGCTTAATAGAAAAGGCCGTATGGCACTGTATGGTTAAGTCACACGGAGTTACGAGACATGATTTCGATATTTTTTTCACGACTGAGTTATGGCATGGCCACTGAGTTGCGAGGCACGGTCATGACGTAGAATTATGAAGGAGTTTCATGGCACGATTATGTCATTGCATCACAAAATAGGCCAGAAATCTAGATCTTGAAACTGATCCTAAGGCAAGATTAGAAAGAGCATAAAAGAATAAGTTGCACTCACTAAAATAAACGTGTTAGTTTTTTTAAGGGTGGGCGAGGAGCTCAAAAGAATAAGTACACAGTTGCCACCCCTTGGCCAGATCTACCTCCCATCTTCTTGCCTCCCCATAGTGAACTACGACCGCTGTATCCGGTGTCACTGTCACGCCCCGATTCGTAGAGTCATTTATTGACATATTTTATCTCTTGGAATCGATCGTCCTCGCTTGGGCGTGATGCCGTACAAATCTGGTATTGCACTTGTACAAGGCAAAGATGGTACATAATTGATTTCTTCAAATAGGAACACATCGCAGCGGCAGAAGCAGATAAATTGAATTTAGTGAAAACGATCTTTCTCATTGAATAGAAGTACATCACTTCTTTATGGCAGCGGAGATAAAAGGATGACTTGAAGTCACACAGGGATATATATAGAACTTTATTCTCTTTATTGATAACTGAAAAAGAGTACAAGACTTGTATTGAAGTACAATGATTACAACCAATCTCACTTTACATGGAAAGCCAACTGAACAATATTACAAAGCTTATATTTGATATTTGGATACATTGGATTACAACTCGATACACTGACTTGGTTTACAACTCACTGGTATCACTGATTACAATGTTCCATACATTATGCCCTTTATAAACAGAAGACATCATCTTGTGCAAGGAGAGCTTCTGTATGCCCAACAAATCTTCGATGACGCGGAAACAATCAAGCCAAATCTTCGTGTGTAGAATATCCCAAGCAAGAGCACCTGCCCACAAAACGTGGGTCAGCACATCATCTATGTACTGGCGAGCAGAATCCAACCTACTCGCATAAACCAATATTAAAGTGATCATTTAAGCAAGCATTTATTAGAATGATCTTTCTACTTGGGGCCTAGCATCAGTTTACAGTTCATGGGCAATAATCAGAGTGAAGCATATAAACAAAATTCTTAGTAGCATTCATGTGCACAAATCATTTTAGCATTCTTGGTGTTATCATACCAGGCAACATTGAGGCATCGTTAACATTAACATCTTAAACATATTATGGCAATTCTCACTTCAAGCATCATTTAGCATAGATGTTATGTTTGAGCACTATTTATAGCAAGGCATCTTTCTAGCATACTGAATTGAACATGTTAAGCAAGCAAGTTAAACCAACTTATACAATATCACAATTATGTGATTTCTTACCGATAGCCGCATTTTCGTACCTGCATCAAATACAGGTTATCCGATATACTTACTCTGCCTGCACAAAACATTCATTAGCATGCATCCCGACTACATGGTCACTGGTGTTGTTAAACCATATGGACTCTTTTCATTTCATTTTATTTTAAGATAATGCGGTCAACATAGTAGGTGGCGAGCCTCTATGCCATCCCGCCTTATCCGTGCTCCCATAGCACTCATCATTATTTCCTCCTAGGCCGAATCGGTCCCCAGGGACCTAGGAACCGTTCGAGGAAATTATTACTCAAACCTTGTATACAAGTTGTCCATGACCATACGAATACGTGTTCGACTCGATTGTGAACATAATCGCATGGTAAAATATATTAAGGAAAGTAAAGGCAACAGTGCATCATTAGTCATATTTAATGACTTATTCATTTCATCATTATCATCATTTCATTTGGTGATCTCAACGATCCCAGCTTTATCATTTCTCATTCATTCATCATTGCAACGTATCTCATATCATTCCTTTCTTAAGAGGAACTTAACATTCATTCATTTCTTATAAGGGACAGGCAGCATTTCATATTCTTGCAACAGTTATAGAGAGAGTACATGATTCTAGTGTTTCATTCAGTTCATTGAGTCGATAGCACGGCCAGTTCATTACTCATGTATCATTCTCGTAGCATCTCATTACTCAAGTATTCCTTGCTTATACATTAATAACCGAAGGGACGTTATCAATTCATTTCAAGCATCAAGTCGCATTAGCAGCTCGAGTGTGATTCATTCAGCAGTTCAATAATTCTTAACATAAGCATCCCTATTATTCGGCAACCAAAACAAGGGACATTTAGGGACAACTCATAGTATCACATTATTCCATTTATTAGGCATGTAGGAATAAGGAGGAGGAAGGACAGTTCTACTCACCCAAAATTCTACTAAGCGTAGCTCCACCAGCGAGCCACGTTCCAATACCCATTCCGTCTAGCCAACTAAGAGAGACTGTATCAATCTCAATTCTCCTGATTCCCAACTTAAGTCACGGTCAAATATTCTGATCCCATCCAATAAGACAACCAAATGCCTCGTACGGAGTGGGGCATTACATAATATACCACTCAGAAAAAGTTTCGTCCTCGAAACTTAAGGAAACAACTCTTCTACTAGATTCACTTAATCACAATGAGTTACTCATTCAGCTTCAAATCAATATTCATTTCAGCCCACTCGATCATTTTAAAATAGTTATCCAACTGTACCATTAAATCCATCAACGATTCGATCTGTCTATCTTTTTTCAATTACTTATAACTTCTCATTGGTTCGCCAATATTTTCCTTGCATTTCTATCTCGGTCGCAACATATCACTTCATTTGGATCCATACATATATTTCAGGCGTCCCCAAAACATATGTATTTCAGCCAAAGTCTGCGCTAGTACGATAATTTCTTTCCATAATGTTATCTCAGTCGCAACCTATCACTTCGGCTGGATCCATACACATATTTTAGGCATCCCCAAAATATATGTACTTCAGCCAACTTCTATGTTAGTACGATTCGATCAGCCACAATATAATTCTCTTTTCTAAATCTGACTTAGCATCCTTTCAATTGACTTATCACTTTGCCACAATCGGTATCTTCCAGGCTATAATACTTAATATCAGGGACAACTTGGTTAAGTTCTATACTCAAGCGTAACATTTCTAACATTCGATCAAGGGTCTAACTTAGAGTCAATCATATCAAGAGTTCACAACATGCAATCACATTCCTTTCTGAATCCAACAATATTTCTCACCGAGGCAATTCATCTTTTTCTAAAAGATACAATCCGACGTCACCCACTATCGATTACCCGAGTCAGGGTATAATTCTATGTAACAGTCAAGGTTAACTTAGCTACCCGACTATAGGTACATTCAAGTCTTACCTTACGATTACAATTCCCACTTATGGCCGACATATAATCCTCAAGGGTCAAACATTTCTTAAGGCACAAGTTGAAGCATACATTCCCTTAGGTCAATACTCATTATCACCGTCTCTCATTCAATGCCATAAGGTCATCCTATGGGTCTCCAATGGCCACCAATTATTCAGTCAATCTCTAAGGTTAGCTACACTGACAGCTAAACTTAATCATTCAGGTGACTTCCCTAGAGTGGATGGCTACTAGGGTTATACTAGCTTCTTATTCTTAAGGCCAACAAGCAACCAACAGTTCTAAGGAACTCTACCCAAACCTATGGGTTTTAACTCAGTCCGAATAACTAATCGCCATTATTAGCTATGCCAACAATTGGTCATACAACCCACGATTTCTAGGGTCAAGTCTATCTATCTAGTGTCTTCCTCAAGGAACTAATTCCCACAGAGGCTCACTCTAGACTTATCCAATAATCGACTAAGATCGATATATCAACACTACGGTCCAATTCCAACCCGACATACGATTCTCATCGTTCTAATAATCCATCAAGTAAATTTCCAATGATTCAATTTCTATTCCAAATTCCTTTGTACTCACACGAACCCATAAGCCAAGGCTAACTATTCAAGGGTCATCGATTCAGATAGTCTTAACATAACTATAGAATCATACTATTCGGTCTGTATGACGAAGTCACACCACTAAGTCATAAGCCAACAATCTATATCCCAACCAACAATCACCTTTACTGACATTATCCAACACGTTTGTAATTTCTCAATTCCATTCGTTTCTCAATCATCACTATCTTACGGGTATTCTTAAATCTCATGCAGCACTGGTCAAATAGTTCATCCATTCAATCCGACAATTTATGTATCACTTAACCATCCTCTAGGTAACACAAAAAGTTAAAGTGGCTACTTGTTACTTTTCTAATCCCATTAAATTCCTCAGCATACATGCACATAGGCAACGACTATCCTTTGGTGATCAAGATGGATTATCATCTATTACACCTTAGGGTTAAAGCATAGATCTCTAATATTCCTTTGATTCCCGACGATATTTCCAAAACTTTCAGCTACGCAACCAACTTTGTATTAGCCACATTTAATTTACATCCAACCAATCGAAGTTAACATTCAAATGTTCTAAGCCACAACATTCTCTAGCCAGGCCCATTTACCCGTATCATACTAACTGACTTACTAGTCTGAGTCATCACTCGACTAAACAATTTCTAACCAAGCCACTGGTTACAATTTATGCCAATCTCGCTACTCAATATAACATCACCGTCAAGGGACACTCGAGTCATCTAGCAATAATACATGACTCCCAGCTAAGTCTCATTGTTATTCTATGGAAAGGGTCAACATACATCTCGTTCTGAGGTGGTAGAGGCAATATACCACTCAGAAATGAAGCCATCCTTAAACAATACCAACTCAATCCATTCCGGAAATTCGTGATCTATAATGATCACAATACTTAACCGACATCTCGGGGTCTCAATATCACAAGCCAACATTCTTAGGGTCTCAAAAGCACTAACGAGCACATATGAGTCAACTCACTAGTTCTGCTGAACTCATCCATCAATTATTTCATTCCCAATTCTTTTCCAATATCACATGCAATTCTCAACTTGTTGCAGCATACATAGCCTTTTCTTTATTCCTACATTCCAAACAGCATTCATAATATAGCATACTATGGCATCGAGTCATTATTGGGTTATTTGTGTCCAAACCAACAACAATCATTCATTTAGGGGCATCACAATGTATATAGACTTATTGTATGGAACATCCAGTGAGCAGCCGAGAGGGTAAACGAACTTTCAAGCACAGATAACATAAGGATGATTACCGAACAACAATAGCATAATCGCGAAAGCAATCTTTGATTTAATCGCGGAAGCAACGTTGAGTGATCGCGGAAGCAACTTTAGTTAATCATCGATGCAACTTTGATTTGGAATAAATCAAAGAAGAGACCAAGGACGTAAAGCCGTGCTCTGATACCAATTTGTCACGCCCCGATTCGTAGAGTCATTTATTGACATATTTTATCTCTTGGAATCGATCGTCCTCGCTTGGGCGTGATGCCGTACAAATCTGGTATTGCACTTGTACAAGGCAAAGATGGTACATAATTAATTTCTTTAAATAGGAATACATCGCAGCGGCAGAAGCAGATAAATTGAATTTAGTGAAGACGATCTTTCTCATTGAATAGAAGTACATCACTTCTTTATGGCAGCGGAGATAAAAGGATAACTTGAAGTCACACCGGGATATATATAGAACTTTATTCTCTTTATTGATAACTGAAAAAGAGTACAAGACTTGTATTGAAGTACAATGATTACAACCAATCTCACTTTACATGGAAAGCCAACTGAACAATATTACAAAGCTTATATTTGATATTTGGATACATTGGATTACAACTCGATACACTGACTTGGCTTACAACTCACTGGTATCACTGATTACAATGTTCCATACATTATCCTTTTATAAACAAAATACATCATCTTGTGCAAAGAGAGCTTCTGTATGCCCAACAAATCTTCGATGCCGCGGAACCAATCAAGCCAAATCTTCATGTGTAGAATATCCCAAGCAAGAGCACCTGCCCACAAAATGTGGGTCAGCACATCATCTATGTACTGGCGAGCAGAATCCAACCCACTCGCATAAACCAACATTAAAGTGATCATTTAAGCAAGCATTTATTAGACTGATCTTTCTACTTGGGGCCTAGCATCAGTTTACAGTTCATGGGCAATAATCAGAGTGAAGCATGTAAACAAAATTCTTAGTAGCATTCATGTGCACAAATCATTTTAGCATTCTTGGTGTTATCATACCAGGCATCATTGAGGCATCGTTAACATTAACATCTTAAATATATTATGGCAATTCTCACTTCAAGCATCATTTAGCATAGATGTTATGCTTGAGCACTATTTATAGCAAGGCATCTTTCTAGCATACTGAATTGAACATGTTAAGCAAGCAAGTTAAACCAACTTATACAATATCACAATTATGTGATTTCTTACCGATAGTCGCCTTCTCGTACCTGCATCAAATACAGGTTATCCGATATACTTACTCTGTCTGCACAAAACATTCAATAGCATGCATCCCGACTATATGGTCACTGGTGTTGTTAAACCATATGGACTCTTTTTATTTCATTTCATTTTAAGATAATGCGGTCAGCATAGTAGGTGGCGAGCCTCTATGCCATCTCGCCTTATCCGTGCTCCCATAGCACTCATCATTATTTTCTCCTAGGCCGAATCGGTCCCCAGGGCCCTAGGAACCGTTCGAGGAAATTATTACTCAAACCTTGTATACAAGTTGTCCATGACCATGCGAATGCGTGTCCGACTCGATTGTGAACATAATCGCATAGTAAAATATATTAAGGAAAGTAAAGGCAACAGTGCATCATTAGTCATATTCAATGACTTATTCATTTCATCATTATCATCATTTCATTTGGTGATCTCAACGATCCCAGCTTTATCATTTCTCATTCATTCATCATTGCAACGTATCTCATATCATTCCTTTCTTAAGAGGAACTTAACATTCATTCATTTCTTATAAGGGACAGGCAGCATTTCATATTCTTGCAACAGTTATAGAGAGAGTACATGATTCTAGTGTTTCATTCAGTTCATTGAGTCGATAGCAATATCATTCTCGTAGCATCTCATTACTCAAGTATTCCTTGCTTATACGTTATTAACCGAAGGGACGTTATCAATTCATTTCAAGCATCAAGTCGCATTAGCAGCTCGAGTGTGATTCATTCAGCAGTTCAATAGTTCTTAACATAAGCATCTCTATTATTCGGCAACCAAAACAAGGGACATTTAGGGACAACTCATAGTATCGCATTATTCCATTTATTAGGCATGTAGGAATAAGGAGGAGGAAGGACAGTTCTACTCACCCAAAATTCTACTAAGCGTAGCTGCACCAGCGAGCCACGTTCCAATACCCATTCCGTCTAGCCAACTAAGAGAGACTGCATCAATCTCAATTCTCCTGATTCCCAACTTAAGTCACGGTCCAATATTCTGATCCCATCCAATAAGCCAACCAAATGCCTCGTGCGGAGCGGGGCATTACATAATATACCACTCAGAAAAAGTTTCGTCCTCGAAACTTAAGGAAACAACTCTTCTACTAGATTCACTTAATCACAATGAGTTACTCATTCAGCTTCAAATCAATATTCATTTCAGCCCACTCGATCATTTTAAAATAGTTATCCAACTGTACCATTAAATCCATCAACGATTCGATCTGTCTATCTCTTTTTCAATTACTTGTAACTTCTCATTGGTTTACCAATATTTTCCTTGTATTTCTATCTCGGTCGCAATATATCACTTCATTTGGATCCATACACATATTTCAGGCGTCCCTAAAACATATGCATTTCAGCCAAAGTCTGCGCTAGTACGATAATTTCTTTTCATAATGTTATCTCAGTCGCAACCTATCACTTCGGCTGGATCCATACACATATTTTAGGCGTCCCCAAAACATATGTACTTCAGCCAACTTCTATGTTAGTACGATTCGATCAGCCACAATATAATTCTCTTTTCTAAATCTGACTTAGCATCCTTTCAATTGACTTATCACTTTACCACAATCGGTATCTTCCAGGCTATAATACTTAATATCAGGGACAACTTGGTTAAGTTCTATACTCAAGCATAACATTTCTAACATTCGATCAAGGGTCTAACTTAGAGTCAATCATATCAAGAGTTCACAACATGCAATCACATTCCTTTCTGAATCCAATAATATTTCTCACCGAGACAATTCATCTTTTTCTAAAAGATACAATCCGACGTCACCCACTATCGATTACCCGAGTCAGGGTATAATTCTATGCAACAGTCAAGGTTAACTTAGCTACCCGACTATAGGTACATTCAAGTCTTACCTTACGATTACAATTCCCACTTATGGCCGACATATAATCCTCAAGGGTCAAACATTTCTTAAGGCACAAGTTGAAGCATACATTCCCTTAGGTCAATACTCATTATCACCGTCTCTCATTCAATGCCACAAGGTCATCCTATGGGTCTCCAATGGTCACCAATTATTCAGTCAATCTCTAAGGTTAGTTACACTGACAGCTAAACTTAATCATTCAGGTAACTTCCCTAGTGTGGATGGCTACTAGGGTTATACTAGCTTCTTATTCTTAAGGCCAACAAGCAACCAACAGTTCTAAGGAACTCTACCCAAACCTATGGGTTTTAACTCAGTCCGAATAACTAATCGCCATTGTTAGCTATGCCAACAATTGGTCATACAGCCCACGGTTTCTTGGGTCAAGTCTATCTATCTAGTTTCTTCCTCAAGGAACTAATTCCCACAGAGGCTCACTCTAGACTTACCCAACAATCGACTAAGATCGATATATCAACACTACGGTCCAATTCCAACCCGACATACGATTCTCATCGTTCTAATAATCCATCAAGTAAATTTCCAATAATTCAATTTCTATTCCAAATTCCTTTGTACTCACACGAACCCATAAGCCAAGGCTAACTATTCAAGGGTCATCGATTCAGATAGTCTTAACATAACTATAGAATCATACTATTCGGTCTGTATGATGAAGTTACACCACTAAGTCATAAGCCAACAATCTATATCCCAACCAACAATCACCTTTACTGACATTATCCAACACGTTTGCAATTTCTCAATCTCATTCATTTTTCAATCATCACTATCTTACGGGCATTCTTAAATCTCATGCAGCACTGGTCAAATAGTTCATCCATTCAATCTGACAATTTATGTATCACTTAACCATCCTCTAGGTAACACAATAAGTCAAAGTGGCTACTTGTTACTTTTCTAATCCCATTAAATTCCTCAGCATACATGCACATAGGCAACGACTATCCTTTGGTGATCAAGATGGATTAACATCTATTACACCTTAGGGTCAAAGCATAGATCTCTAATATTCCTTTGATTCCCAACGATATTTCCAAAACTTTTAGCTACGCAACCAACTTTGTATTAGCCACATTTAATTTACATCCAACCAATCGAAGTTAACATTCAAATGTTCTAAGCCACAACATTCTCTAGCCAGGCCCATTTACCTGTATCATACTAACTGACTTACTAGTCTGAGTCATCACTCGACTAAACAATTTCTAACCAAGCCACTGGTTACAATTTATGCCAATCTCGCTACTCAATATAACATCACCGTCAAGGGATACTCGAGTCATCTAGCAACAATACATGACTCCCAGCTAAGTCTCATTGTTATTCTATGGAAAGGGTCAACATACATCTCGTTCTGAGGTGGTAGAGGCAATATACCACTCAGAAATGAAGCCATCCTTAAACAATACCAACTCAATCCATTCCGGACATTCGTGATCTATAATGATCACAATACTTAACCAACATCTCGGGGTCTCAATATCACAAGCCAACATTCTTAGGGTCTCAAAAGCACTAACGAGCACATATGAGTCAACTCACTAGTTCTGCTGAACTCATCCATCAATTATTTTATTTCCAATTCTTTTCCAATATCACATGCAATTCTCAACTTGTTGCAGCATACATAGCCTTTTCCTTATTCCCACATTCCAAACAGCATTCATAATATAGCATACTATGGCATCGAGTCATTGTTGGGTTATTTGTGTCCAAACCAACAACAATCATTCATTTAGGGGCATCACAATGTATATAGACTTATTGTATGGAACATCCAGTGAGCAGCCGAGAGGGTCAACGAACTTTCAAGCACAGATAACATAAGGATGATTACCGAACAACAATAGCATAATCGCGAAAGCAATCTTTGATTTAATCGCGGAAGCAACGTTGAGTGATCGCGGAAGCAACTTTAGTTAATCATCGATGCAACTTTGATTTGGAATAAATCAAAGAAGAGACCAAGGACATAAAGCCGTGCTCTGATACCAATTTGTCATGCCCCGATTCGTAGAGTCATTTATTGACATATTTTATCTCTTGGAATCGATCGTCCTCGCTTGGGCGTGATGTCGTACAAATCTGGTATTGCACTTGTACAAGGTAAAGATGGTACATAATTGATTTTTTCAAATAGAAACACATCGCAGCGGCAGAAGCAGATAAATTGAATTTAGTGAAGACGATCTTTCTCATTGAATAGAAGTACATCACTTCTTTATGGCAGCGGAGATAAAAGGATAACTTGAAGTCACACCGGGATATATATAGAACTTTATTCTCTTTATTGATAACTGAAAAAGAGTACAAGACTTGTATTGAAGTACAATGATTACAACCAATCTCACTTTACATGGAAAGCCAACTGAACAATATTACAAAGCTTATATTTGATATTTGGATACATTGGATTACAACTCGATACACTGACTTGGATTACAACTCACTGGTATCACTGATTACAATGTTCCATACATTATGCCTTTTATAAACAGAAGACATCATCTTGTGCAAAGAGAGCTTCTGTATGCCCAACAAATCTTCGATGCCGCGGAACCAATCAAGCTAAATCTTCGTGTGTAGAATATCCCAAGCAAGAGCACCTGCCCACAAAACGTGGGTCAGCACATCATCTATGTACTGGCGAGCAGAATCCAACCCACTCGCATAAACCAACATTAAAGTGATCATTTAAGCAAGCATTTATTAGAATGATCTTTCTACTTGGGGTCTAGCATCAGTTTACAGTTCATGGGCAATAATCAGAGTGAAGCATGTAAACAAAATTCTTAGTAGCATTCATGTGCACAAATCATTTTAGCATTCTTGGTATTATCATACCAGGCATCATTGAGGCATCGTTAACATTAACATCTTAAATATATTATGGCAATTCTCACTTCAAGCATCATTTAGCATAGATGTTATGTTTGAGCACTATTTATAGCAAGGCATCTTTCTAGCATACTGAATTGAACATGTTAACAAGCAAGTTAAACCAACTTATACAATATCACAATTATGTGATTTCTTACCGATAGCCGCCTTCTCGTACCTGCATCAAATACAGGTTATCCGATATACTTACTCTGCCTGCACAAATTATTCATTAGCATGCATCCCGACTACATGGTCACTGGTGTTGTTAAACCATATGGACTCTTTTTATTTCATTTCATTTTAAGATAATGCGGTCAGCATAGTAGGTGGCGAGCCTCTATGCCACCCCGCCTTATCCGTGCTCCCATAGCACTCATCATTATTTCCTCCTAGGCCGAATCGGTCCCCAGGGCCCTAGAAACCATTCGAGGAAATTATTACTCAAACCTTGTATACAAGTTGTCCATGACCATGCGAATGCGTGTCCGACTCGATTGTGAACATAATCGCATGGTAAAATATATTAAGGAAAGTAAAGGCAACAGTGCATCATTAGTCATATTCAATGACTTATTCATTTCATCATTATCATCATTTCATTTGGTGATCTCAACGATCCCAGCTTTATCATTTCTCATTCATTCATCATTGCAACGTATCTCATATCATTCCTTTCTTAAGAGGAACTTAACATTTATTCATTTCTTATAAGGGACAGGCAGCATTTCATATTCTTGCAACAGTTATAGAGAGAGTACATGATTCTAGTGTTTCATTCAGTTCATTGAGTCGATAGCACGGCCAGTTCATTACTCATGTATCATTCTCGTAGCATCTCATTACTCAAGTATTCCTTGCTTATACATTATTAACCGAAGGACGTTATCAATTCATTTCAAGCATCAAGTCTCATTAGCAGCTCGAGTGTGATTCATTCAGCAGTTCAATAATTCTTAACATAAGCATCTCTATTATTCGGCAACCAAAACAAGGGACATTTAGGGACAACTCATAGTATCATATTATTCCATTTATTAGGCATGCAGGAATAAGGAGGAGGAAGGACAGTTCCACTCACCCAAAATTCTACTAAGCGTAGCACCACCAGCGAGCCACGTTCCAATACCCATTCCATCTAGCCAACTAAGAGAGACTGCATCAATCTCAATTCTCCTGATTCCCAACTTAAGTCACAGTCCAATATTCTGATCCCATCCAATAAGCCAACCAAATGCCTCGTGCGGAGCGGGGCATTACAGTCACCGCCCCCAGATCTGGAGCACTGGTGACTGTAGCCTCCTCGTGTCTCTACAATAACATCACCGCCGCCACCCACCCCAGTGTCGATCGTGCTTCTCGACGAGCACCACTTGATCGAATCTTGGTCGAGGAGTGTTACTGGTTAATAACCTTGACCTCTGCCTCCTTTTACCGGAGCACCACCGTACGGGGCTCTTTATGTAGGAACAAGATGTAAAGTGCTATACTCTAGAGGAAGGTAAATAGAGTAGCCAGTGGAATATTAATTATAAAAATTGTTAGTAGCAAGATCACAGGAATATATCACAGATATACAAATGTAAAAATAGAGTACAGAGAGAAAATACAAACACAAGGATGTGTACTGGTCTTCCTCTTGTGAGGACTAATTCAGTCGAAAGAACTCTAGGTTTCGATTGAAATCTACTATAGAAAAACGTAAGTTTTTATGCGAAGTTCTTGCAACTTCTACACCGCAAGCTTTGATCTGAAGCACTCGACGAACTTCAATTGTGAAGTGTCTTACTTCTTGTCAAGCCTCTTGATTATAATCACTCTAAAACTTCTAGACCATACCGTACTGGCAAATCGACTAAAGGATTGTAACTAGATTGGGATTTGAAAATGAAAGCTTTAGAAGGCTTTGGAAGAACATAGTAAGCTTAGAGAAAAGAAAAGAGAGAATGAATTGGTGTATTAAAATGGTAGAAATTCTTCTCTATTTATAGGTTTTCCAAAGAAAAAATTCGGACAAAATTTGGACAAAATTCGGGTAGAATTTTTTGAGAGAATTTCGGCAAATAGCCATTGCATCCGTAACTGCTGGAAGACTAAGTTAAAAAAGCAACGTACACTTAGCCGAACTCGAGACGAATTTGGGGCAAGTTCACCACGAGTTCTACTGATACAGAATAGGTGAATTTGGATTTTGAAAATCAGTAGGATTTTGGGCTTTCGAACGTTTTAAGCAATTAGGAATTTGGTTTTTGGTTTTGGGCTTATTTTCAAAACGAATGTATGTTTTGAAAACATTTTTGGTTAGCCCATTTACCAGTACGACTCAGTGTACATTGTATTTCCTAGACTCAATAAAATATAAAATTATATTTAATAAATAAAAGTACAAACTTAATGACAAACATGGCTCCAGTCTTGAACGGTAGCAGAAGCAGTTCTGTCAGGTCGTCCAAGTAGCTCTTATATCGAGACAAGTATAGATCAATTATTAAAATCAGGTTCGACCATGACCAATGGGCTAACAATATCTTCCATTTTGATAATTGACAAACCTTGACCGATATAACATCTTGATCTTTTGATTTGACAAAGATATCAAAAAGTGGTGTTGGTACTATATTGTCTCCTTTTGGTAAAAGTTTAACCTAAAAAAGTTGTTAGATCCTTTTCTCCCCCATTGTCACTTAACAAAATTATTACAAAGAGAGAAGCTCCCCCGCAATTCATGCATAAGAGACGAACGTTGAAGAAATACAGAGATAATATATAAAGAAATAATATAAATTTCACAGGCTATTTTATGAATGAAGCAGCAGTAAAGAAATAATGCTAAGCATAAAAACCAGAAGTGCATACCAAAAAGAAATAATACACACTGAATAAAAAAAGGCTAATAAGAGTTTGAATACATCAACTCAGCATCTCAGAAACAATTAAATAAGTATGAACATAAAAGAAATACTACTATCTTGGAGTGTCGGAGCATTTCCCAGAACACATTGTCACTACCACATTTTAGCTTAAGGCTATTTTGGTCATTATGATTTTTTTTAAAATTATTTTATTATAGTTTGATTATTGGTTGTGATTTTTGACTTTTGCTAGTTGAGAATATAGAGTCTAGCCTAGTGTTTGACTTTGACTTTGGTGACTTAGTTAGCATGGTAGAATGGTGTGGGACCCTAATCTAACTTAAGTTGAAGTGGGTTCATGTAGAGAATGGGCCTTCTTGGTAGTTGGCCCTTTTAGTTGGAAGGCTTAATCAACTAGCTAGTGCATTAGGCCCATGACCATTTCCCAATGAAACCCTAACCCAAATCTCTATTGGCCGGCCCCATAGAAGCCAAGAGAGGTACAACCCCCTATATAATATCTCTTATTAGTCACTTGTCTCTTTTAGAAATCCCCCTTTAAAAACCCTAATAGTTCTTCCCCAAATCATCAAATCTCACCATCCCTCTACAAAATTGATCCCACTCACTTGCATTGGAGGTCATTTCTGGAGTAGAGGTTGAAAGGAGCTTGCTTGCCAGGTTTGGAGCTCACTTGGCCATTGCTATTGGAGGAGGACTTCTCATTTTGGGGCTTTTTGATTAAGATCTCTCTCAATAGGTAAAATCCCTCAAATTGATTCAAATCTCCATTTTCTTTCCCTATAAGCATCCATCTAGGTGTCTTCTAGCTGTAGAGTGAGTTTGGTAGGAATTGGAATTGGTTTGGTGTCCGTATCGGACACGTATCAGTGTCTATGCATGTGTGTTTGATGAAATACCTCAAAGGGGTTTTTGTTCGTATTTTTGAAATCTATTTGAATGAATTTGTAGCCCTATATGTGGCTTTTGATTTCATATTGGACTGAGGTCAATTTTGTGTCTGTGTCGTGTCCACAGAGGGCAAGACACGCTGCATGAGGGTGTGCACGGGTGCCCTGCTCCCCGGGTTGGATATCTGCGTGTCTGTGTCACTTGGACACCAGACACTTGGCATGGACATGGGGCAATGTCTGCGAACATGCCCCAAAAATCTTATGGCTTATAGTGTCGTGTCGGACACGAATTCTTTCGTGCACTGGTTTTAAACAGAGACTGAATCGCAAAGATTTTGCGTCTGATACATGCTTCGTGTCGCATTGACACGTGTCGTGGATGTCTCGGGTTGTTTCTATTATATAGCCCTAGTGCTAGGCTATGTGTGGACACGAGCACGAGATGTGTCATGGCTCGTGTAGTGTCCACAAGCTCACGAACTCGCCGCACGAGAATGCTCTGTGCAGTTTGTGTCTGTATATGTTTTATCATGTTTGGATACCTCGTGTCCAGTTGTTTGGACACGAGATGACCTATGAGACACGAATAAATATGCACAACATGTTATCACATATTAATTTGATGTTAAATTGGATCTTCACATGTTAATTTAGAGTTTGTGACTCTCGTGCATTCAAACTCTGATACTGTGTTCATAACTGAGTTTATTAGGGTTTTAAATATTAATTGATAGTTAAATTAATGTTAATTGGTATATTTTAACTGTGTTTAATAACCTGATATTCATGTTTCAATATATAGGTTGTATATATTACTGGGATATTGGTTGAATGAGAACTTGGTTTACATTGTCTGATAGATGAGCAATATGCATTTATGGGTTTATATAAACTGTGATGAGGGTTTATATGTTTGCAGTAAACCCAAGAATGAAAACCTATTTTAATTGTCTGAACATACATAGCTAAACCCCCTTGCTGTCCAGATTGTTAACCCCTCTATACATATGCCATGATACATGTTCACCTTTGACACTTGTGATACATTGACACTAACCCTATCTCACTATACTACCATGTTTGACACTCTTTCACTATTGACTGAACATACGCACACACACTTCACCTTGACACAGAACACTATGTTTCACTTGACACTGCACTCTTGACACTATGTTCATTACACTTTGACACTTGTGATCCATATGACACTATATACTCTATGTTCACTCACTCCTATTTACATGTCACCCTATGTGTGTCAGTGTGTGTGTGTGTGTATATATATATATTTTTTTTTTTTTTCTTTTTTTCTTTTTTTTTTTGTCAGTGTGTGTGTATATATATATATATATAAAATATATATATATATATATATATATATATATATATATATATATATATATATATATATATATATATATATATATATCACATTATCACATTATATCACATTATCACATTATATATATATATATGTAATGTGATAATGTGATATATATATATATATATATATATATATATATATATATATATATATATATATATATATATAATATATATATAAATATAATATTATTATATTTATATATATATATATAAGAAATATATATATATATATATATATATATATATATATATATATATATATATATATATATATATATATATATATATATATATATATATATATATATACTTTGCTATTGTGTTATAGGCAATAGCCTATAGATGTGATATGTACATATATTTACATATGCCTTGTGTGTTACATTTGGTATTGGTGCTTGTGGTTGTGCTTGTTTGCTAAAATAGGCCTGGTTAGGCCAAATTAGACTTGTTAGACTAGGTTCAGACCTAGAGTAGTTTGGTTGACCTAGTTTGACTAGGATTATTGACTAAAGTTGACTAAGAGTTGACTTTGGCCTAGATGACCTAGAAATCATGTAGAATGCATTATAATGTTCAATATTATCTTTCTGGACATGTTGTGACCTGTGATGCTCTAAATAGGACTCATCTACTCGGTCTGGACATCTATACTCATCAGATACTCAGGATATCAGGCAAGTATATTCTCTGATCATTTCATACTTGCTAGGACTTATAATCTTGCACTAGATTACTTTTCTTGATGCTTTCACGTTGGTAACACGGATTTGTACTTTATGGATCTTTTCATGAGATGTTTTCCCCCTCAGGAGCATCGGGTATATCATGTCATGTACGTTTCACTTTTATTATGTACTCCTGTGCTCTCACTATTCATGTATACTCTCATGATTTATGTACTCTCATGTTCACGGAGCCCTCATGTATAACTTCATGTGCACTCATTTATGAGCCCCATGTGATGATCGTGTACAATAACATAACCTATCTAGATCCTTGTGTATTGATTGGGGTACGGGGGAGTAGAAGCAGTCATGTGAATAATTCTAAAGTAGTGTAGTCATGTGCCAACTCAGTAGTGTAATCATGTATAAATTCAAGCCGTTCACATGTCTTTCTTGTGCTCTACATCACTAGTCACTTGTAGTTCTTTACTTATAGCAGATATTTCTAGTACAATTATCTCTCTCTCTCTTTTTATGCATATTTCTTTCAGCGCTTCATGTATCTTACTCTATTGCATGCTTTATATTTCTGTCATAATATGAACTGTTGAGATTGTGTGCTCGTTCCTGTCCTGACTGGACCTGTTGAAATATTACAGATGACACCGAGGAGTTTTGTCCTACGTACTATGGAACAGCCCTAGATGACACCTGTAAGCTGGACTCCCAGGAGGACCCAGTCCTTGCAAAGGACATTACCCCAGTAGTCTAGGCTAGTTAGCTAGACTAGTTATCTTTCTTATTTGTCTTATCTCATTTGGATACATTGATGTATATATTTGGGATCTTGTTGTTATTGTGGATGTTTTGTGGAGACGTTATCTTAGACACTTAGACTTCTTCTCCTGTTTGTATTTTATTTGGAGATTTTTATATCTATCTATCTATCTTACCGTACTTCTACCTTAGTTGTGATTGAGCTGTACATTTCTGTATTATCCTTCGTTTGGAGAGTATATACTGTACAGGTACCTTATAATTGTTAGATGCATGTGACCTAGGACAGCGTTCTACCACCGATACTGTGGCATAGGCTGGACGTACCCACTTCTCATGCCCCCACACTGGGTGCGGGTCGTGACACACATAGATAAAATAGTGTCTAATCAGATAACATCTAACAAAATATAGTAACGTCCATAAAAAAAAGTTGTCTTTTGGGATGACACTATTACGAACACTAGGCTGCAATGTCCTAAAAAATTAATAATTGTCATAGATTTTTTTTGGTAACAAAAAATAGTTCTACTTGGGAAAGATTGAAAAATAAATATCTTATTTGAGACTATTAATAATTTTTGCCATAAATAAATTCTAAGAATGTCCTAAATAATCTAGGAGGGAATGCAAATTTTATGGTGGCTTATTGCCAAAAAATTTGGGAAATTTTTTAACAGTTGGATTTCTCACCGAATATCCACATTGTTCATCCCGTTCCGCTCTCTGCTGCCGCTCTTTCTTTTCTAATTCAATATTTAGGAGAGAAAAATCTACTTCTCTCTCTTTCCTCTATTCCAAAATTTCATTAATAATATTCTTCTTCCTCCTCTCTGCATCTCAAAAAATTCTCAGTCCCCACCCTAACCTTCATAGTCCTCACTATCAATAGAAGAGATCTCGACCGTGGCTCTAGTGGAGATACTATCGAGAGGTCAGCCACCTCTCGTCTTGTTCAGCAGGGCCCTGAGACCGTAGCTCCTGTTATGCCAACTCAGGTTGGCATTTCTGCCACATTTGGAGGTACACTTCCGCCTGTGCAGAGACCTTCCCCCATCATTTTTGATTTCTTCCAGCAGCAGCCGCCTTCGGGATCGGTTGACGCAAAGCAGTTGTTCGCCTTCTTTCAGAGGATGATGAAGGGCCAGCAGAAGCAGTCCACTCATTTTCAGCAGGGCATAGAGAATGCCCATCAGCTTGCCCTGACGACGGTGGAGACAATCATTGTGCAGCCCCAGGCAGGCCAGATACAGCAGTATCAGTCGAGGACACCAGGGATCCAGAAGTTCCAGAAGTTGTATCCGTAGGACTTTCGTGGCACAGAGGAGAGTTTTTATGCGGATGACTGGATAGAGCACATCGAGGAGATCTTCCGGCTGGCGGAGATTCCAGTCCGACTACAGATTGAGGCAAAAGGTAGCCAGATGCAGGACCTGGCTCGCACTTGGTACCAGACGGACCTAGGGTGGGTACCGAGGGTCAGACTTAGGCATCTTTCAAGAAACTATTCAAGAAGAAATTTTTCCCTGGCACAACAGTCGTCGCTCTGGAGACGCAGTTTGAGAGTCTGGCTCAGGAGAATCAGACCATGGAGGTGTATACTGGAGAGTTCTGCCGTCTGGGAAGATTCGTCGAGGGACTCAGTGAGACAGCGAAGGCTCGGAGGTTCCGAAAGAGGTTAGTCAAGGTGGTCAAGTCCTTGACCAAGAGCGACAGGGATGCTACATTTGAGGAGATCCTGTCGGGAGCCATGGCAGCAGAGGATGATCTTGATCTGAAGCTCAAGAGAGGACGAGATGCACACAGAGCCGGGAGCAGCAGAGGCGAGGCTAAGAGGCCGCACTTTCAGTAATAGTACCAGCAGAGGCAGTTCCAACCATAACAGCTCCAAGGACAGGGCTATGCACCTTTCCTGCAGGTGAGCAGCAGCAGTTGAGGTTTCAGCCACATGCACTTAGACAGCAGCCCGTTAGTTGTACCTTCTGTAAGAAGTTGGGTCATGGATGGAATGACTACAAGAAGAGGTTAGGCAAATGCCTACTATGTGATTCAGCGGAGCACCAGCTGAAGCAGTGTCCTATATTTTCGGGACGAGCAGTTCAGGGAGCAGGAGCCAAGGCTCCGGTAGGGCAGGCGAAGGGATCGCTGCAGACTCAGCAGCAGAGGTTCATGCAGCACCAGCAGCAGGCCGGGGGAGGTCAGTAGGGGCGAGCTTTCGCCATGGCATCTAAAGAAGCAGAGGCTATCGGAGAGCTGATCGCAGGTTCTATTCTTCTCGACTCCATTCCAGCTTTTGTATTGTTCAATTATGGGGCTTCCCATAGCTTTATGTCTGTATATTTTGCTATTAGACACCATCTTATTTATTAGTCGTTGCCTAGGACTTGCAAGATCATGACCGGGGGTGGTATCATCCTCGTTAGTGATATTTGCAAGGGTCAGAGAGTTGATTTGGGAGGCCGAGAACTTGATGTGAGTCTGCTCATGATGTCACTACTGAACTACAATATCGTGTTCGTTATGGATTGGTTGAGCAGACACCATGCCAGTATAGATTGCCATGAGGGTAGAGTTCTTTTCAGAGCGCCAGGAGAGCCAGAGTTTGAGTCCATCCGACGGCAGACGGAGCAGAGCAGCGGAGTTTTCTATGGAGTATCAGTTGAGGAGCAGGCAGTTCCACACCTTTTGATAGCAGAGTTTATGGACATCTTTTCGGAGGATTTGCTAGGACTACTACCGGACAGAGATGTGGAGTTCTCTATATACTTAGTGCCCGACGCAGAGCCGATATCTCAGTACATCTATTGGGTAAACAACAGTGAGCTGGTAGAGTTGAAGAAGCAGGTGGATGAGCTTCAGGAGAAGGGCTTCATCCGATCGAGTTCTTTACCATAGGGTGCAACGGTACTCTTTGTATCGAAGAATGATGGGTCAGTACGGATGTGTATCGACTATAGGGCACTCAACAACCTTACGATCAAGAACAAGTACCCGTTATCGAGGATCGACGATCTCTTCGATCAGCTGAATGGGGCAAAATTATTTTCTAAGATTATTCTGAGGTCAGGCTACCATCAGGTGAAGGTGACGAAGGAGGATATCCCGAAGACAGCATTCAGGATACGGTATGGCTGTTTGAGTTCATGGTAATGTCGTTTGGGTCGACTAATGTACCGACGATATTTATGAACCTGATGAACAAGGTGTTCCACCAGTACTTAGACAAGTTCATGGTAGGGTTCATCGATGACATCTTGGTGTACTCGAAGATCAAAGAGGAGCATAAGGAGCACTTGAGAGTGGTTCTAGAGACTCTTAGGAGGGAGGAGCTTTATGGCAAGCTCTCGAAGTGTGAGTTCTTTCTGGACCGAGTTGACTTCTTGGGTCATGTTGTGACTGGAGATGGGATCTCAGTTCACCCGAAGAAGATCACAGCATTTGAGGCTTGGACGGCACCGAGTTCAGTAGCGGAGATCAGGAGCTTCTTGGGATTGGCAGACTACTACAGGAGATTCGTGTAGGATTTCTCCCAGGTTGCAGAGCCATTGACTAGGTTGACCCGGAAGGACGCAGAGTTTATCTGGTCAGAGGAGTGTCAGGTTGCTTTTGATGAGTTGAAGAAGTGGCTGACGACAGCTCCGATTCTGATATTGCCATCAGGATTAGGCGGGTTCACTATCTATAATGACGCCTCATGGAAGGATTTGGGATGTGTCTTGCAGCAGCATGGGAAGGTGATTTCCAATAATTCTGGCAGTTATGTCCCCATGAGAAGAACTACCCTACCCACAACTTGGAGTTGGCAGCAGTTATTTTTGCTTTGAAGTTGTAAAAAATACTATTTATACGGAGAGCGGATGGAGATCTTTACAGATCATAAGAGCTTAAGTATGTGTTTACACAAAAGGAGCTCAACATGAGGCAGCGCAGATGGTTGGATTTGATGAAGTACTTTGACATATCATTACATTATCATCCAGGAAAGGCCAACGTGGTTGCCGATGCCTTGAGTAGGTATCCAATAGCTATGTGGTTGACAGTGATTTATCACTTGCTAGTAGATTTGGAGAGCCTGGAGATCGAGGTAATTGTGCCAGAAGTTGAGATGCAGATGTGGGGCCTTCATATTCAATTGAACTTGATGGAGAGGATCAAGTCAACCCAGTTCGAGGATGTTGCTCTACGGTGTATCCGAAAGCAGGTTCGAGCAAGATTGGTGGATGATGAGTTCGTCATTGCAGAGGATGGTGCTTTGAGGCACGGTTCCAGACTATGTGTGCCCAGCGGAGAGCTTCGGGAGCAGGTCATACAGGAGGCCCACCGTTCTCAGTACTCTATACATCCAGGTGCCAACAAGATGTATAGGGATCTGAGGGAGCATGTTTGGTGGTATGGGATGAAGCGGGAGGTAGCTCGCTTCGTAGCCAGATGTTTGGTCTGTCAGCAGGTAAAGGCCGAGATGTAGAGGCCAAGAGTTTTATTGCATCTATTGCCCATTCCAGGGTGGAAGTAGGAGTACATCACAATAGACTTTGTTTCGGGATTGCCGCGTATACCAGGAGAGAAAGACGTGATTTGGGTCATCGTAACAGGTTGACCAAATTAGCTCACTTTTTGCCATTTAAATTGGATACGTTTACTGAGAGGCAAGCAGAGATGTATATACGGCAGATTGTCAGGATACATGGAGTTCCAGTGAGCATTGTCTCGGATCGGGATAGTCACTTTACTTCATATTTCTGGCGGAGTCTGCAGACTAGTTTGGGCACTCAGCTCAAGTTTAGTACTGCACACCGCCCTCAGACGGACGAAAAGTCAGAGAGGACTATTCAGACACTCGAGGACATGCTGCGGACTTGTGTCATTGATTTTGGAGGATCCTGGAAGGATCACCTGCACTTAGTGGAGTTTGCATACAACAACAGTTTTCAGGCCAGCATTGAGATATTACCATTCAAGGCACTATACGGGCGTAGATGTCGTACACCCTTATCTTGGGATAACATTGGAGAGTGGGCTTTATTGGGATGTAAGATGGTTGTGGATGCAACCGAGAAGGTGAAGCTCATCAGAGATCGACTTCGTGTGGCACAGGAGTGACATCGGCACTAGGTCGATAGCCACCGCAGACCTTTGGAGTTTGAGGTACAGCTTAGAGATAGGATTAGAATTAGGAGTTATTTTGTTTGTAATTTGGTTGATCATGTTTGATTATATTAGTAATTGAGACCTTATTTGTGATTAGGTTGGAGATCTAGTTTTCTTGAGGATATCTCCGACACGTGGTACGATATATTTTGGTTGAGGTGGAAATCCTAGCCCGCGCTTCATCGGACCTTTCGTGATCACCGGGAGAGTCGGTGACGTGGCTTACAGGCTAGACTTGCCACCTGTATTAGTAGGAGTCCATAACGTATTCTACATGTCACAGTTGAGATGGTATGTGGCAGATCCTAGCCATGTACTCGATCACTCAGAAATTGAGGTGGGACCTACTCTTAGTTATCCAGAACAGCCGGTGGGAATTCTGGATCGACGAAAGAAGGTTCTAAGGAACCAGGTGATACCCTTGTTCGCGTCGCATGGAGGCAACATTCTCCAGGATAGTCTACCTCAGAGCGGGAGGATGAGATGCGCGAGCGATACCCTTATCTATATGGACCTTGAGGTATGATTTTCTATCCTTCTCATCAGTTAGTTTTGCCTTTCAATTTCGAGGACAAAATTCTTTTAAGGAGGGTAGATTTGTCACTACCATATTTTAGCTTGAGGGTATTTTGGTCAATTAAGATTTTTTAAAATTATTTTATTATAGTTTGATTGTTGGTTATGATTTTTGACTTTTACTAGTTGAGACTATAGAGACTAGCCTAGTGTTTGACTTTAACTTTGGTGACTTAGTTAGCATGGTAGAATGGTGTGGGACCCTAATATAACTTAAGTTGACTTGGGTTCATGTAGAGAATGGGTCTTCTTGGTAGTTGGCCCTTTTAGTTAGAAGGCTTAATCAACTAGCTAGTGCATTAGGCCCATGACCATTTTCCAATGAAACCCTAACCCAAATCTCTATTGGCCGGCCCCCAATAAATGCCAAGAGAGGCACAACCTCCCCCCATATAATATCTCTTATTAGTCACTTGTCTCTTTTAGAAATCCCCCTTTAGAAACCCTAATAATTCTTCCCTAAATCATTAAATCTCACCATTCCTCCACCAAATTGATCCCACTCACTTGCATTGGAGGTCATTTCTGGAGTAGAGATTGAAGGGAGCTTGCTTGCTAGGTTTGGAGCTCACTTAGCCATCGCTATTGGAGGAGGACTTCTCATTTTGGGGCTTTTTGATTGAGATCTCTCTCAATAGGTAAAATCTCTTAAATTGATTTAAATCTCCATTTTCTTTCCATAGAAGCATCCATTTAGGTGTCCCCTAGCTGTAGAGTGAGTTTGGTAGGAATTGAAATTGGTTTGGTGTCCGTATCAGACACGTATCAGTGTCTATGCATGTGTGTTTGATAAAATGCCTCAAAGGGGTTTTTGTTCATATTTTTGAAATCTATTTGAAAGAATTTATAGCCCTATATGTGGCTTTTGATTTTGTATTAGACTGAGATCGATTTTGTGTCTTTGTCGTGTCCACAGAGGGCAGGACACGCTGTATAAGGGTGTGCACGGGTGCCCTGCTCCTCGGGTTGGATATCTGCGTGTCCGTGCCACTTGGACACATGACACTTGGCATAGATATGGGGGCAATGTCTGCGAACATACCCCCAAAGTCTCATGACTTATAGTGTCGTGTCGGATATGAGTTCCTTCGCGCACTTGTTTTACACTAAGACTGAATCACTAAGATTTTGCGTCTGATACGCGCTTCATGTCGCGTGGACACGTATCGTGGACATCTCGTGATATGTCTACTGTAGAGCCCTAGTGTTGGGCTACGTGTGGACATGAGCACGAGATGTGTCGTGGCTCGAGTCGTGTCCACGAGCTCACGAACTCGTCGCACGAGACTGCTCTGTGCAGTTTGTGTCTGTATGTGTTTTATCATGTTTGGATACCTCGTGTCCAGTTGTTTGGACACGAGATGACATCTGAGACATGAGTACATATGCACAACATGTTATCACATATTAATTTGATGTTAAATTGGATCTTCACATGTCAATTTAGAGTTTGTGACTCTCTAGCATTCAAACTCTGATATTGTGTTCATAACTGAGTTCAATAGGATTTTAAATGTTAATTGATAGTTAAATTAATGTTAATTGATATGTTTTAACTGTGTTTAATAACCTGAGATTCATGTTTCAGCATATGGGTTGTATATATTACTGGGATATGGGTTGAATGAGAACTTGGTTTACATTGTCTGATAGATAAGCAATATGCATTTATGGGTTTATATAAACTGTGATGAGGGTTTATATGTTTGTAGTAAACCAGAGAATGAAAACCCCTTTTAATTTTCAGAACATACATAGCTAAACCCCCTTGTTGTCCAGATTGTTAACCCCGCTATACATATGCTATGATACATATTCACTTTTGACACTTGTGATACATTGACACTAACCCTATCTCACTATACTACCATGTTTGACACTCTTTTACTATTGACTGAAGACACTCACACACACTTCACCTTGACACAGAACACTATGTTTCACTTGACGCTGCACTCTTGATACTATGTTCATTACACTTGACACTTGTGATCCATATGACACTATATACTCTTTGTTCACTCACTCCTATTTATATGTCACCCTATATATATATATATATATATATATATATATATATATATATATATATATATATATATATATATATATATATATTTTACATATATATATATATATATATATATATATATATATATATATATAAAATATATACATATATATATATATATATATATATATATATATATATATTTATATATATGTATATATATATATATTTTATATATATAAAATATATATATATATACATATATATAAATATATATATATATATATATATATATATATATATATATATATATATATATATATATATATATATATAAATATATATATATATATATATATATATATACTTTGCTATTGTGTTATAGGAAAGACTATAGGTGTGATATGTACATATATTTATATATGCCTTGTGTGTTACATTTGGTATTAGTGCTTGTGGTTGTGCTTGTTTGCTAGAATAGGCCTGGTTAGGCCTAGTTAGACTAGGTTTAGACCTAGAATAGCTTGGTTGAGCTAGTTTGACTAGGATTGTTAACTAGAGTCGACCAAGAGTTGACTTTGGCCTAGATGACCTAGAAATCATATAGAATGCATTGTAATGTTCAATATTACCTTTTTGGACATGTTGTGACCTGTATTGCTCTAAATAGGACTTATCTACTCGGTCTAGACATCTATACTCATCAGATACTCAGGATATCAGGCGAGTACATTCTCTGATTATTTTATACTTGTTAGGACTTATAATCTTGCTCTAGATTACTTTACTTGATGATGTCACGTTGGTAACAAGGATTGGTACTATATGGATCTTTTTATGAGATGTTATCTCCTTCGAGAGCATTGGGTACATCATGTCATGTGCATTTCACTTTCATCATGTACTTATGTGCTCTCACTATTCATGTATACTCTTGTGATTCATGTACTCTCATGTTCACACAGCCCTCATGTATAACTTTATGTGCACTCATTTATGAGCCCCATGTGATGATCATGTACAATAACATAACCTATCTAGATCCTTGTGTATTGATTGGGGTACGGGAGAGTAGAAGCAGTCATGTGAAAAATTTCCAAAGTAGTGTAGTCATGTACAAACTCAGTAGTGTAATCATGTATAAATTCAAGCCGTTCATATGTCTTTCTTGTACTCTACATCACTAGTCACTTGTAGTTCTTTACTTATTGTAGATATTTCCAGTACAGTTATCTCTCTCTCTTTTTATGTACATTTCTTTCAGCGCTTCATGTATCTTACTCTATTGCATGCTTTATATTTCTGTCAAAATATGAACTGTTGGGATTGTGTGCTCGTTTCTGTCCTGACTAGACCTGTTAAAATATTACAGATGACACCGAGGAATTTTATCCTACGTACTATGGAGTAGCCCTAGATGACACCAGCGAGCTGGACTCCCAGGAGGACCCAGTCCTTGCAGAGGACATTACCCCAGTAGTCTAGGCTAGTTAGCTAGACTAGTTATCTTACTTATTTGTCTTGTCTCATTTGAATACATTGATGTATATATTTGGGATCTTGTTGTTATTTTGGATGTTTTGTGGAGATGTTATCTTAGACACTTAGACTTATTCTTCTGTTTTTATTTTATTTGGTAATTTTTATATCTATGTATCTATCTTACCGTACTTCTACCTTAGTTGTGATTGAGTTGTACAATTCTGTATTGTCCTCCTTTTGGAGAGTATATAATGTACATGTACTTTATAATTGTTAGATGCATGTGACCTAGGACAGCGTTCTACCGCCGATACTGCGGCATAGGCTGGACGTACCCACTTCTCGTGCCCCCACACTGGGTGCGGGTCGTGACACACATAGATAAAGTAGAGTCTAATCAGATAACATCTAGACAAAATACAGTAACGACCATACAAAAAAAAGTTGTCTTTTGGGATGACACTATTAGGAACACTACTCTGCATTGTCCTAAAAAATTAATAACTGTGATGGATTTTTTTGGTGACATAAAATAGTTTTACCTGGGACAGATTGAAAAATAAATATCTTATTTGAGACTATTAATAATTTTTGTCATAAATAAATTCTGAGACTGTCCTAAATAATCGAGGCGGGAATGAAAATTTTATGGTGGCTTATTGCCAAAATTTTTAGAAATTTTTTTTAACAGTTGGCTTTCTCACCGTACATCCACACTGTTCATCCCGTTCCGCTCTCTGTTGCCGCACTTTCTTTTCTAATTCAATATTTAGGAGAGAAAAATCTACTTCTCCCTCTCTCTTTCCTCTATTCCAAAATTTCATCAATAATATTCGTCTTCCTCCTCTCTACATCTCAAAAAATTCTCAATCCCCACCCTAACCTTCCTGGTCCCCACCATCAATAGAAGAGATCTCGACCGTGGCCCTAGTGGAGCCCTCTTCTTTATCCTTTGTTGACTCCTTCACGCGCTTCTCCTCCTTCGCCACGGAGATCCGTACCGTCCTCTTCTCTCTGATCGCATCCTCCACTACTCCGTACCCATCGAGTAATTTTTTTTTCCCTCACTTTTTTCCCTTCACAATTTGCACTCCTAACCTAATTTCTTCTTTTCCAGTTTTGCAGATTTACTGGATTCAGACCCACCTCTGGCCTATGTCCTCTTCTTCCAGCTGTTCGATCTACTCCCGCTCTTCGATCGGGCCGCTCAAATCTCATAGGTATTGACTATTTTAGTTATAGCCCCTATTTTGTATCATTTTTGTCATATCTAGTACTTCCTTTTGGAATTTTTTTATTTAGGGCATCGTTCTTAATGGATCGAGATGTTTGGAGAAGGGTGCAAGCATCAAAGAGTTCGTTCACGTGCGGACCAACGTCAACGGATCCACGTTGGAATGCCCCGGTGAGAAACACTAATTTTTTTCTAGGTTTTACTAAATTATTTAGCTTAGGAAAAAAATTATTTAATTGTTACCCCATCAAAATCTATGGTGCATGAACACCTAATAGGCACTGGATGGACACGACAACAATTTTGGAGTCCTATTATGTTTTTGAGTGACAGTGTCTAGTCTGAAAAGTGTCCTATACTGTCATACATGACACAACACGGACTCGACATCAATTTTGGGAGTATCTGTCTGTACTGGAATTTCAGCTAAAATTTTAGGTTTTGAAGAATCTCATAATGTTTAATTTTGAATTTTTTTGACCCATTCATTATCAAATTTGGACAAAATTCTTAGTGTATGCTTATTCAGTAGTTTTTGTTATTTTTACTTCATTAGGTGATGATCTTGATGTAATGACTAAAATATATGCTACACAGATAAGAATATGATACGATACAAGGAGGAGAATTGATTTCGACGTACTCTAGTTGCAATGATATGGATATGATACAATAAAATATGGATATGAGGCACATGCAAACATTTATGTTGGTTCCCCCATTATATTTTTGGTGTTCATGTTTAACACTAGAACAATAGAAAACAACACTAGTTGCAATCTTGTTGCTTCCTTAATAATCAATAACTAATCTTTTTTTTTTGGTTTAGACAATATAAGTTTAATAGACCCCATTCATTGTTATTTTAGCAATTACACTATCTGATGTTTGTCATTTTCATATGATCATACCTCTATTAAATGTTTATTAGCTTTATGTCTTTGTTAGGTTCATCTTCAACTTGGTACCTAATAAATTCGGTCAACGAAGCAAGATTAGGGGGCTAACCCCTGTCTATCTTAGGGTTTTCCTCAGTTTCATGATAAAGTAAGGATTACTAATGGGGGTCATTTTTGTTAGACATTTTACTAGTGGTTAAGACTTCCAAATACGTGTCTTGATAAATGTTGTATGGACACGAATATGAGGATTAAGTGTCTTATGATATGCTGCACGGTCATAATACGACATAGTACGATAGAAAACGTACATGTATACAAGGATATAATATCAATTTTTTTCATGTCCTAGTGTTTCCTGGAGTATCTGTGTTGCATCAGATTCGTATTTAAAATAGACACGACAAAGTTACAGTATCTGTATGGTTTTGGAGTGTATGTGCTACTTAAGTCTCTAGTTGTTCTTGGCTCCCTCTCTTCTTTTCTCTTTACTTTCTCTCCTAGTATTGAAGAGAAGGTGAATCAGGATGGATAACAAATGTAAGATCCATCATTTATCTTCATCTTCAACATCCTTGTTCCTAAATCTTTTTTTTACATCTAACGTCTTCTTTTGGAGAAAAATGGAGACGGTGAAGCAGAGAGAAATCTGTGTGTATGTTGTGGCCAAGTAACATATGTGTTAGCCCAATGACTATATCATATTTTTAAATATGGATAATCAATTAAGTTTACCATAATGACATCACTAATATTCATGTAATCACTATCATGTTGCTACTTAAACTTAGCATTGTCCTAAATGCTCTATATCATATTGCTATACTTATATCATATTGTTTTGTTCGTATAGACATGCAGCAAGCATGATCAAGCTTTGTCAAACCAGGACATGCAATAGAGAATTATTAATGGGCCAAGGACGGCGTTATACAAGAAGATTTCTCTGAACCGCCTAACGACCTATCCGGGGCCTCGTATCAAAAAGCCCCCCTAACTACTTCCTAACTGCCTGACTTTTCAAAAAGCCCAAAAACCAATTTGCAAAAATTCTGACAGAACTCCAGGCAAATTCGGCCCGAGTTCGGCCAGAGTTCGGTTAGTGAACGTTGCTTTTTGAACTTGGTCTTCCCACAGTTACGGATCCCAACGAGATTTTCTCATAGAGTTCTGCCCGAATTCTGTCTGAATTCTGTCAGAATTCTTCCTTTGGAAAAACAATAAATAGAGAAGAATTTCGATCATTTCAATTCACTCATACACTAATTCACTTTCATATCTCTTCTCTATAAGCCTACTACTTCTTCCAAAGTGTTTTGAGCTATTCATTTTCAAATTCCATGCTAGTTACAATCCTCTAGTCGATTTGCCAGTACGTTACGGTCTAGAAGTTTTAGAGTGATTGTAATCAGAGGCTTGTTTTAAGGTAGACACTTCACAATTGAAGTTGGTCAAGTACTTCGGATCAAAGCTCGCGTTGTAGAAGTTGCAAGAACTTCATATGAAAACTTGTGGTGATTTTCCATAGTAGGTTCAACTGGAAGCTAGAGTTCTTTCGAATGGACTCGTCCTCATAAGAGGGAAATCAGTATACATCCATGTGTTTGCGTTTTCTCTCTACTCTCTACTTTTTATTTACATATCTGTGATATATATATTATGTGATCTTGTTACTAACATTTTTTAAAAAGTTAATTTCTGCTGCCTACTCTATTCACCCCCCTCTAGAGTATTGTGATTTACGACTCGTTCCTACAATCGGTCCTACAATTGGTATCAGAGCAGGTGCTCCTTATAGAGAGATTATTGCAGGTGCTCCTTATAGAGATATTATTGCTTATATCAATCGCTCCTTCAATTGGTATCAGAGCGGGTTATACAGGTAAAGCGAGGTAACATTGCTATTATATTCTTATTTGTTACAGCTATTACATAGATCACAATATCACATATGTCAAGTATGTACTTCACTACTGAAGAGCAATCCTTAAATAGACTCCCACTATTTGATGGAACAAACTATAGTTATTGGAAGACACGAATGAGCTTCTACCTGAAGTCTCTATATTTTGACATATGGTCAATTGTTGTCAATGGCTACAAAAAGCCTACTATCACTTCTATTCTCACATCCTCTATAATCAACAAGCCTTATTATAGTTACATGGAGGAAGAGAAAAAGTTAGCTAGCTTTGATGCAAAGCTATGTATATATTTTATTGCGCTGTAGACACAAATGTATTTAATCTTATTAATACTTGCACAAAATCTCTAATGAGTGTAGGTATGAAAGCAAAGCTAGCAACTCCTGAGAGAAGGTTAGTCTTTATAATGATGCAAACATATGCATGATAGAATTGGGATTTAAGGTACAACACAATCCTTTATATGAAGAAGAGCTTGTATGTGACAACTGCAAGAAGATAGGCCACATCCAGAAAGATTGTACTACTGCTAGAAAGAAGAGTCACTATGAACGATCAAATAAAGGAAGATCATCGTCTCACAAGTACACTAGCACGAGCATATGGTGTGAAAGCAAAGCAAAAGATTCTGAAGAAGAAGAAGAGAGAGACCTCATCAAGCTACAAATTTATGCTCAATGGCATTATCTAACGAGGTACAGAATAATTTCCTTCTTGAAAAGAATAAATTTTCTTATGATGAGTTATCTGATGCTTTCAGTGATCTATTAGAAGAACACAAAAAAGTATTAGATAAGTATAAGCAAGCTAGAAAGGATATTCTATCCTATAAGCGTAAGAATAAAAAGCTTACTTGCTTATTGAATGATGCTAGAAATAGTTCTCCTTCTGATAATTCTACTGAGATTTCCATACTAAATTTTAGATTTCATGAGGCACTTGATTGCATTGAGAAAAGCACTCAAGAAAATGTTAAACTTAAGGAGGAATTAGAATCAGAAAAGAAGAAGTATTCTATTGCTTTATGTAGAATTGATGCTCTTTCTGCTAAGTATGATGAGATCTGTGCTAACTCTAAAAAGTTAGATTAGACTAGGAAAACAGGTAATACAACCTACGACTCAGTCTAACACAAGACACGTAGCACATCACAAAGTCACACACGTCATATCTTTTACAAAGGAAGCAAGCAAAGCTAAAGCTTCACACAACCATGCTTTCTATTACAAGTATCCACGAACATCATGTCATTCCACTACACATTCTTATACTGCTGCACATAGTACTATGAATACTTTCTGTCATTATTGTGGTTTGAATGGACACATTTTTAATCGTTGTCTGATTAGAAAACTAGTTGATATAAACTTGGGCAAATGGGTTCCCAAAGCTAATAAATGTGGATCCAAGTATTGGATACCAAAGTCTTCACCTAATATTACAGGTGAAGCTTCTCATATCAAATAGAACCATGGAACTTGTTGGTGATTGCAAAGCTAGAAAGGTCATCTTTCATGCAATTGCACCAACAGAAGTGTGGTCACTAGAACCACTTCGGTAACATGCTTTCTAAATAATTCTTAATATCTAGCATGTTCTTACTGATGTCTTGCTATTTGCTTTCATTGATATCTTTTAATTTGTTTATTGTTGAATCAATGTGAGACATAATCCTAGCTTGACTAGCTGTTTAGCTTAAATGTTTAGTTCACACTATATAGTATTTTATTAGTGTGACACATTTATCTGTGTATGCTCTTTATTTTAGTTTTATCCTTGAAGCATGTATACCACTCTAGTCTATAGGAGGTTTTATTTTTGGTTAATATGCTTTTTTACTCTTCGTCTTTAATATTTTTTAATGGTCACTTCTTACCGATTTGTCTTTAACATGTCATATTTACTTTTGATTGGTATTTTGTGAGTTTAGCACAAGTCTCCATTTTACTTGAAAAGTATATACATATATTTTTATGCTAACCTTGTGCTTGCATAATATACTTCACTATTGATTCTCATATTTTATTTTGATTAACTTCTTATGAATCAATTACATCTTTGTCTGATAAATTTTATTTATGCATGTTTTTTATCTTGTGATAATTTTTTTTATGCTTGTTAATGATACATGAATAATTCATTATCATTCATATATTACTGATATGTTTTTTATATTTTTGTATAAATATATTTATGGGGATATATGAGTTAAGTTCAAGTTCTATATTATATTTATTTTAAAAAGTAGTTTCAAACTTGTTCTTATCTCATACTTAAGCTATTGATTTTTTTTTAAAACAAATTTATGTTCTTATCTTTATCAGCTTCTTCCTCAAAGCCTCTTTTTCTTGGCTTTTTGGTTGACATTTTGGATACATGATATTTTTAATATTTTAATCTTGATAAACCATTATTTGGGTATTAACTTCTTTTATATTTAGGGATTCTGAATTTCGATGTTGTTCGATGATACTGCATATATTTCTTTGAATCTAAGTTCTTAAGAGTAGAAATCATTTTGGGAATAAGCCGAAAGGGTCCTTTTGTCATACAGGTGTAAATAGCCTGAAGCGACACGGTGTACTAGTTTTCGGACTACCGCTAGCTGGGAACCGGCCCCCTACAGCTAACCCGAAGTGATCAATACTTTATAGACTTAAGATTTATTAAGGTGTACTTGCAACTATTATCTAGTTCTGGATTCAAGGTACTGAACACAGTCCCCTAGGTTCCAAAATACATCAGCGTACCTAGGTCCTATATTTTGATTTACAAATATTTTATATTTTATTGTTATCCAATGATTTTGTAGCACATATGGATTAATGTAATTGATACATCTTACATCGTATGCTACATTGTTCTATGATTTTTAAGTCCATAGAATATTTTTTTTCATATTGCACTAATTCTTCTTAAATCCTCGGTTATTAAAGAAAAGAATTATTTTGGGTACAAGCCTACAAAGGGTCTGTCTGTCACCATAACTACGGTCGAAGCGAAGCGGTACTTAAGTGTTCCCCGGGGAACCTCCGTTAGCTGGGACAGTACCCCTACAGCTAACCCATGATTGGTCAACGCTGTATAAACTAAAGATTTATTGAGATCTAGTTGCAATTGTTATCTGATAGATTTTGGATTTTAGATTTGATGGATAATATTATTTAATGATTTAATTTTACAAAAGGTAACATATATTGATCTTCATAGGTTAATGTTTGTCATCTTTTGATATATTTATTTTTCTGTCACTCTATTCTATATTTAAACTTGATTTGATCTTGTGACTACTCATTGAATATTATGGTATTGTGATTTCGTCTTTAGCTTGCGTAATATTCAATGATTTTGAGCTTTATATTATTATCTTCTTATTCAAGTTACTAACTGCCTATAGCAGTAATTCTTTGCGGGGAGAAGTCAAGCAAATTGAATCTCTCTCTCAAAGCATTTCTTTTCTTTAACCTCACGATTGTTAGGTGGACACCGTGCTAAGGCTTTAAAAGGGAAGAAATGAACTTTGATAAGAAGACCTTATATTTTTGAATTAGTTTTCTACTTCCGAAAATATTTCTCTGAATTTTATTTTAAAATTTTGTCAATATTATTATTCTTGGATATAGCCATGTAAAGGTGGAGCAGTTAATTATTTCAAGTCAATTATCCCCTTGACATGCCATATATCTAGAATACACTTTTCTTTGGACAATTATTTAGTTATGTTTTCAAAATGGGTTTATTTATGATTTATGGATTTGAATCGCCAGCTTTCAGTTTAAGGACTAAATGGACGCATTCGAACATTTATTAAGACATTTTTTTTTGTAACAAATTCCACATTTTTGAAAAAACCCTTTTGATTTCTTTTTGATTTATTGAATTTGTCCTGTACTCAAATGTTATTATTAAAGACAGATTTCAAAAATCTTTAACTTACATGAAATGATTTGTGTTATATTTTTTATTGAAGACATACTTTCTTCATATTTAAGCGTTTATTTATTGGATATTTCTTTTTCTTGCCTAAAGATGATATTTGTTTTGAGTTTGGAATTTTATATGCATTTGATCAAAGGGAAGAATGATGCATATCTTGGAAATCCCTTAGATCTTGTGATTTTTTTTATCTATTTTATGCATATAAATTATTTTTGAACTATATACGCATATTTTAAGGGGGAGCAAATTAATTGTTTCAATTCTTTTATGCCCTTAATATGTGGTATACCTAGTTCATCATGGACATATATTATTTTACTTAAAATATCTTATTAAGTTGTTCCTGATATTTGGATTTGTATTTTATGAGAGAATATATTATTATTATTTTTTAATTATCTTATTTTATTTGAGTTTCTAAAAGTTATCCTGCCAAAATTAATTTAATTTATTGATAATCCTTTGAGTTTAAACTGATTTGGCATTTCTTATTGAGATTTTATCTCAAAGATCATGATTATCTATATTTAGACTGATCATACCTTGCGAAGGAGCATTCAAGTCGACTGAATTTCTCCTTCTCAAGTATTTTGTCTTCATTACCTTCATGTTTATCTAATGGATATACATATATCATGTTATGGTAATTGAATTCAAATGCATGAACTTTGGTATAGATTTTGTATAAATTCTAGTATACGTATTTTGATTTCTTTTCGATGATTATACTCTTTATGGAATTGATTCACTAATTTGTATGGACAAATTATGAATCATAATTTTTTTATCATTGTTAAAAGTCTCATTATTTTTGGTTTATACTAGATCTGCGAATTTCTATTCCTCATGATTTATTTATGACAAATAATTGATTCCTACTATATTGATATTTTTTTTGGTCTATGTCAAAACACAATATGATGAACAAAATGTGTTTTGAATGTCATTTTTGGATTTCTAGTTGGTAAATTATGTATTACTTGATTTCAGTATTCTTTGTTAAAGTTCAACCAACTATATATGTTGTGTTTTGATAAGGTTTTTTTATATACTTTAGTTATGCAAGTTTCTAAATTTTTCATTATACTGTTCTCCTAATCATTGATCATGATTATTTTTGCTTTCCTCCTTTACTTATGCTTGAGTTTATTTTAGCCCTAATTACGGGGGAGCTTATTTTTGATCATGTCAAAGGGAGAGAAATAAGTTTAAGTTAGCACACAATATTCTAGTATTATGTGTTTATTAGTGATACAAGCATCTATTGTATATATATTAAACTTAAAAGATTTGCCATAATCAAAAAGGGGGAGATTGTTAGCCCAATGATTATATCATGTTTTTGAATATGGCTAATTAATTAAGTTTACCATAATGACATCACTAATATTCATGTAATCACTATCATGTTGCTACTTAAACTTAGCATTATCCTAAATATTCTATATCATATTGCTATGCTTGTATCATATTGTTTTGTTCGTCTAACATGTTCGTATAGACATGTAGTAAGCATGATCAAGCTTTGTCAAACCAGGACATATGCAATAGAGAATTATTAATGGGCCAAGGACGGCGTTATACAAGAAGATTTCTCTGAACCGCCTAACGACCTATCCGGGGCCTCGGTTTTCCTATTTTATTAATATAATTTTTTATATTTATTGAGTTTAGGAATATGATGTACACTACGTCGTACTGGCAAATAGGCTACCCGAGAAACGTTTTCAAAATACCCTTTTATTTTGAAAACAAGCCCACTTACAAATGCCTAAACTACTTTCTAACTGCCTGACTTTTCAAAAGCCCAAAAACTAATTTGCAAAAATCCTGACAGAACTCCAGGCGAATTCGGCCAGAGTTCGGTTAGTGAACGTTGCTTTTTGAACTTGGTCTTCCCACAGTTACGGATCCCAACGAGATTTTCTCATAGAGTTCTGCCCGAATTCTGTCCAAATTCTGTCAGAATTCTGCCTTTGGAAAAACTATAAATAGAGAAGGATTTCAATCATTTCAATTCACTCATACACTAATTCACTTTCATATCTCTTCTCTATAAGCCTACTACTTCTTCCAAAGTGTTCTGAGCTATTCATTTTTAAATCCCAAGCCAGTTACAATCCTCTAGTCGATTTGCCAGTGCGGTACGGTCTAGAAGTTTCAGAGTGATTGTAATCAGAGGCTTGATTGAAGGTAGACACTTCACAATTGAAGTTGGTCGAGTACTTCGGATCAAAGCTCGCATTGTAGAAGTTGCAAGAACTTCAGATAAAAACTTGTGGTGATTTTCCATAGTGGATTCAACTGAAAGCTAGAGTTCTTCCGACTGGACTAGCCCTCACAAGAGGAAAGCCAGTATACATCCATGTATTTGCGTTTGCTCTCTACTCTCTACTTTTCATTTACATATATGTGATATATATATTATGTGATCTTGTTACTAAAATTTTTAAATAGTTAATTTCTGCTGCCTACTCTATTCACCCCCTCTAGAGTATTGCGCTTTACGACTCGTCCTACAATATGAAGATTGTTCTATTATAGTGACGTGGTCAATTCGTAGCCACGATATACTTGTGCTTCTAGTTTAAAGCTTTATTTCAATTACCTTAAATTTCTTTTCTTAATTTTCTCACCGTCATGAGTGTTGTGTTCATCCATTACATCTCTTAATTGACATGTTAGATCTCAATGCAAATGATTCCTTTTTGCCTCTTCAGTTGGTTTAGATATTATAGGATGCAACAGATAGCATGAAAATTTGATCTTGACAAGTTACAAACCTTACACATAAGTTGTTTTGATGTTTGTGTGAGATATATGATCATTTTTGTGTTATCGGTTGTTAGTTGATGCAGAGATGAGCATGGGCGAAGCCAGTTTCTTGTGTGTTTATCAGAACAACTATTTGTTATGCAGTTTGGTATTCATCCAAACTATCTTTAAAGGTGCAGAAAAGGATACTTTGATGAAAGAAGTAAAAAAAATATTACTGTAGTTGAGGCAATTATAGAGATAGAGTATGTTTTTTGTATCAGTTTGGCATTCATGAAAATTATCTACAACTTTTTTAACAAAATGATTAGACTATAGAACATGTCCCTTCAATTTTTTGCTCTGATTCCTTAGTTTATATTTGCAAATTTTTAGGAAGAGAAATTCTTGTATCTGTTTATATATTGTAATTATGCAATGGTTTTGCATAATCTATGTACTATTTTTATCTGTGTACTGTGTTATTCTTATCATTAATAGTCAGTGGCTCATCTTCTGTGCACGAAATGTCTATACTTCTCGACATAATCTTGGTGTATGAACTATAACACTTACCACACGGCACTCTTTAAACTTTTTTGTTGAATATATTTTAAATATATTCTACAAACATGTCTTTTATGCACATCTCTTTATAAAAGAAGCATCATTATTTTTAACAGCTAAGGCTTGAATCTTTATATATGCCATTATATTTGACTATGGAGATGATATATATGATTCCCAAGATAAAATATTATCATCTTACCTTTTCCTCTAGCCTCTTTCACATTCCAAGGGAACTTGGAGTTTTACACCTTTTTGCATGCACTAATTAACCTTCATGGTTTTATGGCAAGGAACTTCTTTGGTTATAAGCTGTCTTTTCTAGGAATTTTACAACGACTCATTATAGGTTTGATGTGTGGTCAACACTCAACAGCCAACCAGTTATGATAACTTTGAATATCATAGGTTCTTTGTATGGAGCTTCTTAACTTAGCTTCATACTCCACTCCAATGGGAGAAGGCTTGGATGATTATGATCAATTTTTACTTTATATATGCTATAACCCTTGCTTCATTTCTATTTTATGATAAATATATTACTCGTTGATGTGTTATACTGAAACTATAAATCTTGTTGGTCAATGCTAAGGACACCAAAACATGTTAAGGGGCATCATAATTTATGTAGTCCTGTACAACCAAAATTTTAGTTCCATATCCAGGACCTATAAAGAAGAGAAGTTTGTATCTAGGGCTGCACATGGTAAGACAGACAAAAAAATTGTAGTCCTGGCTATGAACAGGAGTGCAGAAATATTGATGCCCCTTAAACAACTTTGTAGTGCCTTTAGCATTGGCCATCTTGTTAGCCAGAAGTTCATTGGTAATCATGTTTTCTGTAGTCATTTTCTCGTACAATGCGATGCCTAAGAAGGTGTCATAATTCCTCTTACTTTAAATACCAATTTGTGTCCTTATTTTTCTCATATACTATGCCACAGGCAGGACGGTTATGGAAAACAGAATGGAGAGTGGACCCATCAGGCCTTATCATATCCGAGAAGCATACAGGAGGCTGAAGCTTGAAGGGAAGATACTCAAGCGATTAGTTTAGAGGCTCTTTCGATAAGTTGGTTTCACCTGTGTATCAGGTGGGATCTGGTGTAACAACCATCTACCTACTCTCCATGTGAAGGAGATAAAAGGTGCATCTCCAGTCTGCACATGATACCTTCTGCTGATGACATCCACGGTTCCTCTTTGTTAGTTGAATTCACATTCCTTACATTTTTCCCTGTGAGTTGATGGATATATCAAACTCAAATGTCTTATTCTTCAACAAATTTGTAATGCTTAGTTTATCTTTGATTCTCCTTTTAGGCTGGTTAGATGGTAGTTTTGTAATGTTATTTATATAAACTGATCTTGTTTTCTTTACAGAAATGAAAGCAATTAGCTTCTTTTTGCAGTTTAGGGAAATTGTATTTGCATTTTAGGAAAATGGTAGTGGTTTGGTGAGCATTTAGACCACTAATGTGATATGTGACAACTTTTGAATGGATTGGTAAACGTTCCCAGTAATTTTGGATATGGTTTTTCTAATAATCTTTTATTTATTACATAACAGGTGCAATTCAATCTTGATTTGTCAAAACTGGATAGGGTTGACAGAGCAAGGGTTGACCTTCCATTTGAACACCAAGGTATGGCGTTTGATTTTGTGTCCAAAGCTTAGCTTCAGCAGGATTAATGACTTATTTTCTTATTTTAAATTTTAGTTTGTTGTCAGAAACTTTGGTAGATATTTACCTTTTTTATCTTAGCCTGAGTAATGGGCTGACTTGGAGTTCATTAGATGTTGTATTATTGTGTCTGAAACTATTAAGAACAAGATGAACCTGTATTTATGTATACATTCATATACTAATATACACATTTAAAGATCAAAGAAAATACATTTGCTTGCTTTGAGCTTGATGTTTACTGTTGCGTTGACCTTCAGTTGATTTCGAACATCAGTTTACAAGTATATCTAAAATTGAATTCTAAATCATTGTAAATATTTTATTAGTATACTTAGAGTCGTATATCATTGCGCATGATAGTATGAAAACATGACTAAACATTTTATGTTGTTAGATTGTTCTTACCTTCTTTCCTCTTTTAGATGTTAGATTGCTCTTATATTTTTCCCTTTTTTAGGGAGTGAGCATGCTTATTTCTTTTGTACTGAGCTTCTGTTTCCTCACACCTCATGTAAGTTATTCAATTGAAATATATGTTATGAATCTTCTTGGAGCATTTCTATCTTGTTCTTACGAACCTGGTTATTGTTGTTAATGCAAGAACCTGTACATCTTCTTTTTTATGCCAATGCATTTAGCTGGAAATACATTTAACCAATTCATCATTAGTCCTGTTGTTTCTTTCAATGTTTTTTTTCTTTATGGACAATTTTGAAAGAAAAAAAGTGTGTTCAGTAGGGATGAATCGAGACTAAACTTAAGACACGTGCTTATTTATGTTCTCTAATTGTGGATAAGTATCTATTTTCTCCTTATATCTTACTCTATAGTAAATAGGACAATGGACAAAATGTTTCTCGATGTTAACATTTCATGTATATCCATTATTTGCTACCGATGTTGTAGGATTAGGTATTGTGCTGCTACTTTCTCTTTTAGTGAGAATAGATAGAATATCACAATACAAGATACATGTCTTTTGATGGAGATCTGCGATAGCTTTCACGTGGGTTTCTTAGCATTCATTCTTTTTTATCACTTGTGCTTTTGATTAACTTTGTGACTATCTTTTTTTGGTAGGTCACGTGATATATTCTGTTATAGTTATTAACTGTGGATGTTTCCAAAATAAAATCATATATTATTTCTTAGTTTGTATAGTTAGCAGGCCCTTGCTAATATATTGGCATGTCTTAATTTCATTTGCAGGTCCTTCAAAAGCATTCTGGATTTACTTAAATAATGGGCGACAACTCTTGTGATTGAAAACATTTTGGGTTATTTTTGTGGATGTTTAATAGATGATTCAAAAACATGGTGTAATGCTTAATGTTTTGGGTTCATAATTTGTTATGTAATGGTGGAGATGAAGGGTTCATTTTGTAAGTGATAGTGTGGGTAATGTATTATGTTTTGGATTTATTTTGTAAATGATGGTAAATGATGCCTGTCGTTAAGCTTTTTTTTTGTTTACTAATTGAACATTGTAGTTATATATGGATTTTGTTGTCTTATACTTAATGTAATATATATGTTTTTCTATTTTGTAAATGATAGTAAAAAATGCTTCATGTTGTTAAGTTTTTTTCTGTATGGGAGCTCCCATTCCTGGAAAACGACTGAGGACAAGCTCGACAACAGCGATGATCATATGAATTATCTTATATGTGTATTTAAATTGTATGTTTTATAGCTGAAAATTGCAAACAATAATTTCATAAGTATTACTTTTGCGACGGTTATTTAATTGTCCTAGATATAAACGACATCCTTTTGTGACGCTGGCAAAATTTTCTAGGATGGATGTTATTCGTCACAAACTCTTTTATTTTGGAACAGTTTATTAAATTTTCATACACGTATAATAATTTAAACTCTTTTGGTACGGTTAGTTTTTTTCGACCCTAAAACCAAATTAGAACGGTATTTTTCGTCCTAAAACTTTTTGCCACGCCACCCTAAAAGCATTATTACATTTCGTCCTAAAATTCATCCCAAATTACAATTTAGGACTAATTTGGGCATTTTTAAAACGAATTTTGGCATCCCAGAAAGATTTTTTTGTAGTGGTCTAGATCAAATCCTCAGCTAAACAGAGTCATCGTCATCACAATCAGCATCGCCACCATATCAGGAAGGACCACTACCAGAAGTGTCAACTCCATGAGATGGGTGTAGAGTAGCACCAAAACCACAGTACCAATCATATGCGTTATCGAGCTCAAAGAAGTGATGAACTGCCTCATCATTATAGTGGTAGCCAAAAACAGTGGGATCTCGTGGAAGAGAACTGGCATATTGACCAGTCTGGACAAAATACAGATCCGCAAAGGAGTTTGCCAAAGATTGAAACTGATTAGCATCGCAAAACTCACGTTCCCTCAATGTGTCAGTAAAAGATGCTCGCAAAGCATTATGCTCATCCAGCTGAGAACGCCGTATATCATCAAAGTGCTGATGAAGACCCTTAAAAGAGATGGGGTCAGTCTGAGGTAGATGAGGTGGTACAGTAGGAGGAGCATGAAGGACAGATACACTGCGATGAGAGAGCTGAAGATAATTGGGATCTGAGTCACAAGCACAAGAAGATAAATCGATCCAAAGTGTTGGAAGATGATAGGAAGGATCATCGCATAGACAAGATTTCTCTTCATCTCAAGACACCTAGCCATCATCTGGATAATCGTCTTAGGGATGGTAAATACAATCTCATTACGAATATAATAGAGAGCAGACATTTCAAGAGTGGTCACATTGTCATTTGAAGTAGATTTTGGCAGAATAGTGGAATAAACAATACAATACAACTATTGAAGAATAGGTTCAAGTGTGTGGCTTTGAACTTGCTGGGATGGACGGGTTCAGGAGCAAAAAGTTGTGTTTCGAAAACTGTTCAAAGTCGTGTCATTGGGAAATTCAAACTCAGTGATATCATCAAGCGGAGCACCTACATTTGAAATGTTTAGGATTTTTGCTAAGTCGTCATCATTGAATTGAATATCAATGCCTGCGACGCGGGTCTTAACAGAAAAAGTGTTATCGGCTAAGGTGAAGTTGTAGTAAAATAGTCGAATACCATTAGCAACAATTGGAGAAGAGTGAGTAACAATGTTGTGCAATCCCAAAGTTTCAAAGAAAGTTTTATAAGGCGGAAAGATCGTCCACTTAATCGGTGAGCTGGGGCATATGTTGTGAATTAAAAAATCTGCATACCACAATAATGATTGTTCAAGAGTTTCAAAAAAAACTCGTTGAACACCCCGTTGTTCATTTAGGACGGGAGAAAAGAGAAATCCTTGGAGAGGATCCGAAGACGAGGCTTCCTTACTAGCAATCTTCTTTTTTCTTGAAGGGATTATGAATCCTAGGCTTAATTTCTAACGAAAAAAATAAAATTTCTAAGAAATTTAAACGAAGAGATTATACCTTCTCGAAATCAAGTATATATGTGGAAGAGAATGAGATTCATGCACAAATCAAAAGTTTGGAAGGAAAACTCCAAAAGAATATGGAGGAATCTATGGTGGAAGAACTAGGGTTTTAGGGGCTCTTTGCGAGGCTGTTGTTTTATTTGGAGGAGGAGGAAGATGAATAGAAACGTGGGCCATATAATTCTGTGTATATAATACCCGACACCAACAGAACTCGGGCCGAACTTGGACCGAATTCATGCCGAGTTCGCCTGCAATTCTATTGAGGTATTTTGCACATAAAAAAAATTAATGCCACTTTTATATTCCCATTCCTTTTCAATTATTTAATTCCAAGTTTAGTAATTTTAAATTTTCATTAATATAATTAATATTACTTTACAAATTAATTTTTTTACGCAACGACTGTCTCAGACTAGTTGTAGGGGTACTATCCCAGCTAATGGAGGTTCACATGGGAACACTTAAATACCGTTTCATTTTAGCCTTAGCCATGGGGATAGGCAGATCCTTTGTAGGCTTGTCTCGAAAACAGTTTTTGCATATTAAAAAATAATTAGTAAGATAAAATTAATTCTTATTATTGACATCTAAAATTCTTATTTCTCGAACTAAATAATTGAAACAATTTTCTGCTAAAGGTTTTGTAAAGATGTCAGACAATTATTTCTCTGTGTCTATATATTCTAAGTTGATATCTCCATTTGTTTGATGGTCTCTAAGAAAATGATGCTGAATCTCAATATGCTTAGTACGAGAGTGACATACAGGATTTTTAGTCAAGTTGATTGTGCTAGTATTGTCACAGAAAATGGGTATGTGTGTGTAGTGTAAATCAAAGTCTTCTAAGGTTTGCTTCATCTACAAATTTTGTGCACAACAATGTCCTGCGACGATATACTCAATCTCAGTAGTTGATAATGTGACAGAATTTTGCTTCTTGCTAAACCAAGAGACTAGAGCCTTACATAGAAAATGACACATACCTGCTAGTACTTTTTCTATCCATTTTGCATCCAGCAAAATCAGCATTCGAGTAACTGATTAGGTCAAAGGACGTGATTTTGGGATACCATAAGCCGACAGATGAACTACCCTTAAGGTATCGAAAGATACGCTGTGATTCCTTAGGATTAGCTTGAAATCTAGCACATGAACAAATACTAAACATTATATCAGGGCAACTAGCACTTAAATAAAGTAAACTACCGATCATACCTCGATATTTATGTATGTCAACAGTTTTGCCTTGTTCATCTACATCAAGCTTGGTTGAAGTTGCCATTGGAGTGCCAAGAGGTTTGACGGCTTCTAGATCGAACTTCTTTAGCAAATCTTTTGTGTACTTGGCTTGATTGATAACTTCCCATCGTTAGTTTGTTTGATTGCAGTCCAAGAAAGAATTTGAGTTCACCCATCATACTCATCTCAAACTTATTCTGCATATACTTAGAGAATTCTTGACAAAGAGACTCATCAGTAGATCCAAAGATAATATCATCAACATAAATTTGCATCAAAAATAGATTACCATTTAAAGACTTTATAAAAAGTGTAGTGTCAACCTTCCATTTTAAAAAACCTTTATAAAGTAGAAAAGAGCTTAAACGATCGTACCAAGCGCAGGAGACTTGTTTCAAACTGTATAAGGCTTTCTTCAACTTGAATACATAGTCAGGATTTTTGAAATCAATAAATCCTGGAGGTTGAGCTACATAGACTTATTCTTTTATAAAATCGTTAAGAAATGCACTTTTTACATCCATTTGAAAAGTTTAAAATTAAGAAAACATGCAAATGCACATAACATGTTAATGGATTATAATCTCGCAACTGGGCATAGGTCTCATCGTAGTCGATACCTTCCTCTTGGTTGTATCCTTGAGCTACGAGTCGAGCCTTGTTAATGGATTCTAAAAGCATCACTTTGTAGTAACCTTATTTTTTTAAATTTTGAATGAGAATCATATGGACAAATGTTTGCATATTGTATTTGTTTCAAGTGTTAATGCAAATGTTTGATATTTTATATTATAGATAATATGGTGTGTGGTGTCACATAGAAGATCATATTATCAATTTCCTATGGAATATATAAATAGTTCACAACCTAGATAGACTTGGATAATCTATTAGAAAGGTTGTAGTGTAATCTGATATTAGTCTATCTTGACTATAAGTTTACACTAGTACACTTTGTGTGTATTGAACATGACCACTTAAGGTTGTTCTCTTTGTACTGACTACATAAGAGAACAAATACTTCTGTTATTGTGGATGCTTGTGCTCTTAATCTGGATATAATAACAGACATGTATATGTAGTGTGCATTACTTTGACTCATGAAAGAGTGAGATTTATTATGGGTCAACAACCTCTATGAATTGGGTAATAACATTGTATGTATGATGGACTGTTGATTATAAATAGAATCCATGTCCCGATACATCAGGTTGATGATGTCCCCTTAAGGAGCTCATAAGGATTATCATGTAAACCTTGCAGGTGGATTATATTCGATATGACAAATAAAGTTGAGCGGTACTACTTAAGGATAAAAGATGTCGAATCAATATAGTTGTCAGTAACTTAATTTGATCGACGGACATTCGATATCTTAATATGGGGAGCCAAACGAGCATATAATAAAAGGAGCCCACAAACATAATTTGGGATTAGGAAGGTAGTGCCACAATAGCTCATTAGTGGACCAAGCTATTGTTAATGGGCCTGAATTGTGTGTTCGGGCTGAACATGGGATATCCAGATCCGTTAGGAGGCCTAACCCTAATTTTTTCTCATGGTTCCTGCCATAGCCTATATATATCCTCTATTCTCTGGCCGCCAAATTATTGATCAAAAATCTGAAGCTTTTTCTAAATTCATGATTCACGTAAGGAGAGAAAGAGAGGGCTGTCAAGGAGAAGAAAAGGTTGGAAGATCGTCGCCTACACGACGTCCAACTCGAGGAAGGAATACGTGCAGAAGATCTTGGGGTCGTCCGCTCGAGATTGCCAAGAACTACTTGTCTTCTTCCCGTCATAGGTATAATTCGTGAACCCTAGTTTCCGCCTATGAAGGGTTATAACACGTATTAAATATGTTTAACTTTCTATCGATCAATACGCACACCAAAGTAAGGGTCCTGGGAATCCCGGTTCCATCACTTTTTATATCCATTTGAAAAGTTTAAAATTAAGAAAACATGTAAATGCACATAACATGTTAATGGATTCGAATCTCCCAACTGGGCATAGGTCTCATCGTAGTCGATACCTTCATCTTGATTGTATCCTTGAGCTACGAGTTGAGCCTTGTTACGAGTAACTGAACCATTCTCATTCAATTTATTTCGGAATACCCAGTAGGTGCCAATGACCGAAAGATCAATGGACTTGGGAACAAGTTTCCAAACTTGATTCCATTCAAATTGGTTTAATTTCTTTTGTATAGCATCTAACTAATAATTATCGCTAAATGTTTCTTCAATAGTTTTAGGTTCTAGCTGTAAAATAAATGAAACACAAGAAGCTATATCTCTAGTAGAGGAACGAGTACTTACACCCTTGGTAATCTTATCTATTACCAAGTCCTTGGGATGGTCAGCCATAAACTTTATTCTTTTTGGCAGACTCTCAAGGTAGCTGGTTCCGATTTCTGGTTCTGCAGGTACCTTGCTTGGTGTACATCTTCATCATCATCATTGATCGTCTGTTGATTTAGTTCGTCGAAGGTGACATTTATTGATTCTTCGATGATCATAGTCCTTTTGTTGAAGAATCGGTACCCTTTGCTTTTGACCGCATAACCTAACAAGATACTTTCACCGACACTACTAAAATATCATCAAATAGCGACGTAATGTAGCGACGGCAATAAATGACGTCGCCAGTAGCGACGTCGTTTTAAACACGTCGCAAAACGTCGCTGTCTAGCGACGTTCTGCGACAGGAGTGTACTACGTCGCCGAATAGCGACGTTCAGCGACATATTTTATGTACATGTCGCCAAGTTTGCAACGTTTAGCGACATCAAAACGTGACGTCGCTAAGTTATTTTACTTAGGGCACGCAGCTGCCTTCTTTCCCCCTCATTCTCACTCGAAAACCCAAAATTTCATTTCCCCCCCTACCCTCCCCCCTCCCCCCCCGGCGACTCCCTCCCCCTCTGTCAATGCCCCCCCCGGCGACCCCCTCCCCCCCGGCGACTCCCTCCCCCTCCGGCGAGCTCCTCCTCCTCGAGATCCTCCTCCTCGAGCTCCTCCCCCCCAATCCGACCTCCTCCTCCTCTTCCTCAGGTAAACCCTAACCTAACTCCTCTCCTTCCTCCTCCGCCTCTCCCACGGACACACACACACGCACACGGACACACACGGACACGGACACACATGCACACACACACAGACACGGACACACACACACGCACACACACACAGAGACACGGACACACATGCGTGGACACGTGCACGAGACTGCCCTGTGTCATTTGTGTTCGTGTGTGTTAAAAAATAATTTGGACACGATTGTGTCCTGTTTTGGTGGACACTCGACACGTGTGACTCTATGACACATACACATATCACTACCAACCATTATATTTTGCTATTAATTGAATTTGGATTTTGAATTTGGTTTATCCCCAATTTTCTGATACGCAGTTCACTATATATTAATTTTCTGAGATTAACATTTGTTTAAACTGATTTTGAATGATTAAACCATTATGATTAATCCCATATCTTCTCTGAGAATTAATGTGCATGTTAGGGTTCACATTGATTGGGGATTCTTGGGTTTTCGTATGCCATTGACTGTCAAAACTGAGAACAATTTTTATACACTGTTTTCACATATTGGCACACACACATTATACTGAATTTTCTCGAGAAATTATGTACTGTTTATACCTATCTACACACACACATAAGTGTAACCTGAGAATATAAACACACACTACTGCTATCTACTGATTTTCCTGAGATTGATACACTGTTTGTGTATACTGTTTCTCTTATAGCTCACTCACATTACACTCAAAACCGAGAATAGCTAATTCACTCACACTATTGATTCCTATGTACACACACACATTGAGACACCTAGCCCATGTTATGTACACACACATGGCACACTTTACCCTATATACACACACCCTATTGTACACACACACTGTTAGCACACCACACACATGACACACACACATATATACGTGTCAATCTGAGAACAGTTTGTGCATTATTTCTTCATATTTTATATATATATATATATATATATATATATATATATATATATATATATATATATATATATATATATATTGCAGTCCATATTATCTCTTCATATCAGTCCAGGCATTTATTTAGTTCCAGTCCTATTATTTGTCTTGTATTCAGTTGTTCAGTCCCATGACTGACATATAGATTAGGTATTGTTTGGTTGAAGGATTACCTTTTTAGTTCATTCCACCCTTGCACATCGACATTAGTTATCAACTTAGATGTCCAGCCTGTCCTTAAATCAGTTTTGAATTAATTATTCAGCCCCCAAATTGCTTATTGGTTAGTTCAGTCTCCTATTAAATATGAGTCCAGTTCCTGAGGTCACTTGACTAAATACTTGAGTATCAGTCCCTAACATCAAGTATTTAGGACTGTAAATAGGACTGAGATTGGTTTATTTAAGTAACAGTCCTTGTAGATTTCATTTTCCTTAAACTGTAAATAGGACTGAGATTGGTTTTCCTATTCCTGAGATAAATCCACTGAATGTGTCAACTGATTCCCTTGAATAACTGAAATTGAATTGACTGTTAACCAATAACGATAAGGTAAAGGGTACCAATAGCGATAAGGTAAAGGGTACCAACTTAAGGTATTGGTATTGGGATACCAATAGCGATAAGGTAAACGGTACCTTGGTAGGTAATGACTAGAAATAGGATATTTGACTTAGATTGGACTAAGAGTTGACAAAGTCAACTATAGGTCAACCCTTGACCTACTTTGACCTTGTTTGACTTTGTTTGACTTAGGTTGACCTTGTTTGACTTTGTTTGACTTAGTACAACCTAGTTTGACCTAGATTGCATACCATTGATATTAGTAACTGTCTGCTACTAATGTGTCCCTAATAAGACATAATATACGAATTTGTGCCTGTTGGATAATGTGTGTCCATCTTTGCAGAATTATTTCCAAATGGATATGAATTACTACTTGCGGAATCGTTCATGGATGTACAATCGTCGTCCTGATGATATGTGTGGTGTACGGGATGAATACATAGCGGGAGTAGAGCAATTCCTGCAGTTTGCTAAGGCGTTCCCTCAGTACATGGACGGCACCAAAATTAAGTGTCCGTGTGTGAAATGTCATAACGTGAAATATTATCCAGAAGTGGAAGTGACATATCATTTGTACTCGAGGGGTTTCACGCCTAATTACTATCAGTGGACCGCACACGAAAAACTTGTGTCTTTAGCATCAGAGCCGGAGCCTTATGTTGAGCCATATATGCATGCGGGACCTAATTTTGTTTCAGATAATCATGCATACGACGACAGGTGCGTGAATATGGTTTTCGATGCTGCGGGGCCTAGTTTCGTTCATGATGCACCTGAGGAGGCACCGAACGCCGATGCTGCACAGTTCATGGAGTTGCTAGAGAATGCAAGGACTCCATTGTATCCTGGTTGTGAGGATCATTCACCGTTGGAGGTGGTTACAAGACTGTTAAGCATTAAGTCAGATTTTAACATGTCGCAAGAATGCTACAACCGAGTGTTGGAGTTGATTATAGAGATCTTGCCGGCGGGTGCTAAGTTGCCTAAAGACTTCTACCGGTCTAAGAGGATGGTGAGATCGCTCTGGATGGGATACGAGAAAATCGATTCCTGTCGCAATGGGTGCATGCTGTACTACAAAGACGACAAGGACGCAGATGTGTACAGATTTTGTGGTGCTGATCGCTATAAGACAACTAGTACAAGAAGGTCTACCGGTGCAAGAAGACCGACCGATTCAATGCACTACTTGCCTTTAATGCCGCGATTGCAAAGATTATTTATGGTAAAAGAGACGGCCGAAAATATGAGTTGGCACATGCGAGAACAGATTGAAGGAGTGTTGGATCACCCATCCGATGGAGAAGCGTGGAAGCACTTTGATCGAGTGTATCCAGATTTTGCTTCAGATCCGCGAAATGTCAGGTTGGGACTATCTTCTGACGGTTTTACTCCTTTTGGTCTTTCGGGATCCCAGTATTCGTGCTGGCCTGTGATTGTCACTCCGTATAACCTACCGCCTTGGATGTGCATGAAGACTCAGTACATGTTTCTAACCGTTGTAATTCCTGGTCCGAACAATCCCAAGACGAACATTGACGTGTACTTACAGCCTTTGATAGATGAGTTGAATCAGTTATGGAAAGTAGGCGCTAACACGTACGATGTTTCCAGGAAGCAGAATTTTCAGATGAAGGCAACCCTTATGTGGACCATCAACGACTTTTCGGCCTATGGAATGTTATCTGGATGGAGCACTCATGGCCGTCTCTCATGTCCGTATTGCATGGACCGTAGTAAGGCTTTCCGCTTGAAACACGGCAGAAAACCGTGCTTTTTTTATTGTCATCGGCAATTTCTGCCAAAAGATCATCCGTTCAGAAGGAACATGAATGCTTTCCGTGCTGGCATTGTAGAGAAGGGTGATCCACCGCCAAGGTGGTGCGGAGCCACGATATGGGAGGAGATTAAAGATTTTCCAAGTGCTATCGAAGATCCTACAACTGGGTACAAGTGCGATGGATTTGGTAGAGTTTATAACTGGACAAAGAGGAGCATATTCTGGGATCTGCCATACTGGAGTACCAATCTGATCAGACATAATCTTGATGTCATGCATATTGAGAAGAATGTGTTTGATAACATAATTAATACTGTGATGGATGTAAAGGAAAAAACGAAAGACAATCCCAAGGCCAGGTTGGACTTAGAAGAAATATGCAAACGCCCTGCATTGCATTTGATACAGCAGAATGGAAAATAGTTCCTGCCGAAGTCAATTTTCTCGCTGGACAAGGAGGATAAAGTGAGACTTTGTCGGTGGATCCAGGGCCTAAAATTTCTAGACGAATGTGTGTCAAATCTGAGAAGATGTGTCGATCCGAAGGAAAACAAATTGACGGGTATGAAGAGCCACGATTGTCACGTATTCATGGAGAGGTTAATTCCGATTGCATTTCGGGAATTCTTACCGTAGGCAGTTTGGGATCCATTGACGGAGCTTAGCATATTCTTCAGGGATCTTTGTTCTAAGAAATTGCTCGTTGATCATCTAGAAAAGCAAGAGAAGGACATTACGGTAACACTATGCAAGCTAGAGAGAGTGTTTCCTCCTGGATTCTTCGACTCTATGGAGTATTTGTCGATTCATCTATCCTATGAGGCACGTGTTGGTGGACCCGTCGAATATCGATGGATGTACCCGTTCGAGCGACATTTGAATCACCTAAAAAGAAAGGTGAAAAATAAGGCATGGGTCGAGGGTTCTATTTGTGAAGCCTATGTTCTCGAGGAGATTACAAACTTTTGTTCGATGTATTTCAAGCCTCATATTGCAACTAATAGAACGAGAGCTTCCAGAAACGACGAGGGAGATCATGAAAGTAATGATACAATACTGAAGGTATTCAATGCTCCAGGAAAGCCATCGGGTAAGATGAAAAAGAGATATCTGAACGATGATGAGCTAAGGGCTGCTCAGGTGTATGTATTACTCAACTGCGACGAGGAGGAAGTAGAGAAACTGGAGGGGTATATATTATTTTAATAGTGTTAATTATTATACTTTTACATTAAGGCCTCGTTTGGTTCACGGAAAGGAAATGAATTCCCTTCTATTTTCCATAGGAATAGGAAAGTAGGATTCCTGTCACATTTCCTTTCCGTTGTTTGGTAAAACAAGAAAACTACCTAGGAAAGGAAAGCAAAATATAACAATGTTCCAATAATATCCTTACCTTTTAAAATAAAAATAATATTATTAAAAATAACATTAATGGTAAAATAATCAATGGCACATGGTTACTTTTGTCATAACTTTTGTAATAAATATTGGAAAAAGAGGAGGGAAAATCAATCCCATGGGTCTTGAGTGGAACCATATTCCCACCAATTTTCTCCCTTGTCAGGAAATTGATTCCCAAGTTTGTGGCTACCAAACAAAGGAAAGGAACAACTTTCCTTTCTTAGTTCCTTAAATCCGTGAACCAAACGAGGCCTAATTGAACGATGTTGTTTTCAGCATATTTAATGATGATGTGAGGTCAGGTAGGCCACACATAACAGAAGAAGAACTATAACAAGAAATGAGGCGTTATTTTCCATCATGGTTGAGTGCATATGTAAGACTTGAGAACTCTGTAATTACCTTTTTGTATATGCACTTGATTGAGAATGAGCTTAATTGCTTCTTTCGTAGTATTTAGGTCGATCGTCCATACGCAAGACTTGAGAATGAGTCTATTAGAACGCTAGCCAAGGGACCAATTTATGCTGCAAAAATATGGCCAAGCTATTGTGTTAATGGGTTTAGGTTCAAGTCAACAACTTGCCCGATCAAAGACAACTTTGTGGATCTCGATTCCACTAAAAACAGCTGTTTGTGTATCAGATCTTCGAACTACAAAGATATTGATGCGGGCAACGATTTCTATGGCGTGCTACGGGAGATCGTGGAGCTGACATATAGTTATGGAATAGAGCTTGCTAAGATTGTGTTATTCAGGTGTGATTGGTTCGATCCGATTGAAGGTCAAGGTTGGAAAGTAGACAAGCACGGTCTTGTTGATATAAACTATCGGTGTCGATATCAAGCCTATGAACCATTTGTCCTATCAAGTCAGGCTCAGCTCGTGTACTTCACAAGTTATCCTAAACGGGGAACAACAAGGTCGGACTGGTGGGCAGTATGCAAGACCAAAGCTAGAAATACCTTTGAGGTTGACGATATAGCTTATCAACAGGATGAACTACCTCTTGTAACAAATATTATAGAAGTGGACACGACGGAAGTTCCGTATTACACATCTAATTGTGTAGAAGAAGTAGAATTATCTGAAGAGGAAGATGCAGATGAAAGTGAAGATGTAGAGGAGGAAGAAGAAGAAGAAGAAGAAGAAGAAGAAGTAGATGAGCTAAACGAACTAGATGAATTTTCAGAAGAGGATTAAATCTGTACGTTTGTTTTATCATCATATTTGACACTTTAGTGACACTTCTATCATATAAATCTGTGACACTTCAGTGACACTTTATTGACACTTTTATTGACACTTCAGTGACACTTTATGACTATGATATTTTTCAAAAATCTGTGATGTCTATCATATAAATATGTTTTTTTGTTTTATTGTTATATGTTTTATTGTCAGGTATGACTAGACCATCTGGACGACGCGGAGGATTATATATTAGGCAGTCTCGTCAGCCTCAGGCTGGGGATGGAGAGGGCAGTTCCGTACCCTCATCCTCATCTCCGAGCGAGACGCGTATGGAGATTTGGACGGACGGCGATCAGACTGATCCTGCCCAGGCAGGAGGTGAGATCGACCCTCCATGCGCTCCCCCGGGCGAGACGCGTATGGAGATTTGGACGGACGGGCCTATGAAGTAAGTTAATTAATTATTATATATTTCTCAAATGATTATATGTACATATATATTCATGAAAAAATATTATTGTATAGATATCGGCCTTCTGCAGTACAGAGACAGCTGGAGACATTTGTGAGGCAGAACTATGGTGGGCCTTGGCTCAACTACTCAGATGCTCCCGCAGATAGGAAGGCCTTTTGGTTCGTCCACTTCAAGGTAAAAAATTTGTTTATTTTTAAATTTTAATAATCATTTGTGTATATTATACAACTTTTGTATTTTACTTCTTGTAGAGGACCTATTTCTATCCACCACACCGGGCGGCGAGGATCGAGGGCCAATTTTCTGCCGTCATAGCCAAGCTCATCCGTGATGCGATCGACGACCAGAAGCGTCGTGATCGCTCCGGACAGCCGATCCAGGGTTGGATTACGCCAGAGCAGTGGACTGCGATGAAGGCTAGATTCAGCGAGCCCAAGTACCAGGAGCGGTCTGAGAAGGCCAAGGTGGCGCGGTCGAGCGCCGGTAAGTGGTGTGGTGGCTCCATTCCGATGACGGAGCATTTTCGTCGTCTGGTACGTTTCCTATGACGGACATTAATTTATATATAGTTTGATATAATGTTTAATACTAATAATAGATAATATATTTTAACAGGTAAAGAAGGGTGAGGACCCGAACATGGTGACCGTCTTCCTGGTCACCCATCGGAGGGCTGGGGACTTCATTGACGAGAGGGCGACGCAGGCATATGTACGTTCTATTCTTTATATTAACTGACTATAATTTAGAAAACAGGAAAATAGATATCAATATAGACTTTAGTAAACACTTACACGTTAGCAAACATGTTCTAGGTCGAGTTTGTTCGGCTACAGAAGGAGGCGGCTGATGCTGCTGCTGCTGCTAGTGCGCAAGCAGAGGGAGGGGCTGGTACTTTCTTCCAGCCGCCTGCAGAGCCATCGCCGGACGAGCTCTGGATGACCGCCGTTGGCGGTCTTCAGAAGGGTACGTACTACGGTACAGGATCCTACGGCGCGTATTTGGCTTCGGAGTCATCCCGGGCCCCCTCTGTCAGTACGCAGTCTCCAGCTATGCAGGCGTCGTCACGAGCTGAGGATGTTCGTCGTCAGATCGAGAAGCTGCGTCATGAGTTGCAGCAGCAGATTTCTGATGCGGTCGAGCGACGATCCGACCCTCCGATCGTCACCGGACGATTTGATGCGGTCGAGCGCAGTATACATGAGTTGATGACTCTGCATCAGACTACAGCTGCCAGCTTGCAAACGCTCATCGAGTCTACGCATCGCACAGAGCGTAGACAGGTCAAGCTGGGGGGATCGCAGAGGAGCATATCTGCCTCACTCGCTCAGTATACTGAGAAGGTGGTGAGTACCCTTGCTGCGCATGGTGAGCGACTGCGAGAGCTGGAGCAGGTACGTCCTCTCGGTCCATCGACGGTGCCGACTCCAGACATTCTACTGCCTCCTACTGCCCCTACGGTGCAGCTCACCCAGGAGCAGTATGAGTACATGCTATCCCAGATGCGTGGCAGGAGTCCTCAGTGATCCAGTAGATATTTTTTATCATCTTTGTATGTATTGGCCCTATGGGCCTATTGACCGTTCTGTACACTGATTTTCATTCTTATTTGCCCTCCATTGTGGACATGTATGTTTGTTGGATATTTACTTTATGATATTTACTTTGTTGGTATTTTTATTGTCATATTTACTTTGTGATATTTACTTTGTGATATCTGCGATGGGGATGACAAATATACCTACGCTGGGTTATAAGCGATGATCTGATATACAAAGGAGGTGCTGCCGAAATTTTAAAAAAATATATTGTGTATTTTTGTTATGATGTGTGTCTGTGTTTACAGTGAATGTGAAATACAGTGTTCGAAAACCATCGACAGTTTCGATTACTGTTGTATATTTTATCTTGGATAGAAATAGCAACAGTTCAGGGTGCACTTCTGAGAGCTTCATTTTCACGTCCTTCACTTTCTCGGACGTCGTAAAGGTTCCCGAGAAGGTGAAGGACGTGAAGAGGAAGCTCTGAGAAGCGCACCCTGAACTGTTGCTCTTTCTATCCAAGATAAAACATAGAACAGTAAGCAAAACTGTCGATGGTTCGAACACTGCACTTCACACACACTGTAAACACAGAAACACAGCATAACAAAAATATCAATTATATTTTTTTAAATTTTTTTTTAACATTAGCGACGTATAGCGACGTTCTGCGACGTACTGCGACGGCAAATAGACGTCGCTATACGTCGCTAACTAGCGACGTTACGTCGCTCGACGTCGCTAGGGAGGACGTCGCTAAATGTCGGTATGCGTCGCTACGTTGCCTACGTGGCTGTCATGCCATGTCATCATATATAAATAACAGAGCGTCGCTAGTGGTCGCTTTACGTCGTTATTTTGGCGACGTAATTCGACGTCGCTATATATCGCAATTTTTGCGACGGCTAGCGACAATAAATTACGCGTCGCCAATAGCGACGTTCGGCGACTAAAGTGCCATCTGCGACTTGCCTTTAAGCGACGTCCCTTTTTCGTCGCTAAATACGTCGCTAATTGGTTTTAGCGACGTAATTTCCTTATTTAGCGACGTTTCCGAACGTCGCTAAAATGAGTTATTTTAGTAGTGCGACCTTTTTGCCAAATTTATCCAGATTATCTTTGGTATTAAGAATAAAATATTTACAACCAAAGATCTTAAAGTAAAAAACTTTGGGTGTTCTATTAAACCATAACTCATAAGGCCTCTTCTTCGATTTAGGTCGATTATAACCCTATTGAGAACATAACAAGCTTTATTGACAACTTCAGCCCAAAAATATTTGGACAGACAAAATTGGTTCAATATTACTTTAGCCATTTCAGATAGTTATGTTCTTACGTTCCAAAACTCTATTTTGTTGTGGAGTCCTAGGACAAGAGAACTCATACAAATAACCGTATGTGTCACAAAATTGCTCAAACTTTGCATTTTTAAATTCATCGTCATGATCACTTCGACTACGAGTGATCATGAATCGTTTCTCATTTTGGACTTTCTTGTAAAATAAGATGAATTTAGATAATACATCGTTCTTGCGTGCGAGAAAGTATACCCATGTGTATCTAGAGAAATTATCTACTATTACAAATGCATATAACTTACCACCTAGGCTAGCAATTCTACTAGGTTCAAATAAATCCATGTACCTTACAACGTTCTTGGACTTAAATGTGGATCGAATAGCTTTGTTCTTTTTAAATTCACTACATAACGTATCCTTCTTGAAAACAATATCTGGTAAGTCTCGTACCAGTTTCTTCGTAGATAGTCTTCAAATTGTCCATATTTGTATGACCGGTTCTCATATGCCATAGTTGACCCTCATTATTCTTGGCTAGTAAGCATCTACCTACTTTGTTTGCATCTTTCAACGAATAGAAAACATATATATTATCTTCCCTAATAACTTCAAAGATAGTACTATCAGTTGAGCTATCAACTATACTACATTTGTCTTTGACAAAGTTAATGCCATAACCATGGTCAGCTAAATGGCTTATGTTGAGTAGGTTATATTTCAACTCGGTTACTAGACTGATATCTTTAATCACAGGATAAGGAGCCTTACCAATATTGTCGATACCTACTCTATACCCTTTAAAGTTATTATCGAAGGAGACGTATCCTTCTTTCTTCTTCGATAGTGTTGCGAATAGAGAAGCATCACTGGTCATGTGCCGTGAGCAACCGCTGTCGAGGATCCACTTACTTCTAGTAAGAGTAGGGTGTTCCACCTACAAAAGAATTTGCAGATGAAACTTTTGGTATCTATTTCTTGTAGGGTCCTGATATGTTAGTCTTTGGTATCCATGCACATATATTCAAATCAACTAACTTTCTTACTCTATATGCAGGAGAAATGTGACCAATGGTGCAACAATAATGACATCTAGCATGATGAGTGTTAGGTGCAGTATGTCATGCATAATTGGTAGATCTTGGTTTTCTAGTTGGATACTTGTAGTAGAATGCATGTCGGTTAGTCTTCTTGGGCAAAGGTTTGGCTATGTTTGGTCTGACAGTGTTGGGTTTGACTGTGTTCTGATGTTTCGATAATTGACACGTATTAGGGTGGGAAGCAACAACCTCGGACTGTTTTTCTAACCTAATTTTTAACCTTTTGGAAGTGTCATAAAGCTTGGTATATATAGTCAGCTGTGAGTGTATCATTTCTGACTAGTGCATGTTGAAGACTCTTCTTCTCTTTGAGTATGTCTTCCTCAAGTTTGGCAATAGTCTTGTCTTTTTCTTCAAATAACCGTATATTCTCGTATAGTTGCAACTTGACAGAAGAAAGCTTACCTGTCTCATTAGAATTTACACTACTTCTAATCTCAGCTAGTAAGTTGGTAAGTCTTCCTATTTCACTTTTGTACTCTTTGAGTACCTTTTTAGAGTTCTAGTATTTGCTACACAGTTTTTTGTAGTCTTCTAAGAGGTCACTAAAGGCTTCATCTAATTGTTCAAACATAAAATTATCACATGTATCAAACAAGGGATTAGTGTTTACCTGATCATGTGCCATTAAGTATACATTTGCAGCGTCGTCTGATTGTTCATTTTCTGAGTCGCTAGCTTCACTTTTATGTCATATGCTTGTGTTAGCATATCTTCTTGATCTTTTCATATTTATTTTTTTTCTTGGTTGATGATGATGCTGTCGGATAGTCCTTCTTGATTTGTCATTTTTTCTTACAACCGTAGTAGATAGGATCTTATTCATTGTTGTTGTTGTTGCTGCTGTTGTGTTCCTTTGTTCTTCGGTAGAAACTCAAGAATTTTTTGAAATTCTTCACTATGAGAGCTTGATCCTTAGTGTCGGAGTCACTGTCGTCGGAATCTTCTTCGACAGTTCTTCTATATTGAGCTGTGAGGGAAATTGACTTCTCCTTTGGTGCAACGTCTTCAAAGTCTTAAAGTTCCAGCTCGTGAGTGAGTAGATTTTCCATGAGCGTTTCAAGATACATGGTAGTAAGGTCATTTTCTTCAATAATTTTTGTAGCCTTTGGAATCCAGTTCTTTGTAAGAGCTCGTAGTAATTTGTGAATCTTCTCATGGTTATTATATTCCTTGCCTAGGGAGGACAAGGATTTACAATATCCAGAAATCTTGTAAACATCTGAGTAACAGATTCGTTTGGCTTCATCTTGAATGCCTTATACTCTTGAGTAAGTCTACTAATCTTAGACTCCTTGACTTGCGTCGTACCTTCATGTGCAACTTCGAGAAGTTTCCATACTTCGTTGGATGTTATGCAAGTAGACACCCCGTTAAATTCAATCCTGTCTAAAGCACAAAATAAAGCGTTAATAGCACATGCGTAAAGACTGGCCTCTTTCTTTTCAGAGTCAGTATACTTATCATGTGCTTTTTCAACTAATTCTTCGTCAATAAGAATACGGGAAGGCTTTTTATAGCCATCAACAACAATGGACTAGGGTCAAAATCTAGATATTTTAAGAAGAAACTCATACGTGTTTTTTAGTATGTGTAATTGGTACCATCAAATGGTGGGGGTCTATTTGTGGCTTGACCTTCACATGTGAATTACACAGTTGTCATATGTGATATAGTGATCTATGTAATAGCAGTTGTACTAGAGACAAAAATAGCAATGTTACCTTACTTTACTTGTATGACCCGCTCTGATACCAATTGTAGGAACGAGATGTAAAGCGATATACTCTAAAAGAGGGTGAATAGAGCAGGAAGCAAAATATTAACTATTAAAAATTATTAGTAGCAAGATCACATAAATATATCACAGATATAAAAATGTGAAGGTAGAGTGCAGAGAGCAAACACAAATACAAGGATGTATACTGGTCTCTCTCATGTGAGAACTAATCTAGTAGGAAGAACTCAGCTTTCGGTTTAAATCCACTATAGAAAAATATAAGTTTTCATGCGAAGTCCTTGCAACTTCTACAACGCGAGCTTTGATTCAAAGCACTCGACCAACTTCAATTGTGAAGCATCTTACACTACAACAAAATAGGTTAATAACGACACTTTATTTACGATACTTTCTAAATAAGTGCCATTATTTTTTTATTGTCACGACACTCTACTAAAACATGTCATTGTAATTAAGTATTTATCATAATCTACGATACCTCTTTAAAAGTGTCGTAAACCTAAATCTAACAACACTTTTAAGAACACTTATAAATGTCATATAATAGTTTCTACTAAATACAACACTTTAATAGTGTCGTACATTAATATAAATTAAATACAACACATTAAAAGTGTTATGTCAAAATTTGTTTCCCATAATTTTTTTATCTACAGCCCGCGCCCCCAAAAAATTTCCTTTCCCGCGAGCAAAAAAATATTGGCGCTGAAGGCAAATAACCATAAGGAGTCACTCTGGAAATATTTCCTCTCATTTCTCGCAAGCGTAGAAATATTTTTTTCTCCTTTGTTGCTCTCTCCATCAGAGGTCGTCGTCGTGCGTCATCCCGTTGTCGTACGTCACCCCCGTCTCCCTACGTCACCGTCGTCGCCGCCATCATCGCCGCGTTTAGGTAATCTCTCACTCCATCTTCACCCTTCCTGTTTATGAGTTTTCCTTCCTTGATTTATTATTTAGGGTTTTCTTTCTTAATTAGGGTTTAGATGAAGAAATCAAAATCTAGGGTTCAAAATTTTAGGAATTTGGTAGAGCTTCAAAATTTATGGAACATTAAGATTTTTATTTGGAGTTTAATTTCTGAAACATAAGATTTTATTTGTTTTGTGTGAATGAGATTGATACTATGCACCACAGTCTATGTATTTAAGAACCTTTATAATTATTTGTTACGTGTGAATGAGATTCGTACTATGCTTCGCTGCCAAAAAATACTTGTTAAAATCTTTACGCTATGAAATTTACAAGTTCTTGAAGGCAGTCCTATTTTGTAATTATTATTTTTGTTGACAAATTTATCTGTTGATGCACTCAATTTTTGTCTTTGTTGTATTTTGATTTGGTGATCCATTTTGATCATATCTGCTGATGCACTCAAAACATCTATTTTTTTAATTATGTAATCATTTGGTTTTTAAGTACATGCAATATTTTTTGGACCACGGGTAACTATGAATCCCCCTCAAAGTTCAATTCCCTTTAAGTAACTTATTTTAGGAACATTAGATTGTAGGTTCATGATTGGGTAGAACATATTCGGTCTTGGATATGCTTTTGTTCTTTTATTTTGTTCGTGTATATAACTTTAGTTGTGAGTTTGTTGTTGGAATCTGATATTCGTGTACTCTGGATTTTATTTGTGTATATAGTTTTATTTATGGAAATATGATTCTTTGATGTTTGGAAGAATAAAGAAGGCCAAAAAGGGTCTGAAATCAAGTCATCTAGTATGATTCGGATGAGTTTGAAACATCCTTGTTAAAAATTTTGTACAGAGTCTTCAGCTTGTATATAGGAGTAAGGGCTATGTAGAGGAGTTACGAGTAGCGATGGATGGGGGGAGCGTAAAAGATGCACCCTCTGTAATTTCCTAAAACCTAAGAAAGTCTTATCATGCTTCACCAAGATCTTGTCTAAACTCAGCTTGATTGTGGCTATTAACTTAGCAAATACCTATCTTTCATATTAATAACAATACTCTAAGCCTAGCATAAGTCATTAGCTCCTTTAATTGGCACCTAATTTTGTGTCATTGGCAATATTTCTAAACAGAAGCATGATAATGGTCATATCAGCTGCATGATAATAAGAAAAACAGCCTTGTTGTTCATTACATTATCTCCATACAACTATCTTTCATCGCTCTCTCGCTCTCCAGAGAATTAGGGGTTCTTAGGAGATCATTCACATACATTTCTTGTGTCTTGATTCATTAACATCAATACGTATTGTAACATTAGCTAAGATACAATAAATTAGCCAAAGAAATGGAGTTCATTAAATGAGTTTGTTTTTGAACTGTATACATTCACGAGTTTAATGGAGCTGGTCCAATGGACATCCAACTTTACCATGACTGCCAATTAGCCACAGGACCACAACTAGGAAAATTTTCTGGAACCTCCTAGATTTGAACCAAGACCTCTGGGTGAGTCCAGCGTACTTGCAATACCATAAATAAGGTCGCTTCCAAACAAATATAATGCGTAGACCATTGAATGTCTGATTTGTTATCCATAAAATGTTTTAAGTTACATTCAAACTTTTTGTATTTCATTTGTCCATTAAACCATCGTCATTGGTTCAACACGAAGGACTGCAAATGACAGTAGCCACTAGACATCTTTTATGTATACATGTGTACCTAAGGTAATGATTATTTGAATGAACCATTGTGTGATTTTAGACCATTTTATTTACTCATTACTTTTAATATTATACAAAACACTAACTTTCTCTTGGTGTCCATGATAGGTTATTTTGGTTTGGCGTTGAAATTTGGTGAGCAGCTGACGAAGTCGGTAAATTTGCTTGTTTATGATGGATAAAACATGGACTAATTATCCAAGGTCCTAAACTTTTCTTTGATATATATGTACTTTCAGGCTATTAAATATATGAATAATTACATAAGTTATAGTTTTTTGTTTCTATTTGTAGGTCTAGTGATGAGTACCTAAAAGGAGCGAAGAGATTTATAACAAATGCTAAGAACTATGCTAGGAATCTTGATAGGATCGTATGTCCTTGTAAAGAATGTAAAGTTGAAAAGTCACAAAAAATGATGTAGTATATGATCACTTGGTACGAGTTGGTTTTGATCCTTCATATCAACTTTGGGTTCTTCACGGAGAACATTCAAGTAGTTTTGAACAAAATAAGTCTTCTCAGTTGCCAGATGCTCACAGGATGTACCATGATGCATACATTCCTTTTGCTGGAGATTCAGAGGCTACGGAGGGTATCAATATGAATGAAGATGAGGTTTTTAGAAAAAATTTAGAAGAGGCTGAAGCTCCTTTGTATCCAAGTTGTACTAAGTATACAAAGATGTCTACAATCACCACTCTTTACAAGCATAAGGCTACAAATGGGTTATCAGATAAAGTATTTAATAAACTTCTTGAGATTCTACAGGATATGTTACCAGAGGAAAACAATATTCCAGATTCTTTATATGCGACAAAGAAGTTTCTAAAAGAGTTTGATTTAGGATATGAGAAGATACATGCTTGTGTTAATAATTGCTGCTTGTTTAGAAAAGAGAAAGGCACCTGGAGACATGTCCTACTTGTGGTTCTTCACGATGGAAAGTAAACCCACGAATAAGCAAGATCAGAAAGGGAGTGCCTGCGAAGATTTTGCGATACTTTCCAATAATACCAAGATTAAAAAGGATGTTTATGTCAAAAGATAAGGTGACAGAATTGACTTGGCACTCCACCCACCACAGTCAAGATGGAACAATGAGCCATCCGGTGGACTCGGTTGTGTGGGATTCTATTGAAAATGGCCTAATTTTGCTTCAGATCCAAGAAATATCAGGTTTGGGCTATCATCAGATGGCTTTAATCCTTACAAAAATCATAGTACCCAATACAGTATGTGGCCAGTCTTGTTATGTATATACAACCTGCCCCCCAATGTATGCATGTCGCAAGAAAATTTGATGTTGACTTTACTTATACCTGGCAAAGATGAACCTGGGAAACGACATAGATGTATATCTTGAACCACTTATTGATGATTTGAAGGAGCTTTGGAGCCATGGCATGGAGGCACATGACGCATTCACTAAGTCCGCATTTAATTTGAAAGTTATCTTAATGTGGACAATCAATGATTTTCCTGCTTATGGTAATTTGGCTGGTTGTACTACAAAGGAAAAACTTGCATGTCCTATATGTGGTCCTAATACATGTTCTCGATATTTAAAGAAGTCACAAAAGACTGTGTATATGTCTCACAGGATATTTCTTCCACCTAGACATTTGTGGCGTGATAAGGCTAGCTGGTTTGACGGGACTAAAGAAAAAGGACACCCACCAAAACCATTGACTAATAATGAAATTTTACATGCCGTAAATGAAGTTCAAAATGTGTGGGGAAAGAGCAAGAAGATGAGAAAGAAGAACGATCCTCCTAGTATGTGGGAAAAGAAGTCAATACTTTTTCAATTACCCTATTGGGAGGTAAATTATTTTTATTAGAATACTCATATTTAGTTAGTTTTAATATAAGAGATTTTTTTTATTGTATCACAGGCTTATACCGTTGCGTCACAACTTGGATGTTATGCATATTGAGAAGAATGTTTGCCAAAGCATCTTGGGAACACTATTGAATATGAAAGGACATACGAAGGATGGATTACAATCTCGTGGAGATTTAGCTGACATGAATATTAGGTCTGACTTGTATGCAGAACCAAGAGGGCAAAGATTTTTCCTTCCTCCAGCACCTTACACACTATCAAAAGCTGAAAAAACAAATATTTGGTAAGAGGTTGTTTGATTTGAAGATACCTGATGGCTATAGTTCAAATATTAGCAATTGTGTCAAGCTGGAAGAATGCAAGATTATTGGTCTCAAGTCCCATGATTATCATGTTTTAATGCAAAATTGTTGTCAGTTGCTTTAAAGGACTTCTTCTAGAGGGACCAAGGAAGGCAATCTTCCGTTTATGTTCTTTTTTTAATGAACTATGTCAAAGAGTCATTGACAAAATAAATTGGAAGTATTGGAGGATGAAATTATGGAGACTATATGCATGTTGGATAGGTACTTTCCTCCAGCTTTTTTTATATCATGGTTCACCTAACAATACATTTAGGACGAGAGGCTAGATTATGCGGGCCGGTGCATTATCGATGGATGTACCCTTTTGAGAGGTATGTAATAGAACCTCATTATATTTTTAGGGTTTATAGTTTATTCAATAAATTCCTAAATTGGGTCATTTACCATTTGTTTTTTTTCTTGTTTTAACCTCCACCAGATTTATGAAGTATCTTAAAGGATTTTTTAGAAATCGTACTCGACCTGAAGGATGCATAGCCGAATGCTATCTAGTGGATGAGTGTGTGAGATTTTGTAGCGAATACATGCCACAAGCAGCAGCTTTAGGCACAAAACTAAATCACAATGAAGATTTTGAGGATGATGCAATTATAGAGGACGCCCAATTTCAAAAGAAAAAGTAATATCATGTCAGTGAAATGTGAAGGCTGCTCATCTTCATGTTCTTCTAAACAGGGCAGAAGTTGAACTATATATTCCGTAAGTATATACCAAAACATTCTAAGAGCAGAAGTTGGCATTGAGATTAATATATATATATATATATATATATATATATATATATATAATATATAATTTATATATATATATATATATATATATATCATATATTTAATATATATAAAGAATATATATATATATATAAAAAAAAAAAAAAAAAAAAAAAAAAATATATATATTATATATATATATATATATATATATATATATATTCTTTATATATATATATATATATATATATATATATATATATCTATATATATATATATATATATATATATATATATATATATATATATATATATATATCTTAGTAACTATATAAACTTTGATGTCATTATTAGAGTACACATGGAGGAGTTAAAGCGTGATGATAGGCGTTTGTTACGGGATAATAATTTGTTGCAGAAGAGGCATTTAGAAACATTCATTTCATGGATGACAGAGAAGGTCAGATATGCATACACACAGACACAATGGATACTAGTTATGCTAGTTATGAGGGGTAACTTTTATTATTAGTTATGTTTCTTTCAGATTAATTTTGAAAGTACCGCGAGCACAATATCATATACGCTTAGATGGCTTGTGCAAGGACCTAGACGTGTGGCAATCTCGTACTTGGGTTATGTGATCAATGGAAAATGCTTTCATACAACAGAAATTGAGAGATCTACTCAAGATTATGGTGTTTATATAGAAGCTGAGAATATATGTAGATCCAGTGCCAAGGACACATCACAAGTTGTTGCAAATGTTTTTATTATGGGCTTATAAGGGATATTTTGTTATTGGACTTCAACACATTTTGAATTCATGTTTTTCAATGTGATTAGGCCAACATAGTTAGTGGTATAAGAAAAAGGATGGATTCGCCTTAGTTAATCTTCATGAAGGACGCAGTAAATTTGAAAGAGATCCATTCATTTTTGCATCACAAGCAAAACAAGTATTTTACTCCAAAGAAAGTAAAAGATCAAATTGGCATGTAGTATTAAAGGCACCACCAAGAGGCTTTCATGACTTGGCTATCTTTGATGAAAGTGTTTATACTTCATATACCCCACAAGATGTTTCTGCACTTGTGATAGACCATAAGGATGGTGATGAGCTATACAAGAGAAGGAATTGTGAAGGTCTTCTTGTGTCAATATAGTAGTTGGGCTGAATTAGAGACAATTTTTTGAAGTAATTTGTTTTTTTATCTTGGACAAATGTGGCTCAAAAGTAGCAACCTTTCTATTTGCTGTTGATATTCTTCTTTTTCTTGCGAAACATTTGCCTATGAATGATTTCTGTTGGATTGCTCATTTATGTGTTCAACCAAATAATGTGTATGTTGGTCTTCACATGCTTGGATTTTAATATTTGGATGCGAATTTTCAAATCCTTTAAAACACGAATTTTTCACATGCTTGGATTTTTCAAATCCTTTAAAACACAGATTTTCAAATAGGATTTTAATATTTGCCTATGAATGATTTTTCAAATCCTTAAAAGGGATTGGAGTGTTTGATATCTATAATGCTAAAGATGGAGGGTTTAATCAGATTGCAGCTTAAGAATTTTTTCCTTAAGATGATATCTATAATGTTAAAGATAGAGAGAATGAGCATGCCTCTTAAGAATTTTTCCTTAAAAAATTATCATATACATACATGTCCATTGTTTCTGTTTTTCCTTGTCGTTAACTCGTCAGAAATGCAATTTATACACTGTTTCAGATTTGGATCTGCCCAAATGATGATATAAAGTTAAATATATTGCAATTACTAAACTCTAAGCTAACACTTATAACTAGGATAAAATCTAAGGCCCATGGAACAATGCAGTGGAACACAACCCTTATAAGCTATATCTAGTGACATGTTCAGTATGTCTCCGACACGATGCAACATAGTCAAGGCTTGGACCTTCGGTATGTCTCTGCTTCCTAGACTATACCAATGCGATAGGAAGGACATTGCAGGCAAAGGTTACCGAATGAAGTCACCATTTCTGAGAAGTAGTGATATCCTCTTACCTTTCTTGCCTTGCCTTGTTGGAGAGAGGTATCAGACCATCTGATATAGCTGGGTATGTACTTGCAAATGAGCTTTATAATTTTATTTTGAACTCAAATGTCTAAATCATGTTTCACTGTAGCTCTTATATTACTTGCAGTCATCCGTAAGACGGATTTTACTGTGACTATGACTTTCAGTCAGGTCTGTTCTTTTCAAGTTAGTTATGTTTATTACCAAATATATGTGACTCTAAAATATTTGGTGTTTAACATCTTCAGGTGGGATTTTTAACTTTTTCGGGTGGGATTTTTAACATCTTCAGGTTGTCATTCTAGCTCAGAATTTTATATTACAATTGTATAGTGTAAAGGTTCAATCCATGGATGGATGATAGCAGATGATGATGAAGTAAGAGCATGTTTGAGCTTTCTAAGTTTGGAAGATATAGATAGATAATTTCCACTCCATGGAACTGGAAGTCCGCTCTATACTAGGCTGTATAGTGCCCCACAATCCAAATCAAGGTTATATAGGAAGTTGAAAGGATTGTTGCTCTGGAATTCCTCTTTCTTTTTTTCTTTTTTTGTTGTTGCTTCATTTCTCGCCATATAGGTTGTTATTGCTTGGAGTATGTGTTGGCCATCTAATCCTAGATGTTCTGCTAACCTATTAGATTACAGGACGGGAGGATTTTCAGTGTTGGTTTCTTTGTTTTGTAATTTCCTTTTAAGTTATGTATGTCGGATACAAGCAGGGGTTTCACTACTAAAATACAGCAATTTGGCGACAGACAATTAGCGACGGATCTTATCCGTCGGTAATAGCGACGGACTAGCGACTACCTTGTGACGGACTACCGTCAAAAAGTAATGGATAATTTTTTATTTTTTGTGTCAAAATCAGTCGCATATCTGTCGCTAATTTGACGAAAATATAGCGACGGATTTTTCTCCGTCGCTAATATGTCGCACATTGTGGCGGCAAAATCTGGAAAAAATGGCACGATAAATTAGCGTCTAACTAGCGACGGATTTCCGTCGGTAATCTAGTGGGTATTTAGCGACTACCGAGCGACGGATATATCCGTCGGTAGTCCGTCGCTACATTCTGTAAACTAACATAAATTGAACCGACGAGGGGAAATTTTTCATTCCCCCCAAAAAGACTCTCTCTTCCCCCTTCCTCTCTCTCTGGCGACGAGCTCTCGCCGATGTGTCTCTCTCCGACGAAGCTCTCTTCGACGGGTCTCTCTCTCTCTCTCTCAAGTATTCTCTCCCTCTCTTCCTCTCTCACTCTCTCTGTTTAACATATAGGGTTTCAGGTTTCGGGTTTGGGGGAGGGGGTCGGCTGTCGCTGGGGCAGGCGGTCGCTGGGGCCGGCGGGATGGAGGGGAGGGAGTGGGGACGGGGGGAGGGTGTTGAGGGCGGGGGGCAGGGTAGGGTTTAGGGTTTCGGGACAGGGTTAGGATTTCGGGTGGGATGGGTCGGCTGTCGCGGGGGCCGACGGTGAGGGGGGGGCGGGGGTGGATGGTGTTGGGTGCGGGGTGGGGGGCAGGGGGTGGGTGTTTGCTGTCGGGGGGAGGCATCCTGAACATTTACAAGCGCAGTAGAATGACGACGCGAGACACAGGAACCACATTGTTGCGGCCGTAATTGTTTGGTTTCTTTGGAAGAACCGAAATAAAGCTAGGTTTCAGGAGTACGCGTTCAGTAGGGAACAATTGGTATCGGAAGTTCGCCGTCAAGTTGATATGGCAGCGAGGTGTACTCATTTGGCTAGATGTCCAGTCAGAAAGTCGTATCACACCACTAGTGTCCTAGTATTTAGCTTAGTATAAAATTTAAGTTTATATAATACTTTTACAGTGACGGGACACCCGGATATCTATAGCCTCATATACATACCCTTGCTTTTCACGAGGCAAGTACCTCTACAAACTTTATTTACTGCATATAATGAATTTTGTATAAACCATGTTAAATACTGATACCTAAACTGCAAGTCATATCTCTCCATGTTTCACATACTTTATACTGCTCTAAGTATACACCATGTTTTATACTGTTCTCATATCTCTCACATGTTTAGAATATGGGTTATGGGGAAACTGATAGTTGAGTACGTGATCATGCCCCCTCTACCGTACTCGTGCAAAATTTTATTTTATATGTTACTGTGCCGTAGGCCTTTTCTCAAAGCTGTATTTGTGCGTATGTACATCTATTACCGTATCACTTATATGGAAGTACATTTCATTTACATGTGCCCCCGTACATTATACACCTATTGACGATCACGTACCTACTACAGTTTTAAACACTACATATACATCTGTCAATATGAAATATGTATCCTTACCATGATAGATTGTGATAGGCCATGATTCCTGTTTATTACACTTCAGTTCATTTCATGCTTCGTATATTTAGTTGTTAGAATCAGTACTTGCTCCCGTCCTGACAGGATAACATTGTAGGTATACTTACTGAGGAGGAGTTGCTATGTGATTCCTATTATGGAGTTGCTGTCGAGGATCAGACTTTACCTTACGAGGATGTACCTGCGGGAAAACTCATCTAGTTTGTTTAGTTGCTCGGGACCATTTGAGAGCAGACATGTTTTAGACTATGTATTTTGATACTGGACCTGTATCCAGTTTTATGCCTTGGCTATGTAGTGGAATATATTTATATGCGAGATGATTTTGTGTTTGGGATATTTTCTGACTCAATGTGACATATATAACTGTTAGCACACTTTGATCGTATATTATTTTGTCTTTAGAACAGCTTACTACATTTTATCTCAAACGTAGACTGGATATGACACGGCCCGACCTAACAATTTGGGTAGCGGATCGTGACATGTTTTTAGTGGTGTCCCATGCAGGTCCTGACTAAATTATTTGGTTACGTCATTGTACCAAGCATGCCTGCAATTAGGAACTTAAGGTAACTAGATAACACTAGGAATAACATTTAGAATACCTAGAGGATTACTAAGATGGCAACATAGGAAACTCATTGCAGCATATGCTCATTATTACAAATTAGACTTTCTTGCTGTTTATGATTGTTTACTTTAGAAAGTTCTTATAAGTTCTTTTATTTATTAGATGGTGCTCACACGCTCGTCCCAGTATGCCACACCTGAAAATGGCATACTTCCTATCCAGCCGGTTGACCAGTTGACCGATGTACCTCTACCTCTACCTAACATACTCTCCCACTCCACAAATCCACCAACCCAGATGCCTCCACCACCTTCCACATCACAGTCCCAGTAGGACCCAATACTCCCACCACCATCTATTAGTATACCTACCTAGGCTTCCGTCACTCTCGACAGGAACCAACTGCTCACTCTGATCCAGGGGTTCCTAACGACCCATCAGGAGCAGACCACCTTACTCCACCAGAGCATGGAGCGTTCTGAGGAGCGTACCATGGTCCTACCACCGGTAGAGCCACGACCGAGAGCGAGGAACATTAAGGACTTCATGGGCTTGAACCCCAGGGAGTTCATGGGGACTGAAGGCATCATAGTAGCAGATGACTGGCGAGACTCGGTAGAGAGAAAGCTCCTCGAAGCTAGGTTGCCGGGTGACCTTCAGGTCGAGGCGGCAGGATTTCTGCTGACAGACTTGGCAGGAGTTTGGTTCAGGAATGAGCCATTATTCACGAGAGGGAGGGCCACATGGGATCAATTCAAGATCCAGTTCAAGAAAAAATTCTTTTCGACCACCGCTAGAGTAGCCATGGGGCTACAATTCTAGAACATCCAGCAGGGGAACCGTTCTGTTGACGAGTATGCCACGGAGTTTATTCGTTTGAGTTGTTTCGCTCCTAGTCTGGTTGCAGACCCAGAGGAGATGACGCGTAGGTTTTGTCATGGTCTAGTCCTAGACATTGGCATTCTCCTAGTGGCAAACGGGACGACTGACTACTACCAGAGCCTAGAGTTGGCCCGGAGTATAGAGGAGCGTCTTCTGTCTTGCAAGAGGCCGGCTTCCGTACACCACGAGGGACCTTCCAAGCGCCAGGCTTTCCAGCCGAAAGCACCGGTGTCGCACCAGCAGAGATACCATCCTCCCACACCACATCACCCAACCCCACCAGTTAGAGCCCCGGGACCACAGCAGCAGAAGGGAGCTGTGTGTGTATTCTGTAGAAGGCCAGGGCATGATTACTCCATCTGTAGAAAGAGGTTGAGGCAGTGCTTAGCTTACGGGTATACCACCCACCTGCTTTGGGGATGTCCAGTAGCGAGGGTACCAGGTGCTGGACCACCATCTAGAGGACCACCACTTCCGACGCAGCAACAGAGGTTCGGGCAACATCTGCAGCAGCAGAAGGGACCCCAGGGGAAGGCTTATAGTCTAGCTCTTAAGGCAGAGCCGGAGCAGGTTTCGGAGCCAGATTATTTGGACGACGTCATCACAGGTCATGTTTATTTGCATACTTTTATAGCTCTATGCTTGTTTGATTCCGGTGCATCGCATAGCTTCCTGTCATTAGAGTTTTTGCATAAACACCACTTAGTAGCTACACCTACCGAGGAGATGAGTAGAGTAATGACAGGAGGCGGACTAGTACCCATTAGGGCTATCTATATATGCTCTATTACTATAGCTGGAAGAGAGTTTGGGGGGCAATTCTTTATGATGCCACTTTTCGGGTATGATATCATATTGGGAATGGATTGGCTTAGCTATGCTCACGCAGCTATAGACTGCCATGAGGGTAGTATTCTGTTCAGTCCCCCAGGCATGATACCATTCAGTGTCAGGAGGACAGGGCCGGAGATCATCCTAGAGCCGAACTATTGTGCAACAGTTGGGGAGTTAGCACCGCCATACCCTATCATCAAGGAGTTTATGGATGTATTTCCAGAGGATCTTTTAGGACTTTCGCCTGACAAAGATGTGGAGTTTACTATAGATTTAGTACCGGGTTCATCACCAGTATCACGGACTTGCTATAGAGTGAACCCCAAGGAGGCCGTAGAGATGAAGGAGCAGATTGATGACCTGTTGAAAAAGGATTTCATTCGATCTAGTGCTTTTCCATGGGGAGCGCCAGTACTCTTTGTGCCGAAGAAGGATGGTACAGTCCGGTTGTGCATTGACTACCGGGCGTTGAATACTATCACTATTAAGAACAAATATTCTCTGCCCAGGATAGATGATTTGTTCGACCAGTTGAGTGGGATGAAGGTATTTTTAGGATAGATTTGAGATCCGATTACAATCAGGTGAAAGTCAGGGCAAAAGACATCCAGAAGACTACGTTCAATACGAAGTATGGATAGTACGAGTTTTTGGTGATGCCATTTGGTCTCACAAATGCGTCAGCTGTCTTTATGAACTTGATAAACAAGACATTTCACCAGTATCTGGATAAGTTCGTCATAGTATTTATCGACGACATCCTGATATACTCGAAGACGCCGGAGGAGCACGCAGAGCACTTGCGGACAGTTTTGGAGATTCTGAGAAAGGAGAGGTTGTATGCCAAATTGTCGAAGTGCGAGTTCTTTTTAGACCGAGTGGAGTTTCTCGGTCATGTGGTCACTGGAGAGGGGATCTCATCGGATCCCAGGAAGATTGCTGCCGTTGAGACATAGAAGGCTCCGACATCGATTTCAGAGATCAAGAGTTTCTTGGGATTAGCAGGCTATTATAGAAAGTTCATCTAGGACTTTGCTAGGATAGCTGAACCCATGATGAAGCTGACGCGAAAGGACACAGAGTACATCTGGTCAGAGGACTGCTAGGCAGCATTTGAGGAACTGAAGAGGAGGCTGACGACCGCTCCAGTTCTGACATTACCTTCAGGATCTGGAGTTTCATCATTTACAGCGATGCTTCGAAAAAGGGGCTGGGATGTATTTTGTAGCAGCATGGGAAAGTGATTGCTTATGCATCTAGACAATTACGGACTCATGAATGGAACTATCCTACCCATGACCTAGATTTAGCTACGGTGATCTTTGCACTCAAGTTGTGGAAATACTACTTATATGGAGAGCGAGTGAAAATATTTACTGACCGTAAGAGCTTGAAGTATGTGTTCACGCAGAAGGAGCTGAACATGAGGCAAAAAAGATGGTTGGAGTTGATAAAGGACTTCGACATCGATTTGCAGTATCACCCCGGGAAGGCAAATGTGGTAGCGGATGCGCTGAGCAGGCATCCGATGGCATGGTATCTGATAATAGATCGATATTTGTGGAAGGATCTAGAGAAGCTCGGTATTGAGATGATTCGGCCGGGATCAGTGATATAGATGATGGCGCTAGACATTCAGTCAGGTTTGATAGAGCAGATCAAGGAGACTCAGTCTACAGATGAGAGCCTCCGCAGACTCAGAGTCCAAGCTTTAGCTGGATTGCTTGATGACTTCACCGTAGCAGAGGATGGATCCTTGAGACATGGCAGCCGATTATGCATGACGAAGGGAGAGCTGATAGAGGCGGTCTTGTAGGAGGCGTACCGATCGTGATATTCTATTCACCCCGGTGCCAACAAGATGTATCGTGACTTGCGGAAACATCTTTGGTGGCATGGGATAAAGAGAGATGTATCACGCTTTATTTCGAGATGCCTAGTTTGCCAGCAGGTCAAGGCAGAGCGTCAGAGGCAGTTGGTCTATTCCAGCCGTTATCCATTCTCGAGTGGAAGTGGAAACATATTACGATGGACTTCGTCTCAGGGCTTCCTCGTTCCCAAGGAGAAAAGGATGTCATATGGGTCATCGTTGATAGGCTGACGAAGTGTGCTCACTTCATACCTTTCAAGGTGGGGCTCTCCACCGAGAAGTTGGCAGAGCTATACATACAGCAGATAGTTCACTTGCACGGAGTGCCGGTAAGCATCATATCGGACAGGATAGCAGATTCACATCTTATTACTGGAGGAGCTTATAGGAGGAGTTGGGCAGTCGGCTCAAGTTCAGTACAGCGTACCACCCACAGACAGATGGATAGTCCGAGAGGACGATTCAGATGCTAGAGGACATGCTGAGGACTTGTGTGCTAGATTTTGGCGGATCATAGGAGAGCCATCTACACTTGGTAGAGTTTTTATACAACAACAGCTACCAAGCCAGCATCGGTATGTCTCCATTCGAGCCACTATATGTACGACGATGTCGTACACCGCTCTTTTGGGATGATGTTGGGGATAGAGTTATGCTTGGGCCAGAGATGATCACTGATGCAGCAGAGAAGGTCAGGATGATCAGAGATAGACTCAGAGTTGCGCAGGACAGGCAGAAACACTGGACCGATGCTAATCGCAGATCGATGGAGTTCGCTGACGGAGATATGGTATTGGTGAAGATATCACCTACTAGAGGGACGATCCGGTTTGGACGAGGCGGCAAGTTGAGCCCCAGATACATTGGACCGTTTGAGATACTCGGCAGGATCGGAGAGGTAGCTTATAGGGTTGTACTTCCATCCAACCTAGCAGGGGTTCACGATGTCTTTCATGTGTCTCAGCTTAGGAGATACGTTCCAGACCCCAGCCATGTGCTAGATTATTCAGAGTTGGAGATCAGACCGAGACTTGCGGTTACTGAGTAGCCAGTAGAGATATTGGGACCGCAGGGAGAAGAGACTGAGGAACAAAGTCATACCCTTGGTCCGAGTAGCTTGGAGTCGTCACTCTCCGGGGGAATCTACTTGGGAGAGGGAGTCGGACATGAGGGAGAGATATCCTTACTTGTTCGACCCACCAGCCGAGAGAAAACCACTCGTTCCCGCTTGATACCTTAGAGGTTAGTCTTAATAGTAGGCTTCGTCATTGTTTTAATTGCTTGCTATGTTAGAATATTTATAGAGTCTTCTATCCTTACGAATTTCGAGGACAAAATTTTTCAAGGAGGAAAGATTTGTAAGCCCTAGATTTTTTAAAAATATATTAAATAAGGAATTATAATTTTAAATAGCATTTTTATCCTTAAAATAAATTATTATAATTATTAGGAATTTTCTAGAATTTTTAAATAATTTTTAAATAGTTTTAAAACCTAAAAATATTATTTTGCAATTTATTGAATTGTTTTAATAACTTTTTATAATTTTTTAAAATGTTTTTAACACAATTTGCAATATTAGTTTTGTCTGTGCAAATTTATATTTGCACAGAGATCAGCGGGGGCTAGTTTGCAAATCTAGAATTTGTAAACTGTTATGGCGGTGGGGCTTAGAGTAAATACTAGTTTTGGGGGGGGGGGTTCCTGCAAAATTTTCCCAGATCACCGCCTTCTCTCCGTCATCATCTCCGGCGATTAGCCGAAATCCTAAACCTAAACCCTAATCGAAACCCTAATCTAAGACCAGCCAGCCCTATAAATAGATCCCCCCCCCCGACCGAACCCCTAACCCTATTCCTCTCCCCGACCACCACAGCCATCGCACTAGCTCGTCTTCTCCGACAAACCTAGCCGGAACCCTCGATCTAGGATTCCAGCCACCCTAAGCCACTTCCCGACGAACCACCACCACCAATCGACTCGTCTCGACAAGGCGACTCGGCCACTATTTTTATCTGACCACCACGACGCTTCTTCCGCCGTGCAACGCCCCCGACAGCCACCGCCCATCGGACACGTACGTGTCATTTCTTCTGTGGGTCGTGTCGTGTCTCGTGGACACGTGTGTGGACTCGCCCAGTATTGAGGAGTCCAGTGGTGAGCGTGGACACGACGAATTCGTGTCGTGCGTACCGTGCTAGCCAGGGACACAGGACTCGTGTCTAATTCGAACGCTCGTGTCCCTAACTGTCAGGACACGAGTATATTTAATAGGTTAACGGGTTTGGTTTTGAGTTATTGGGTTTAAACCCGTTTACTAATGGGTTTGGGTTTGATTACTGTTCATTGGGTCGGGTTTTGGCCATTAGCCTATTGGGCTGGGCTTATATATATATATATATATTATATATATATCTATATATATCTATATATAATATATCTATTATATATATATATGTATATATGTATTTATATATATGTGTGTGTATATGTAAAAAAAAATGTATATGTGTATATGTATGTGTATATATATATATATATATATATATATATATATATAATATATATATATATATATATATATATATATATATTTTGGGGGGGGCGGGGGGGGGGGGGGGGGGGGGGAGAGGGGGGGGGGGGGGGGGGG